>JAMPIV010012546.1:0-369868 GCA_024509875.1 Oreohelix idahoensis
ATGGTGAGCTTGCCAGCTACGTACACAATCTCATATTAATGACCTTGAACGACATGCCTGAGGGAACAGTATCCATGTTCTCTCTTTGTCTCATCAGATACCTCCGGGGACAAGGGACTATGTCACAAGCATATATCCAGAATTGTAGACATTATATGTCCTAATTATAACCAATCAGAGGTTGAGCAGGACATTTTCCTTCACCAATTAGGAAAAAAGATGCAATGTATGCGGGCATGAACACCGTTTCTGGAACGTACGCTTTTTCTTTCTCTCAAAAATCTGATGGCTAATGACGGTATGTGACAGATATGCATTCAAATCAGTGACTTACTAATGCGGGGGATGCTAGGGGCGGTTCGCCCCGGATGACAGCCAGGAGAAAGGAAGGGGGGGGGGGGGGGGCCACCGGGTATTTTTATGACAGTACTGTAACGTTTTAAAAATCTACTTGCAAGCATATTTTGTGTATGCTTATTTATGGTGGTACCAAAGGAAGAATCTGCCCTGCGTGTCTGACACTAAGTACGCCCCTGATTCAAAATGTTATAATTAATTTTTAGATTAGATTTAATCGCTTCTCCTGTTTTAAATTATGGTGCTGCATTTACGTACTGTCGTCGTTCATTTTATCTTATAATATAGAGTTTTTGTTTTGTTTTGTTTGTCTTTACGTATCTCATCGTGACTCGGAAAGCTAACGTATTTTATCTCAGTAATTATTTCAACCTGACCCTACCCCCTACCCAGTTTTATTTTAACCTCTCACCTACACCGTGCGTATTCAGAATATAGATGACCACGCTCCAACCTCATCCGCTGATATATGGCCACAAAATTCCATCCTTATTCTATACAAATAATAGCATACTGCACAACCTCTAAAACGAAATTTCGCTGGTCTGGTGCAGCGGTTCTCAATCTTTTAGAAGTCGTGGTCCAATTAACAATCATGCTAAACATGCGCTGCCCCCCTCCCCCCCCCCCCCCCCCCCCCCAGGAAAAATACAATTTAAAGGATTAATTTTACCTCAGGTATATTTAGGATTTGTTACAATCTGAGCATTTATTACGCAGCAGAAAGAGGAGTGCATTTATTAAAAGTCGGGTCATCTAAAAATGTGACTTAGTTTTTATTTATTTACTTATTTAAATTTCTTCAGTAAAAACGCTGAAATAATTAATTGGAAAGGTGAAGATTGTTTCGCAGCCGTAAGCTTCAGAATGTGTGGCTCTAAAGACGATATTATACGTCACATATCTGGCTCTACATTGAGTCTGTTCTCGTATTAATTTTTCTTATGGATGAGAGATGAAATTGTGGCAGTTGCATTTTTTGTTGTTGTTCGGTCGATTGTCTACAATTTTATTTCCTTATTAGAGAAAATAGCCTTATCAGTAATGTCATGTTACCTTAACAATCTTTCACACCAAATTTGCAATCCTTTCACGACGGTATTGCATGCGAGCCAATTGAAATAATGCGATATTTTGTTCCCATCTTTAATAATGGCGGATTTTTTAAAGTTTGGACATAATTTCTTGAACTTTCCCCATTTATGTGACGGGCGAGTATGAATACGTATCTTTAATACATGTTTAGCAGTAGATAATGAATGGGGTTCGTTACATTTGCACGGGTATCGTCATGCAGGGTGTCACGTAGCGTTTAAAGGATAAGAGAATTATTTAGAGGAAATAATAGATCTGATGTGGAAGATTTGGCTCAAGGAATCCCTGCTGGGTTTTCCCACTTCCGAAGGGTGACGAAGAGGGTAAATTCTCCTAACTCGACAGGTCTGGAAAAGATTGTAAGGAGATATTTGGTCTCTCGCTACCGTCGTCCCCTTCTCAGTTATCTATTATTATTATTCTTTAAATTATATTATATTTTACGAGCCCCCCCCCCCCTCCCTTATAAAGGAAGATAAACATAGACAATATTCAACATCTAATGGAAGGAACAAAGCGTGGGGTACAGTATATACACCCAATTGGTTTATTGCAATAAAGTGAATAGATGGTGAATGATAGTATTGTCGATGGAATTAGTGTCTGCTGTATGTATTATGTGTCTCACAATTCAAGTGTTTTTCATCATGGATGACTAAACTAGGCATTGATGTAGTGAGGTTCCTTTTTCGTGGACTTAGCTTTTCAGCCCCTGGCTGATAGTGAAGTGAGGTTAGTTCTCCGGTCTCCTGACGTTGCCCCGGTAGGTCTTGAATGGTTCGGGTTTGCCTTCTCTGTGCTCGACTCCGTATTCTGCGCTGAGATTGGACTGTCGTGCAAGGCTCCACCATAGACTGAAGACAAATACGACGGCTTCATTAATTTTCTAGCTTTAGAAAGCAGTCTTTCCCTAAGCCGTCCCTCTGCCCGTCACCTCAGATTTTAGTCTCTAACATCATATGTCTAGAGTCTAATCTTGAATTCAAGTTTCTCCTGTCTGTCCTTTATTTATTTCTCTGCCCCAGTGGCAGTATTATAATTCTTTAGACTGATTTATCGTCAGCTTAACCCGATGAATTATTATAAATGTCAGTTAAACCCACCAAATTTATCATAGAAATGTCGGCAACAGTATTCTAGTTCTGTGCCTCTAGCCTAATCGTCATGTCATTATGATGAATTTAACAAATAATTGGACATCCGTGTTTTTAGAATTGTCTGACAACATTATCACACACTTCATGTCTGGTCGCCTCGTCATATAATTTATAATGAATATATGTCACGGTCGGTCAACATTATCGTTACTATTAATTTCCGTTAGTCTAAACGTCGGGTCGAAAATAATCAAATAATATGGAAATTAATAGCTATATATATATATTCCCGTTATACATTATTATGAACATGTACATATCCCGTGGGATCATAAAATATACCCGATCACAGGTGGCTGGATGTGATCGTAAAACAAAAATATGAATAAAGTAAGCATACCAATCTTGCGTCGATTTTGCAAGGTACTACACATTTCATCACATTATATTCTAGCGAGATTTCACTTACCTACTCAAAGATGGACGCTAACCCGCAATTAGACACGTGGCTTCAGTGCTTTTAATGCGAGAATTCGCCGATAATTGGGTTAGACCTAGCTGTCTCAAGGGTTCCGGGCAAGTGAAGATTGCCCGTGTTTGGCGCACTTTTAGCGGGACATTTCCGCTTGGACACGTGATCCATAGCGTGCATCATGTGACATTAGCCTCGTTTTAGACGCTCCAATCAATAATGTTAAAAGTCACGTGATGTTTTCCTAAGTGGCCTAAACTGGTTTTATCAGCTTAAGCAGTCTTAAATTAAAACGGATTTCTCGCTACCGAGGTCATTGGTCAACAATGACGTCGTATCTAAAAATAGCGAGGAGAAAATACTGAATACTAGGAGAATTTCCGCCAGTGACAATTCCCGGGACTTTGCGATCATGCATTGAGGATGAGAAAAAAAACGATGTCACGTAAATAATAAAAAAAATGAAGAGAAGATTGGGCAAGTTGTCACACAGGGGTGTGCGGTAATGAAAGAGCTGGCAGACTAGCATCAAGAGCATCCGCAGTGGGGACACTGGATATGGATAAGGGAGAGATACTGAGAACAATTAATGATCGCCTGTTAGAGGATGACACTGCAATAGATGTATCATCTTGGTAGAATTTAGCATCGAACGTAAGGCTAGCAAAGATGGACGTATGAGAGGATGCATCCGTCGTGTATACAACCTGCAAGCTACAGGAACAGTTAGTATTCACACTCTTCGACATATAATGAGGAAGACTGGGCACCTAGGAGTTTGCCCGGAGTGCAATGATGTCGATTCTGTTCAACAATATCAACAATAACAATAACATTTGCAGTAGCTCTGCCGATTTAGCTGCACATGTATATACGCCCATAAATAATGATTTGGAGACGGAGTAACAGAAGGTTTCTTTCGGATTTTTGTTATTATTTTTTTAATACGTGTCAAAGCAAGATTTTAAAAGATATTCGTACATTTAGAAAACAAGTTGTGATAACACAGCTGTTGGTTAATTAGTTAAATTAGTCAAATTTCTGCCTTTTAACTTTTTTGTTCACTTCTCCCCAAGCCATTTTTGAGGCGTTGTTCCATAATTTGATATCCAGTGCGTGCAGATAAAATGGCCACAGGAGAATTAATGACGTCATGGGGACATGCAGCAGAATAAGCACTACATCACTTATTTCCTCCATGTTTTGGCGGGTGCCTTATTCGTTTTTAAAATTTTGTAAAATATATATTGAGTTCATTGAGTACCTCTCTCGGTCCTTGTCGCAGCTCACAGGTTGAGAACCACTGGTCTAGTGGGCTCTCAAATAGACATTGTGATCGTTTTTTAGGGCTCCGTGATAAAGTGGGCCAATAAACAACAAAATATTTAGGCGGTAAACTCAAAATGATGATGCACTATTACAGCTAGCAAACTTTAGTACAGTTGTCCAACTGGCAGAGTGGTTAGAATGCTTGCAGCTCGCTGCAAAGTTACCAGGTTTCGGGTTCGAAACCTGCCGACATAATGCTCGTCTACCCAGCTGTAAATGGGTACCAGACTATGCGCCCGAGTTAAAAAAGGCAGCGAGGAAAGGGCTGGACGTAGTATGGTGAAGTCTCTAACAATTCAATCCCAAAGGCAGTATCTGTTTTGCCTTTAATCAGAAAGGCACATTTTGTCACGCTCTTTCTCGTTGCCTTGTTTTCTCACTTTCGTCGTCGGTTTTAATTTTAGTAGTTAAGAGAATGACTACATTAACACAGACTAATCTTAAGTTTTAATTTTAATACCTATAAGTGTTTGTTTTTTCACTGGAAAACAAATTGTTTGCACAACTTGAAATCTTTATGCACACGTGCCATTAAAAACTAGAAAACACATTGCTCCTGCCCCATTTTTTTATGGCCCATTACAGAAGGGGCAGCCATGGCTGACTCGTTATCGTTCCATATGCAGCAAGGGGCTGTAACTGCCGTTAGCCCATTTTCTCGTCTGGACCATCTTATTTCAACTCTGCCCATGAGATCTTATTGTCTTCCCCTGCTGTTGTTTTCAGGCTATATTTTTACTTCCTCATTATTCTTATTGTCTTTGGTGGGTTCTGAATAAATTGTGCCGGATAAGGCATGAACATGTGAGATGAATAATATAATATCATCATTATTATATCAATATCATCGCCATTGTTACATTTTAGCTCCTCAAGTCCTCAAGGAACATGGGCTTTCAAAATTTTTTTTTCATGACAGATACACATATTTGTAAACAGGCTTGTGTAAGGTGTGGTGGATTTGATGTTATGAATTGTTGTTATGTAGTATATTTGTATTACATTAAATTAGCTATGAAGGTCCCTGAATTTACCCAATAGTATTGTGAACTTTTCAGGGTACCTTTCCGCTACCACCTCTTTTATCTTATTCAAAATGTATTTATATTATTATAGTAAATGACTTCGTGTAGTGTCTAGGGTTATGAATGTAGAGTGTAATGTACAAAAATCAACAAACATACAAACAAATAGTTTATTATTCACAACAGCACACAGTACTACCACAATAACATACAAACGACACTCTAAAAGGCTATCTTATTTAAGACTGTGGTTCAATTTTGTGTAAATATGATTTTTACAATTTTATTATCCTGATTCTAATTTATTTGGAATCAGGATTGACAATTTAAAGTGAAATCAAAATAATCATTTACATCAGTCAAATAGCATAATAGATCCTCTGTCCATACATAAAATATTTTTCTAACATATGTCTGTAGTGTTCTCCTACTTTAAGGTAATACTGGTAGTACCACTAGGTTGTTGTTTGAAATCATACCCTTTTAGTAATGTTTGTTTCTATTTGTCACTTGTGGAACTATTAAATATTTGTCCCAGTTTTATTCACTGTCACTATATAGTTCTTTTAAAGTTCTGTAGTTGAGCTCTCAGGTGCCTAACGAGAACTTATCTTGGCAGTAGAATATAGGTTGAACCTTTCCTCTGCTCGCTTGACAATCTGTTCCCTGTTTGATAGGCAATGGCCACTAGCTTGGGCTCGCAGTAAACAGGCAGAGTCCTGAATCAATCAGTTTTCAAGCGTTTGGTACCACATTAACGTCAGTACCCAGGACCTCTGAAATGCATCCTTCTTAATATCTAGCATACACTAATAGTCCACAGTTAAGGACAGGTACATTACAAACAAACAAAAAGGGTCATATCCTTATACAAACCTATGCCATCATTTTCTTTTGATGTGACAATGTACACCAGTATTCCTTTCCCTACTAGTTACAACGCCACTGCAATTCCAGCTGTAATCTCTTCCATATAATAGGATAGGTGTTATGCTCCTTTATGACAATCATGCATATTCTTGTAGTTTTACACCTCTCTGACAGTCTATCACATGGTGGATCAATCTTTAGGCTTTGCCTCATGTTCGCTATAGACCCACTCATGTCCAGACATATATTATTATTTCACATTCAATTTTTTTTATAAAATACAGGTTAATAAATGTCAATCTTACCACAATTTGTTCAATGAAATACACAGAGACGATGACTGACACAGTTTCGATCTGTTTTGTTGTCCAGGCTGCCCAGAAATTGTATTTGAAAGCACAGCCTGATCTCATCTATCGCTGGTGAAAATGTTTCTAGTAATGGCGTCCCCCCTAACGCTTATTCTATAATATCGATTCAGTTGGCCAATCACTCTTAATTTTACAAGGGTAAACAGTCTTTCAAAAAATATCATTCAAACCTTTCTACGTTACTAGGCTATTTATGTTTATTCAAAGGTCAGCCAATAATATTTCGTCTCACTTCAAATGCCACCCAATCGGATTCACTGTACTATCCTAGCCTATCTGTCACCTACTTTTTCCCCCCAAAAATATGCGATCCAATCTAAGCAGATATGACTTGAACTGACAGTATCTCTGATCTCTATGTATGGTTTTATCAATAGTTGATTAGTTAAGGGACTATTTATATAACTAACACCATATTCTTGGTCAGCAAGACTTCAGGTACACGAATCTACGATTTCCAAGGGGCTATGTGGTTTGGTTCAAAATTCTATCTTTTTTTTTCTTCTATGTTAGTTGTTTATTTTTAAACTACTTCTCGTTCACTCTTTTTCCATGTACTTTCAAGCTAAATACGAGAGCTTAGGTCATTCATAATAAGAGCTTAACAAGTTTCCATGACCGTAGTGTCCACAATTCTAACTTTTTCATCGTATTGGGGAAACCCCTAAGGCAAGGCTTGCCACTGTGCTACAGTTGGCTTTTAGTTTAAAATCAATGCGAAACGAATTAGCATTTCATCTATCCTTGCCCCTCCTCGTTCCACAATGCATTTTAGGCAAATATTTTCTTAGAACTAGGAAAAGTGGGTGTTTATGTCAAGGACGAATTTGAAAAATTGGGTACCGTTTTGTTCGGCTATTCGTTAGCAAATAATAATCTGAAGGCGTAGGCGACACCAACCGTTCTAGCAGAAAATTCTTTTGTACTTTCTTATTTTTGCCTTTATGCCCTATACTGTTATTTATTAATTTAGATATTGTATTTAGAAATCACTACATAAGTTTCGTGTTCCACTAATGAATTTTTATTTTATTTTATTTTTTTAAACATCTTTATTCACATTCCGTGGAAATTTACAATGGCATATGCATTGAAACATTAACAATAAAAGCATGAATATAAGTATAAAAATGAAAATACAGTGAGCAGCTGTATACAACAACAACAAAAAAAGACCTTTCACTCCTTACACACACTCATTTACACACTCTTTCTTGTACTCTAAATATACATTGCACATTTTTTGTTGTTGTAATCATAGTATTCATTTACTATGTAGATATATTTGTGTCGGAATGTCTGTCCCTGTCCTTTTGTGTGATCTCTCACATCTCCAGCACTACAGCAGTATCATTTCTTTTTCTTCATTTTTTCCTTCCAATCGCTTTTATTTGGCATTCCATTTTCCCCTTCATACATTTTACTCTTTATGCTGAACATACATGGGGAAAGTCTCTAACACTCCTCTCCCCTGTGGCATTATTTGCTACGGGAGTAATTCTTGTCTTATGGTGTCTCTTATGGTGTCACATTCACACTTCACGAAGGCGTGTTAAGTTACGCCAGGTATGGTGTCTCTTATGGTGTCACATTCACGCTTAACGAAGACGTGTTAAGTTACGCCAGGTCATTAGACGGTCAGCGACAATATTTTATCGCATAATCTTTCTGACCATCTTTTCAAGCCACGGTGCTTGTTTATCCAAGCTTTTTATTTTTATTTTATTTTTATTTTTAAATCTAACGACATATGCATGGAAACATTGACAATAATAGTTTGAACATAAGCATAACAATGAAAATACACTGTGCAGCTGTAAAAATATTTAAAAAAAAACAAACAAACAAACAAAAAAATTACTTTCACACCATGCACACACTCATTTACGCACTCTTTCTAGTACTCCAAGGTTACACCTTTTACATTTTTTGGTAAAGATAGTGTTGATTAAAAGGGGAAGGGGGAGGAAAAGAAAGAAAGAAAGAAAAAGACCTTGGGTGTCAAAGACCTAGACTTAGAGTCCGTCGCGAAAGATTTCCGTCTTGATGGAAAATAATCAAAATAAAGGGTAAATTTACTTCAGCTAAAAGCAGGTATCCAATTTTGCTGATTTATTTGATGTCAAGACTTCAGGTCCAGCTTGTCTAAAATAAATTCGTGCTGGACAAGGTTGCCACTGAAGTTCTAGAGATAAACCCAGATTTTCTTCTTTAAAAAAACCCAGAAATACCCAGATTATTTTATGCTTCAAATACACGTGATAGACGATGCTTACACTATCTTTTAGTGCAACTTTAGCAGAAATAAGCTGTATGCTACCAATTTTTATTTATTTCTTTATTTTAATTTTATTTTTTATTACCAAAAATTCACAATTATATAAAAATGATTGTAATAACACCCCAATATATGAACTCTTGAAAATGAGATATTTTAACAGTAACATACTTACAGTAGTTACATTAACAAAATGTTCCTCAAATCAAATATAAAATGTTAGTTGTAACTCGTTGCTGTTGAAAATTGTCACTTGTCAGCGACTCGGCATCCATGTCGACAACTTCTCCTTCGTCAAGATCATATGCATGAATTGACAACGTGGAATCTTGATTGTGGAGTTTCAAAATCTTTGCATATCTCTGCCGACAAAGTCCTTCACGCACATCTTCAACCACGCTTTTACTACGATTAAACTTATGACAAACTCCATCTTTGGCAACTGCTTGCTTGGCTAGTATTCGATTGGAAACTGTTTCACACAAAAACTTGTTCGTTTGTTTAGTTTTAACTAAGTTAACCTTCGAAAACACTCTTTCGACGCATGCTGAGGAGTGAGGTGACGTGTGTGTCGTCACGCTGCTACAACTACCAAGCGTACCTTCATCATCGCTCATTTTTATAATCTTATAATAACAACAACAAAACATATGCTGTTTATCTGCTTAAGTCTAAAATTTAAAAAGAATACTTTAAAACACATCGCACAAATGACTGAGTATTGTAGATGACAGCCATTAACAGAATAACAGAAAATACGAGGGAAGGTCAAAAAGTAATGCCTCCTATTTTTTATGTATGTAAATACTGCATCGGTGTGCAATATGTAAATTTAGCAGGATTCCTCAAACACTCTTATGCACTGTATAGCATTACCAACCTGTTTCAGTAACAGGTGGCACCACTGTAACAGTTTAAAAATGGCTGCCAAAGATGTTCGGTTAAAACAACGTTATGTCATAGAATTCCTCAATGCTGAAGGCGAGACCCCAATTCGAATCCACGAACGTTTGAAGATAGCTGATGTAAAAAAAAACGTCGTTGATGTGTTTAAAAACAAGAATTAAGTTTAAGTGGAATAAAAAATATGTAGCACATATTTTTTTACATTTAATTATAATATAAATATAATGTATAATGCTCAGTGCGCAGAATATACATACATTGTAAATGTCAATTGTCAAATATACCCAGATAAATGCAGATTTGGAAAAAAAAATACACAGATACCCAGACGGAAGCCAAAAAACCCAGATCTAGTAAAAAAAAATACCCAGCTGTGGCAACACTGGTGCTGGACAGTGAAATTTTTTTTTTTTTTCAAAACAATTGACAGTGTTAATCACACATGTTGTGGTCCATTCTTCGAGCTGCAAACATATAATAGGGTAGTGCATACACATATCATCAACTGTTGCTGTATGCTGCCAAGAAATGATGGGGTTATGCATTCTATGAAACAACCCGAAGGACATCAAAAGTGTACAAAGATCATATAACAGTAAATATATGAATTCCATAAAATATACCACTATTAAATAAAACGTAAGTGCATAAATGAAAAAATTGCACTAACTGTTGTAACTAAAATAAAGCAGTTCAAACATTCAATAAAAATAAGTGCATAAAATAGTGAAATAAACCAAGTTCAAGCTCACCCGCTTTGTTCCAAAATTGCAGTTTGGCTTCACAAAGACGGAATTTATATATAGCAATGCTTTTGCACTCTGGTTTGACAAATTACAAACTAGAAGCTTCCCTTTTTTTTTTTCACATTCCGTTGAAGTTGACAAAGACATATGCATGGAAACATTGACAATAATAGTTTGAACATAAGCATAACAATGAAAATACACTGTGCAGCTGTAAAAATATATAAAATTACTTTCACACCTTGCACACACTCATTTACATTCTCTAGTACTCCCAGGTTATACATTTTACATGTTTTGGTAATGGTAGTGTTGATTAAAAAGAGAAGGAAGAGAAAAAGAAAGAAAGAAAGAAAAAGATCTTGCACCCACTTATTGGAAATAACAAAAACTCGAAAACTAGACCAAAAACAATTCTTTCCACATACACATTCGTACTTACTATTTTTTTTTATACATGTAATTGCTTTTTTTAAAAGTAATATTACAAACATCATGTGCATCATTAAAATACAAGGTCAAATTGAAATACAGGTAAAAGTCATATACCTCGTAGACACACACTTCTACCAAAAGTATACTCTCATAATAATAATAATAATAATAATAATAATAATAATAATAATAGCCCCTTCAGTCATAACTGACTATGGGAATGCGCCCCTGAGGTGACAGCCCTCAGCTGCTTATTTTCCTGGTGTTCCTTTCGACGTTTTCTCCCCTCCTCTGCAAGTTGTGTGAGTCTCTCTTCACCCAATCTGAGGTGGCGCCGTAAATAGCATCGCCACTTAGTGCGATCGGCAGCTTCATCCTCCCATGTTGCTGGATCCATGTCCAGTGCCCTCATATCTCTCTTGCACACATCTTTGAACCTCAGCTGAGGTCGCCCAACTGTTCTCTTGCCATCTGCTAATTATCCGTAGAAGATATCTTTTGGGATGCGACCATCTTCCATGCGGCGAACATGGCCAAGCCAGCGAAGTCTGCGCTGTCTAAGCAGTGTATACATACTTTGAAGGCCAGCACGTGACAACACCTCGACATTTGTCACTTTATCTTTCCACGAAATGCCGAAGATGCGGCGTAGACACCGTAAATGGAAGGTATTGAGCCTTCTTTCTTGCCTAGCATAGGTCGTCCAGGTCTCGCTGCCATATAGGAGTGTGCTGGTGACGCAGGCATTATATACCGCAGCTTTGGTCTTCATTGTGAGTTTGGAGTTTCCCCAAACACGCGATGTGAGGCGGGCAAAGGTAGCTGCAGCTTTGCCAATGCGGCTGTCGATTTCTGTATCCAGTGAGAGTTTGTCATTGATGGTAGACCCTAGGTATGTGAAGTGGTGCACCACTGCCAATTAATAGTTTTCTTTAGACTTATTGTGAGGCCAAAGTCATTGCATGCTTTAGTGAAGCGATTCATCAAGCTCTGAAGCCCCTATTGGCTTTGAGTGACGACTGCAGCATCATCAGCGAACAACAAGTCTCTTATAGTGACCCTTCTGATTTTTGTTTTTGCCTTCAGCCTTGAAAGATTAAACAGACGGCCATCTGACCTAGTGTGAAGGCATATTCCTTCAGTTGCATCTCTGAATGCATGTTTCAAGAGTAAGGCAAAGAAGATCCCGAAGAGGGTCGGAGCCAGAACACAGCCTTTTTTAACGCCACTTCGTATGTCAAAGGGCTGTGACGTGCTTCCAGCATATTGGACTGTTCCCTTCATGTCGTCATGGAATGACTTTATCATTTCCAGCATTTTAGAAGGGCAGCCTATTTTCAGGAGGATTTTGAAGAGTCCATCCCTACTAACCAGGTCAAATGCTTTTGTGAGGTCTATAAAGGCGATATATAAAGGCCTTTCTGCTCTCTTGATTTTTCCTGAAGCTGGCGGACAGAGAAGATCATGTCTGTTGATCTACCAGCTCGAAATCCACACTGTGACTCTGGATATATGCGCTCAGCTAACTTGTGTAGTCGCATTAAGACGACTTTGGCAAAAACCTTACCAACAATACTAAGAAGAGAGATGCCTCTGTAGTTATTGCAATCACTTCTGTCTCCTTTATTTTTGTACAGTGTTACAATCTTGGCATCTCGCATGTCTTGAGGAATAGTTGTCTCTTCCCAGCACTGGCACAGCATCCTATGCAGGGGATGTAATAGCGTGCTCTTACAGCATTTGATTAAATTAGGAGGAATCCCATCACTGCCTGGTGCTTTGCCAGAGGCCAAGCTATCAATGGCCTTGCTGAGTTCCTCTAATGTTGGTTCGGCATCCAGCTCCTCCATAGTTGGCAGACATTTGACAGCATCAAGGGCTGCAGGCGTAACGGTATTTTCTCTAGCATAAAGCTCAGAGTAGTGCTCGACCCACCTCTCCATCTGCTTACCCTTATCGGTTAGCTTCTCTCCGCTGATGGTTTTTAGCGGTGCCGTCTTACTTTTTTGGGGGCCAAGTGCTTTCTTTATACCGTCATACATTTGTTTAATGTTGCCTGTTTGTGCTGCGATCTGGATGCCCTCACTGAGCTGGAGCCAATAGTCATTTGCACAGCGTCGAGCAGTTTGTTGAACTTTGCTTCTCGTAGTTTTCAGGATCTGTAGGGTTCTAGCACTCGGTGAACGTTTGCATTCATTCATAGCACTGCGCTTAGCTCCAGTGACATGGGCCATCACATCTGATGAAGCATCAAACCAGTCATTTGACTTTGCTGTTTTCTTACCAAAGGTGGCAAGTGCAGTACTTTGAATGGTGTTCCGTAGATGCTCCCAGTTCTCTGAAATAGTATCACCATGCTGAGGGCTGCTGAGCATTTTCTTGAAGGTCGCAGTAAATTGAGCAATCATGACAGGGTCTGACATCTTGCTGGTATCAATGCGTGGTTTCCCTTCATGTCTGACACGATAGAGTTTTCTTGGCTGTGCTCTGATTTTGCAGCAAACCAAGGAGTGATCTGTATCACAGTCTGCACTATGGTACGAGCGCGTGGAAAGCACAGACCTGAGAAGTGGCCTTCTGACGAGAATCAGGTCCAGTTGGTGCCAGTGCTTAGATCGTGGGTGTCTCCATGACACCTTATGCTGGGGTTTTGTCTGAAAGTAGGTGTTGGTCACGCAGAGGTCATAGTGGACACAAAGCTCTAAGAGCCGTTGTCCATTTTCATTCATCTTGCCAATACCAAACCTGCCCAGACATGAAGGCCATGAAACATTATCAGCACCCACTCTAGCGTTAAAGTCACCAAGGAGAACAAGCTGTTCTTGCCTAGGTATGCTTTTGATGACTGCTGCTAGATTCTCGTAGAACTCATCTTTAGCTTCTGAGGCAGAGTACAGAGTAGGAGCATACACACTGACAAGGGTGATGGGACCTGTGCTAGTTTGCAGGCGGAGCGTTAACAGGCGTTCTGATCCATTCTCGCTTGGTTCAACCATTTTAGTTATCGATTTTTTTGACCGCAAAACCTACTCCGTGTTCTCTAGTTTTATTAAGATCTTTCTCTTGCCAATAAAATGTGTAGTCCTTCTCGCTCACCGTTCCAGAGTCCGCCAGGCGCGTTTCCTGAAGTGCAGCTATATCCACCTGAAGTCGTTTAAGCTCATCATTAATTATGGCTTTCTTCCTTACATCGTTTACATCCTGTAGGTTTTCGGATAGTCCAGTCAACATAGTCCGGACGTTCCAGCATCCCAATCTGAGAGTTTGCTTATTTCTATTATTCTGATAATTGCTTGGTGCAACATTTTCTGTCCACAGTTCGGGTTTGACCCTAATCCCCATGCACCCAATGGGGAAAGCAGACAGTGGCGGGACAACACCTTATTGACTGGGGGCTGCCCAGCTTGAAGCGGGCGGTAGCTGTCCAGTGAGATCCTAGAACCTCTCCCACTGTCGGAAGTAGCCCCTGGCGCCATGCCCTACGCCAATTGGGCAAAATGCTTATAACCGGTAACTGCTACTTCCCGTGTTTTGCCGACACCTATAGGGTGAAGCTGGAGTGTCCTCTCCAGGGCGCGAGCTTGGGCACAGTTATATGGAGATCAAGCTGTTGCCCATGCAGCATGTTCCCCCTCTCCACACAGCTGGTAGATCCAAAGGAAAGGCAGTAGCCGATACAGTTTGGTACCAGCCACGTCGCAGGAGTTGCCAGAATAATTTCGAATCGACGTTAGACTGCCTTAGGGACTCCGACTCCGGATTTATCCTCAGGGTTTACTCCCGAAGCCAATTCCATAAATGGATATTACCGCAAGGCAGCGGTGGTTTGAATTCAGAGATCCTTCTCTTAGATAAGCTACCAACCAAGGATCACGAGCCCTATCTGCCCGAAGCTGCTGGTTTTAAGGAGCCAGTCGCTCGCCTTTACCCCTTCTCCCGTCAGCGAAAACAGTTTCGCCGGGCTCAAATCGAGCCACACGTGAAGGCCGGGAGCTGGACTTGGTTGTCAGAGGCTGCTTGAGGCGCGTGCCATAGAAGCATTTATCTGCAGTGAGAGCTTATCCTCACTACAACTCCCGGCTGTAACAACCTTTGGAACCATACTCTCATTAACATAACAATAAAACAACCATAATCGAAAAGTCAAGTCAAGCCATGCTGTGCGATTCTCCCCCTGAATTTAAGAGCATTTGCAATACAAAACCCGCGTCAAAGACCTCCCACGAACATACTCAGGGACCAGTGGACAATGCAGACCTTGACACTTCAACGGCGTCCAGAGATGTGGTCTACATGACTTCCCGTGAATACAGGAGTAGTTTAATAAAAAGTCAAGCTTAAGTTCCTTTTATTTTTTTTTTTTTGGTTCAACAGTCATTATATTGCTCCTCTCCACGGAAATCTTTAGTAAATTATTATTTTGTTTGTTTGTTTGTTATTATTATTATTTTTTTTTTTAAAAGGTGGTTTATTTTTTGGCTCGGCATTAAAAGACGACACATACAGAATTGTTTGACAATTAACGAATAGTTTTTGTTTTTTTTTTTTTTTTTTTTTTTTTTTTTTTTTTTTTTTTAGTCAGGCATACCCCTTTAGAACAATCAGCCTGAGTCATGTAATAAAATAATGCTCAAAATCATACAGTAAAGAATAAAAAGTAAGTAGACAGCAAAGTCCACGAAGAGCAGTTTGGTTTTAGACGGAACAAGAGAGGCAATATTGTACCTAAGAATATTAGCAGAAAAGTATACAGAGGTCCAGAAAAATATATACACGTGCTTCAATGACTATAGGAAGGATTTTGACAGAGTCCATCACGAGAAAATAATTGAATGCCTCGAAGACATAGGTATTGATGGTAAAGATATAAGAATACTCAGTAACTTTTATTGGGAGCAAACTGCTACTGTAAGATCTGGAAGGAATTATTCACTATACATCGACATAAAAAGAGGTGTCAGACAAGGTTGTGTGCTGTACCACTGCCTATTTAATTTGTACACCGAGAAAATTTTCAAACAGCTAACGTATTTTTGGCCATATGAAAAGACATAACACCTTGCTAACGACCATAATGAAATGCCGAGCTGAAGGCAAGCGTGCAAGACGAAGGCAGCGCTTTAATTGGGAAGATAACATCAAGAAATGGAAAGAAAAGAACTATCAAGGCAAGAGACGGAAGACGCTGCAAATCCATTGCTGTAGAGATGGCAGCAGGTGATGATGATGATGATGATAAAAGACAAGTGGTGTCTGACTGTTAAAACGCGGCATGATGGGAGATAACAAAGACTATGAGAACGTTAGTATTGTCAAGGGAAGTAAAAAATTAAATTTTTAATTAACCAAGGGAATTTATGTATAACAAAAATAATGTTTTTAATTTTGTATTGTAACATTGTAAAATATTTCAGTGCTTTTGTGTTACCTAAACATCTTTAAATAAATACAAAAGTTATGCATTATGTAAAGAAAAATTTTTTTAAAAATTAATTTTAATAAATAAAAAAAATAAAAATTTTAGCTAGTTAAATTTGTTCCGCTAGACTTATGTTTTAGTAATAGAAGTAGTCTTTCAACTTACGGATTTAATTAGTATTGTGTACGCATTCTCCTTTGCTGTAAGGGGGGTCGACATATAATAACGCTGTGAAACCCAACGCCCTAATATCTGGCCTTTGGCTAGGATCATGTGTCTAGACACAGGGACCGGTACAGTGACATTCATGTGTCATTAGATCTCTTGTGTGAGAACACAGAAGATCACTACAGTGACACAGTTTTGTCATTGGGTCTTCTTGTGTTGGGACATGTGGTCTTGACCGGGGCCGGGCTTGGGCGGGTACTAATGCGACCTCATGCGAGGAAAAAAATATGCGACCTCAAGCGAGGAAAAAAAAAAAAAAAAAAAGACATTCATGTGTCATTAGGTCTCTTGTGTGAGAACACAGAAGATTACTAGGTGACACATTTTGTCATTGGGTCTTCTTGTGTTGGGACATGTGGTCTTGACCAGAGCCGGGTTTGAGGCGGGTACAATGCGACCTCATGCGAGGAAAAAAATATGCGACCTCAAGCGAGGAAAAAAAAAAAGACCGACAACGAATTAGACTTTGAAGAGGTGCGCACAAAGAAAGGTGAAAAGAATAGAAAAAGGCTTTTATTGCAGGCAGCAGGGCCTGTAAGGATGAAAGAGGGGAGGCGCAGTGACAGCAGGTCACCGGGCAAGAAATCCCCAAGCAGGAGAGATCTACCTAGATCACCATCGCCAAGGGCGCTTTCACCAGAGCCCTCCCTGAGGTATTTTTCATCGACATCTGTCGTCGACGAACGGGGAATGTCTGCGCCAAATAGTCCGGCAAGAGGCTCAAGACTCGAGGTTCCAGAGGCGTCAACGCAATTTTCCTCCAACTGGGCGAGGGAAACAGAAGAAGCTGAAATGGAAGCTATGCTATCACAGACAGACCTGTTTATAGACGGGCAGGCTTTCGAAGATGTTAGTTCATGAGTCTGCCACTAAAAGTACTTTTCCCGTGCACTGGGGGCCAGTGCAAGCAGTTGTGTTCCGACTTCAAACAGGTGAGACATGTGTGGTCCAGAGATCTGATGACGAGCGGTGCGCTGCACCCCAAGGTTGTCCCCCCCTGTGAGCCTGTCAGAAGTCGGTACAGAAAACTACCAGTGCGTGGGAAGATGTGCGCCTCCCCCCCCCCCTCCAGAGGACTCAAGCGTACACGTCTGGAAAAATAAAAATAATGTATTCATTTAAAGTAAAATCTGAAAACACCCATAGTTTAGGATGTGTTAGTTATGATTTAAGAGTTTTGTGTTTTTATTTTAATGTAAATAAGTTCAGTAGTATTTTAATGTATGTTTTGATACAGCACACGCACAACTAACATGCGCACAGTTTCATTTAAGCAGTCAACTCCCCCCCCCCCCCTACTGGGGTGGGAGTGTTAGGCGACGCAGTCTCATCTGCGCCCAGCCTAAATTATCAGTGCGGAACGGATAGTCAGCCCCAGATCACTATTCCGTCAGGTAGCCATGTAACTAGGTTAGCAGGTCAGCCCTTATGCACCGCTTCGTCAAGTAATGCAAACATGAATGTGTCGAGTGGCCTAGTTACGACAGAAAGCGGTCAGCCGACAGGCACCGCTATGCTGTGCAAGCCATGTGTTATAAATGACCAGTTTATCACTTTGCCTAGTACAATCTTTAAAACACACGATACACCATCAACTAGTGCTTTGTTGAGTATTTCACCTGTAGCGAGTAGCCAGCCTCAGACCACTACTCTGCTTTGTAATTCAAAAAAGACAGACGGTCCGCACTCAGTCCCCGTTTTGTCAAATAGTTTAGATATGGCAAGTGGCCACTCTGCCACTTTGCCAGGTAGACAGTTTGTAACAAGTGGCCAACCCTCAGATACCACTTTGTCAAGTAGCCTAGTTCTAATATCCCTCAATATCAATGGTTTGGGGAATAAGCTAGAGCACATTATCAAACTGATTAAAAAAGATAAACCTGATTTTTTGTTCTTGCAACAAACAGGGGTTACGTCCGACCTTTTTGCCAGTCGGATTGTAACTAGATTAGGACTTAAACATGGCTGGTTCGCTCTAGGCCCCAGGCATAGTAGTGCCGCCATCTTACAAATTAACGAAGATTGGGACACGGTACATTATAGGACAGACGGTTGTGGCAGAACCGTCATAATTCAAATACAAAACAAACATAACAGACAAGACACACACACACTCATCAACATATACGCACCAGCGACAAGAGACGAACGACCTAGTTTCTATGACAAATTACATGACACTTTAACAAAACATTACAAAGGGACTAGGAAAATTTTGGGCGGAGACTTTAATTGTGTCCTGTCTGACCTAGACTTGTCTAGGAGCTCCAGGGGGGAGCACAGGCGCGAGAAAATTCTTCGTTCTTAAGACAAATACATACTATGCTAGACGAACACGACCTCTCGGACGTATACAGGAAAATAGAGCCTCACAAACAAACCTTTACGCACTATGACAATATAAACCCATACTTTAGACGGGCATCAAGACTGGACAGAATATATGCATCTAGTACCTACAATATACACAAATAAAAGCATACCATATAGGAAGCACTCTTAAATTTACAGATCACAAGGCAGTTTACACATCTTTAAGTACGGGACACACGCACAAGCAAGTAAAGAGATCCCCACATTGGAAATTTAACAACAGTCTACTTAAAAACACTTACTACACAGAACAAATAACACAACTGATACAAGGTTATGCACAAGACATTCCCAATAACAACATTGCACAATATTGGGATATGCTAAAAAACACACTTAGAGATAGAACGCAGATTTTGGCTACACTTATTCACAAAAAATTTAAGAAAGAAGAAGGGATTTTAGAAGAAACAATTAGTTTAACCAAAAGTTTAGACAACACGAACCCTCACATCCAAACCTTAGAAGAGCTTTTAGATCAATATAGACAGTATACCTACCAGGGAGCGCTACTTAGAACCAAATTACACACTATAACGCAAGAAATCCCTAGTAGGCAATATTTAGCAATTGAACAGAATGTACAACGCAGTAGACAGATACACGAAATAATTGACATGAAAGGAAAACATCATACAGACAATACCAATATTAGTAACGCTTTCTTCGAATACTTCTTCTTCTTCTTCGATCCTTAACCACCGACCGTCAAAGCAGTCAGTGGCCATCACGCCTAGTGGCGTCTTGTAGGGCAACAACAAATTGATTCCACCTTGCACGGTCGGTGGCCATCCTTCGTACAGTGCCCCAACTCTGGTTCATTCTTTGCATCTCAGCCTCCACAGTCCTCCGCCAGGTTGTTTTTGGTCGGCCTCTCTTCCGCTTTCCTTCAGGGGTCCAAAGCATAGCTGTTCTTGTGATGGCATCGGGGTCTCTTCTGAGGACATGACCAACCCAGCTCCAGCGTCTGCCAGCTATGATGGTATGCATGTCCTCTTGCTTGCTACGAGTAAGCAGATCCTGGCCGGCGATGGCACTCGGCCAAAAGATTCGGTGAATTTTTCCCACGCATGTTGTGTGAAAAGAGGACAATTTTGACATTTCCTTCTCTGTGACTCTCCAGCATTCCGCACCATAGAGAAGCACAGAAAGCACGCAACTCTGGTATAATCCCAATTCTGTGCCCGTGCTGCACCGGGAGGACCCCCAGATGCTACCTAGGCCAAAGAAGGCCGCCCTTGCCTCACCCATTCCGATGCCGATGTCCCCGCCTGCCCCACCGTCTGGTGTTACTATGCCTCCCAGGTATGTGAAGGTATCTGTCTGTACCAGTTGCTGATTCCTTACTGATATGGGCTCAGGGTTGCTCACATTGAGCGTCATGACCTCAGACTTCCCCAAACTGATGTCCAAGCCCACCCGCTGGCTAAATTCATTAAGTCCATCCGCTTTTTCCTGGACGTGCTGATGCGAATGCGCCAGCAGTGCAACGTCATCTGCACACTCCAGATCCTCCAACGCCGAAAATGCAGTCCATCTCACTCCTCCCGGACCGCCCTCCGCCGCCTGGCGCACCACCCAGTCCATGACCGTCAAAAATAGAGTGGCCGACAAGGGGCACCCCTGTCGTACTCATGTCTTCACCTCGAAGGTTAGGTTGCTCTGCCCAACACTACACGTAAAGTTGGCATAGAGGCTTTTTATGACTGACACTATGCAGCCCGGAATTCCACAAGTCCTCAGCATTCTCCATAAACTGTCCCCATGTATGCTGTCAAAAGCCTTTTCAAAATCAACAAAATTTATGTAAAGCCGTCTTTGCCATTCTGAGCACTGCTCTATAATGTTCCCGAGAGTGAATATATGGTCTACACATCCTCTGTTCTTTCTAAATCCTGCCCGCCCTTTCCTCAGCCCGTAGTCCACTGCCTCTGAAACTCTCTGCACAACCATCCTGCCTAGCACCTTGCTGGGAACCGAGAGAAGAGCGACTCCTCTCCAACTACTGCAGTCCGAAAGATCTCCCCTCCTGGGCAACCCGACAACCATTCCCCTGCTCCACTCCGACGGTGCCGTCCCCGCTCTCCACACCCGTGCAAACAGTGGTTCCAATAGCTCCGCCGCTAGCTCAGAGCCCGTCCCAAACAGCTCTGCACCCAAGTCATCATGGCCCGGAGCTCTACCGTTCCCTAACCCTTCGACTGCCGTGATGATCTCTTCCCTTCGTGGAATGTCTGTATTCACATCTAGATCGTTTTCAGCCCCAGGAACATTCAATTGTGTCTCTGGTATTTCCTTGTTCAGAGTTTCTCTGAAGTGCTCTGCCCACCCCGCCTCCCGCTCCCGCCCCCCCCCCCCGCTGTCCTAACGAGACCTCCCCGCTTATCTCCCACCAATGCAATACCGTTTGCACCCCGTCCTCCGCCGATGAATTTAGCCACCTTGTATACTGTGCTCCGCTCATCTCTCAGCGCTGCCTCTTCCGCCCGCACCGCAAGATCGTCCAGGAAATTCCCTCCGTTGGCTCGGGTTTGGCGTTTAACTTCCCTGTCCAGTTGACTGTACTGTTCGCTATATAGTTGCCTCAACCTGGGGGACCCTGCTTCTGCCTTCTCTCTCCTCATCTCCCCCCTCATCTTTATGGTGTCCAGTGCCTCCGGTGCCATCCAGTCCCGCCCCCTCCCCCCCGGAATCCCAAGCATGATTTGCCACCCTCCCTATATACCGCCGAAATGGTGTTAAAATTCTGGTCCACATCACCAGTCAATGTCCCTTCCTGGCCCCTGGCAAACCGACATCGCCTCTTAATGTCGGCCGCAAAAGCCACAGCCGGTCCAGCCCCTCCCAGCCTCACCCTCAGCCCTGCAACCACCAAATGGCGATCGCCTCCCACATCCGCACCCCCCCACCCTCACATCTTGCAACGCATGTCTCCATCCACCGCCAGCCATGACGTGGTCCATCTGGTCCCCGTCCCGACCACCCGGCGACCCCCACGTCAACCCGCGAATTTCCCCACGTGGGAAAAGCGTTCCTCCAACGACCAGGCTGTCAACGCCACAGAAACCCATTAGCTTATCCCCATCCTCGCTTGCTACCCCGCCGCCGCACTTCCCCATCGTTCTCTCACTATATGTATTGTGCGTACCAACCCTCGCACTGAGGTCTCCCATCACCACAACAAGACCACACCTAGGCGTGTCCTCCACCCCTCTCTGCAGCCGTTGACAGAATTCATCCCCGACCTCCCCATCGCCATCACCCGCTGGTGCGCAGCACTGTACTACCGCAGCGTTGGTGAATCCCCCTCTCAATCCCAATCGCATCAGTCCGCCGTCGATGGGCCTCCATTCCAGCAACGTCCCCTCCATCCCTTTCTGCAGAACAATGGCCACACTCCCACCGCGCCGTCCATCCCCCTCCAGAGCAAAGCACCGCCTCTCCCGCCGCCGTTTTAACCCCTCCTGCTCCCGTCCATCCGCTCTCGCCCACCCCAGGATGTGCAACCCACAGTTTCCCACCTCCGCCGCGACCTGTCCCAGCCCACCCGTCCCGTACATTGTCCCGACACTCCAAAATCCCATTCTTGCATCCTGCTCCGCGGTTAGGACATCCGTTTTCATGTCAGTGGCTTCCCTTCGGCTCTCACCACTGACAGTCATACGAGCCACAGACTCCGAATGTCCATCCCGCAGCAAAGTTTGTTCATTTGATGTTGTTTCCGTAACTTCATTATTTTTTTTACATAGACAGGGGTGTCAGCCCTATGCTAAAACCCCCCAACCTGGAGGACCAGGGTACCAGCTTTTGTCTGACCCCTACCCACACAGACCAGTCCAGCTTGGTTGAACCTACCAGGAATAAAACTCCCACTGGCATAGCTCTGGGGATTGTCAGGGTACGCAAGCTGCCATACCGCTACAAGGTATAGGTACCATTGAATACTACAAGCAGCTATATACTAAAGAAGAAAGTGATGCAAACATACAAGACAAATTTCTAAAATACACAAAGTGTCTAAGTGATGAGGAAAGTGAAAGGCTAGACCAACCCCTAACTTTAGATAATTTACAAGGGGCACTTAGTACTTTTCAAAAAGATAAAGCACCTGGGCCTGATGGGCTAACAGCAGAATTTTACAGGTTTTTCTTCCCATGTTTAGGCCCTATCTTAATTAAAGTGTTCGAAGAGGCTTTTCAAAAAGGGGAACTCCCGGATAGTCTAAATCAATCTTATATTACGTTAATTCCCAAGGATGATAATGACAAAAAGTCAATCAAGAATTTTAGGCCCATCTCCCTTTTAAATGTTGATTACAAAATTCTAGCCAAGGCACTAACTCTGAAGCTTAAACCACACATGCACAAAATAATACATTCAGATCAACAATGTAGTGTACATGGTAGAAACATTAGCAGACACACACATTTCATTAGAGACTTAATTACATACACACATGATAGGCAGTGCCAGAGTGCCATATTATCTTTAGACCAGGAAAAGGCATTTGATAGAGTATCACATGCCTTCCTACATAAGAGTCTTAAAGCTAATAATATAGGGAAATATTTTAGATCATGGATAAAAATCCTATATAAAAAAACCTGAAAGTAAAATATTGATTAATCATAGTTTTACCAAAACATTTAATTTAACGAGAAGTGTTAGGCAAGGATGCCCTCTGTCGCCCTTGTTATATGTAATAACGTTAGAACCTGTGTTGGAAAGAATAAGACAGGACACAAATATCACGGGGACTTTCGTCCCCAGTGCAGGGGAAAGAGAATTGTTGGCCTACGCCGATGATACGATATTCTTTCCAACAACAAAAGATTCTATAAAAAATATCTTAGAGGTTTTCACAGAGTTTGGATACGCTAGCGAATCCAAACTAAATATTCAAAAATCTAGCATAATGGGAATAGGTAAATGGGGCAATAGGTCAGATTTCCCTTTTCAATTAACGGTAGTGAATAAAATTAAAATTTATGGAATAAACTTCTCTTTTAATCCTCAAGACCCCAATAAAGAAACATGGACAAAATTAATAGAGAAAATCCAAAATATGCTAGAAATTTACAAATATAAAACGGCTACCATTTTCGGAAGAAGTATTATAGTTAATTGTTTTATTATGCCAAAAATAATTTATACAGCAAATATGCAAATAGTACCTAAAAAGATTATAACGGAAATAAATAAACTAATTAGGGCCTTCATTTTTAGGAACACTTGGCACAGTATTAAACACGTAACGCTAATGCAACCAAAAAATAAAGGGGGGATAGACCTACAGGATATCAATACTAAAATAAAAGCTTTAAGAATTAAATACATAGGGGAAGTTATAAAGTGCCCGGGTCTATACCCACTGGCACACTACTATATTGGGTTAAGATTATCGAACCTTTGTAAACTAAACAATAACCAACCTCACTTTTTTGGTACACCACCGCCCTTCTACACAATATGTTTACAAAACTTAGAAGGAAATAAACATTTAATAAGACACTAAACTTATATACAAACTTCTAGTTGCAGCACAGGAAACACCTATAAACACACGAAGAGGGTACAACCTCTTTATAACCGATTACACACAGAGTTTTACAAATATTCATGCAATAGACATTAAACCACAAGCAAAAGAAGTCACTTACAGACTACTACACAGTTTAACACCAATAGCTAACAAATCATCAATAAAGGCAAACAGATTAGCGCCCAAATGTAAACTGTGTAGTGACAACATTATAGAGACAGAAGACCACTTATTTTACACATGTAAGACAGTGGCCCCCACTTTAAACAAGTTAAGGAAATTAATAGCCCCACACTCACAACAGACACTTAATTTATATAGAGCAGTCATGATGAACACGTTACCGCAGATGACGAGACGAACAGAACTTAAGTTACTGACTTTGTTAGCTGACTTTAGATATCTTGTATGGACATGTAGGAACAGAGCTGTATACGACAATGGACATTATGACAGTACAATATTTACACAAATATACGAACACATGACGCAAAACATAATAGAACAGATTTGAAACCTTTGTATTGTTGTTTAAGTACTTAAACCTTTATTGACCTTTCTTTTGTCAGGCAAAGCAAGGTAGCTTTGCTTGTAAATACTTCATGTCAAAATGTAAAAATCATACTTGTGGCCGTTGGGTCATCATGCAAAGCAAGTTGCTTTGACTATAAATAACTTTTAGTGTATACATCTTCATCAATCATCTCATAGTAGGATGTCGATGTTCATAGCCTCATTTGCTTCATCATCTAAATTTTGGTAGTCATTGTGATTTTGTTTGGGATTTTTTTTTTTTTTTAGGGGGAGGGGGAAGGGAAGGGAGTAGTTTACATTATGTATTTTACATTATTCGGAATGTATATAAATTTTAACTCTTGTAAATACTATGGATGTTGTAAAATATTGACCCAATAAAGGTTTTATAAAAAAAAAAAAAAAAGACAACAATCTCGAGTCCTGTGAAACTCAGCATGAATAATGCTGTAAAAACTCCACGGCCTAATATCTGGCCTTTGGCTGGGATCATGTGTCTAGACGCAGGGACCAGTAGTGACATTTATGTCACGAGGTCCTTTATGTAAGAACATAGAAGATCAATGACTACCAAAATTTAGATGATGAAGCAAATGAGGCTATGAACATCGACATCCTACTATGAGATGATTGATGAAGATGTATACACTTCCATGAAAAAACCAACCAAGTGTTCGCAATGGTGTCATTGGGTCTTCGTGTGTTGGGACATGTGGTCTTTACCAGAGCCGGGTATGGGCAGGGGCCAATGCAACCTCATGCGAGGAAAAAATATGCAACCTCGTGCGAGGAAATTAAAAAAAAAAAAAGAAATCTCGAGTCCTGGCTTAAAATTTGAAGTGGCAAGACGCCGTCACTTTTGACGAGCTTCAAGAATTCTTGGATTTTTCTGTGGTGGTGTTTTCTGGACTTACTTTGTGCTGTTAGCTTATCGTAGCTTAGTTAACCAGTGACTTTTGTTTGTTTGATTCTAATGTGGTTGTGTTAACCAAGAAAGATAAATAAAATGCCTGCACCAATCGTGCCTACCTTTGCAATCAATATGAAAGAGGACTTGGAGGGTGGTGCCCTACATAAACAAGGAAATTTAGTTATTTCCGTAACCGGGCCACAAGCCAACAGGGCTTCTTACTCGCTAATCACGAGTATCTTAGCAGGACCAGCCGGCGTCGCCAAACTATATAGGTTCGCAGGACCGTTCAAGTGGTACGCCACTGTTAGAGTGCTTTTTTCTTGAAAGGTTGTTGAAGGTGTAGAGTCTGTTATTATCGACTATAACGCGAATGGATCCCTTCTTGAAAACTGAAGTAATCAATCAAATAACAACTTGCCAACAATGGGCACATCAGCAAATGTCAAAGACGGTTTCAGTTATAACCATTTATTGGACGATGCACGATGGACGAGACAAACTGGTCAACAAGGATGACGGACGATTAACTGTCAACATTACGGTATACAGCGTAGATTTCATATTTTTAAAGCAAAACATAGTGAGTCCATTTCGTAAGGTAATCTCTTTTGAAATGTCTGACTGATTATATAGTATTCCTTCTCAATGGCATCCAAGTAAACAAATAAGGCAGTTATGTGCGACAGATCATCTATCAAATTATCTGTGACCTTGGCAAATGATGAAGATCCTTATCAGGTCTTCTATATGATAGAAACAATGTTCCAATATCTTTCCAACGTACTTTGCTGGTACTGGCCTCTTACTTTAATCAATGTTGAGTTATAATAATATCAATTCATGCTCACGACCTTCGTGGCATTAGAGCTTCTATATATATAATCCTTGATTCACCTCTGCTATACGTAGTAGGTATTCGAAACGCCGAATACAGATTCACCTCATAAAAATACTAAGCCAATCCTGGATAATTCCCAATACAGGAATCCGTCGGATTTAACATTTACATAATAAGTTCACGTAGGACTCCATTTTGAACCAATACGTCACTGGTCCAACTAGACGTCTACATGCGACAGAATTACATTAATATATATATATCATACTTGCTTCTCTTCCCGAGAAAAATCACCAGTATAATGTTGACCCAGGTCCTCATCTTCTTCATAGACGGACGGTCACACTAAAGAATAAATATACCCCCAACACGGGTTCGAACGCCACAAATCAATGGACTGGTTCTTGGGCACAAACTTCTCAACCCCAGCTATGACGTAGACTGGTCTTTGGCAACACGTGCGGGCGGGGTAACCCAATACCCGCATTAGTGCACAATTGTGCGCTACGAAAAATCAAACTCACCAAGAATACTTACTATCATGTAAGTCGGTGCGTAAAGTTTATTAAAAAGGTAGGACCACATATTAATAAATATGAGACTACCCTCATCTGTAAACAACTGTAAAGGCCTACGAAAAGGGCTCTACAGATTCCTTACCAATCCCCCCCAAAAAATTAATTATATTAATTTTTTTCTTTACTACTCGAAACTAGAGGTGATTCAAGTGTACATAATCATATAATATTAATATAGCATGACATAGAATCATCAAAACATAAATATGAAATTTAAGTTAACTCAAATAAACAAAAGGTATGCACAAAAGCATACATCCACAATTGACCACCTTTGGTACAATGTGGTAAATGAAATAAAATCGCATATAGAAATAATGAATTAAACCGAATAGAAACGCAAAATGAAAAGAAATGTAAAAACCAATGAATAAACAG
This sequence comes from Oreohelix idahoensis, assembly GCA_024509875.1. NCBI lineage: Eukaryota > Metazoa > Mollusca > Gastropoda > Stylommatophora > Oreohelicidae > Oreohelix > Oreohelix idahoensis. Next base: position 27,785 of record JAMPIV010012546.1, read on the forward strand.
AAAAGTGATGGATATGGCTTAAAAATGACAAGTGAAAAAAAAAATGAAAGAATACAATTTAACACATGTATAGATTGTTACGGTGTTATTTTAAATGACGGCGTCTGCTGGGGTTTAGCCATGCGCAACGTTTAGGGGTCATTAACATTTATAGAATATGTCGATATTTTACGGTATACTGAACGCGAAATATATGCGGAGATTATGACGCATTCGCGTTGGGAAGGTCATGCTGGGTGACTTGGTTACATGGCCCTTGTTACGCTATCCGTCAAGCAAGAAGGTCGTGTCTTGTATTTCTTCCAAGGAAAAAAGGCTGAGTATATAGCCTATATTATATAGATGAATCGATGTAGAACTCAGGGTCAGTTCGGATATTAATCTAAGTATGAGATTAATTAAATCAAATTAAATGATGGAAGGAGAATCGCATTATGATTCAAATTGTAGCTGTCAAGAACTCATGTGCTCATTTCTGGCTGTTGACTACAACAGCGCACGTATATAGCCACGATGTTCTTCTGACATATTGTTTTGACACGGACGGACATGAATACTATGCATGTAATTTCTAATGACTATATATGAATGTATACCGATGTGAACTGTCTTCGTGCGTCAACTTGTAATAAATATTGGACTCGAATCGAAGGCTTACCCACATTCCTTTGATTACGTTTGATTGCTTCAACTTGCATTGTTGACGGTCCTTTGACCTGATGAACTCTTTCTTGTAAGAAGTTTATAGTAATAATGGATGAGTTCGTACGGAATCGGGGTTTGCTTGGACACAAGTTGTGTAATGATAAGTAAGCAAGCATCCCAACTAAACTTATAATAATCGAACGAAGGACCCTCCAACACCAGTAAACCACCCATGCAACAGTGGTGGCCAGTATGGGGAACTGGAATTTAATTGTAAAAAAATTACTCAAAGATTATCGAGTTGAAAGAAATAATTTTCCTTCGAGCGAAATGAACACTTTTTGTATCTACACCGATGACGTCACACCCCCTTGACAACAGGATGAATCAGCTGTAGTGATGGCAGCCGCCTTTCAACGTCTTTGAAGAAGATTATTTATAAACGCTTAATCGAACATTGGAAAATAGATTCAATCAACATGAGCATGAAATATAGGTCCTACTGTCCGTTGGCGAAGCAAGCATTGTATGAATCTATCGAGGCAAAAAGATAAGTAACTTATTTGAAGGTTACAATAAGTTAATCCTATTTGTCCGATAATTCCATGTTCTTTTTTTTTTGTAGCCATGTTAAATATTGTTTCTGTCTTTTACATGTAGCGGGTATGGATGGGCGGCGAATTATAATCAGTTCCATAGCTCCTGGGATGCTACGAATTGATTGTAATCGTTCTTAAGGCCGTGAATTAATAGCATTTCGCGAAGAACGCGTCGGATATCGGTGATCGTGTCGTTCGGACTTGCATTAATTCACCTTGCATGTTAGGTGTATAGTCGTGTTATAACTGTGGTATTCTAGTGTATTTGGTTCTAATTTTTATTCAGTTCTTTAACAATGTTGGTAATCTATCGTGTTTTTTCTGACCTTACTATCTTTCATTTTATATTTTTGTTGTACGACCGTTAATGAGTCCATGTATACGTCACTAATTTTTGTGTACGCAGGTTAATTATCTATTCAGTTCATTCTTTAATTCTCACTTCCGGTCTAGTCAACTTAGTTGTAAACGCATTCTTACTGTGAAAATGTCTTTGTGTATGTTAATAATGTTCTGTAATCCTTGGTTAACCCATTGTATTGTTTGTCTTCATTTCATCCCTTTATAATTTAATATTAATGCTATAATTTATTCATTAATAAGAGTATAGATTAATATGATTAAATTTGTATGAGTTTTAAAGAGGAATTAGGGACTTTGCACCAATTTGCAGTGATGGTCCAAGAAATGGGCAATACACTTTATTGCTCATGATTATGACATAATATACTATGCTTAATTATTATAACTTTATAACATATTAAGACATATTAAATATTAATTAGTACATTTTCTCAGTACTACATTGGGAACTTGGTGACAATTAAGATTAAATAATCTAATTATTTAGGAATAATACTCATAATTATTGAATATTAATATTAAGTGCATGATATAATTTCAGCACCTTATATAACTAACTATCATAACTATTTATGATAGATATTAGTGGGTATATATAATATTTTCACAAAATATTATAGATTTGTGGAACTTATACATAACAATACAAGAATATTGCAATTTCGTATATTGATTATTCACTCGTCGAGTAATTAGAATTATCGACATATATTCCAGTGGTGATTACTAGACATAAGTAATTGAATACTTAAATAAATCAACTTCAAGAATGCTTACTTTGGATCATTTCATTAAAATTGGAAAAGATTGTAACAAAAAGGGAGATGCACTCCTGGAATTTGCAGAACAACAACTTGCAAAATATAAGGCAGAGATGGAAGAACTTGAAAGAAAAGAGGCTGAAAAGAAAGCTATTGCTAAAGCAGAGAGAGAAGAATTAAGACAAGAGGAAGAAAGAAAGATGGCAAGAGATGAAATCCTACGGATTGAAGAAGAAAATAAATTGAAACGACAGGAAATCATATTGCAGCAAGAAATGGAATTACAACGGCTTAAATTGGAAACAGCAAAACTTAATTCACAGGGTGCTGCAGCAAGCCAAAATGATAATGCTCAATCGGGATCTTCATCCAACCGACTTAAGGGCAATTATTACTTTAAGCTACCACCTTTCAAATTACACGTGGACGACCTATCATCATGGCTGGCGCGCTTTGAGGATATATGTAAGGTCAATAACCTTGACAAAACTGCATGGGCACTTAAACTTAAGGAATTTCTGGATGGCGAACCTGCAAGTGCAGCACAAAATATTGATCCTACATTAGCCACAGACTATGAGGCCATTAAGAATTTGTTATTACGTCGGTTCCATTTGAACGAAGAGGCATGTAGATTACGTTTCAAAAGTTTGTTGCCAGATAACAATAAAGATTTCACAGGTTTTATTGCTAATATACGCAATACTTTTAACAGATGGGTTGAACTGGCAGGTGTCAACAAATCTTACGACAAGTTAGTCGATTTGTTATTGAGGGATAAAGTATTATCTTCTGTCAGCCCACCATTCTTTGCTTATCTGCAAGAAAGAAAACCTGAAACTATTGATGAGTTAGAAAAAATTTCTTTAAATTACTGCACCGCTCATCCGAACACTAACATTTCTGGCTCGTTAATAATAGAACCACTTCCTGTAGCCTCCAATATGGCATATCATAGTAATAACAAACCGAGAACACACAGTGTAGACAGAGGTAGGTTCAAAGGAAACTACGACATTAATTTTCATAAGGGACAGAATAACTTTAACAATAACTTTAATAGAGGAAGACAACAAAACAGAAATTATTCACCTCAGTCAAGATACAACAGTAATCCACGTAACTCAAGTTATAATCGGTCATATCAATATAATAATGGTAACAATTGGAAGAATAGCGATAATTATAACTCGAGACATCGAGATAACAATTACAATAGACGACAACGGGATAATTCAACTAATTATTCTCGTAATCGTTCTCATTCTCGTGGATCTTCACATTATAACCATAATACCGGGGCAGCAGTTACAAATGATATCACCCCTAAGGTTCAGGTTCCACCTAACGATAATACAATGCATTCTTCTGCTGCATGCTTTGCTATTAATTATAACGTGGCGAATAGTTGCCCACAATGCAATCTTATTTTTCAGAAGGCAAAGGAGACAGTGCTAAACTGCGGACACATTCTACCAGAAGTAGGTCTTGCAGCCAATGATGGAACAGGCTCTCTGATTTTTAACAGAGGGATAGTTAACGGTTCTATAGTTTCTGTATTGAGAGACTCGGGGTCCACAACCATTGGAGTGCGACAGTCGCTTGTACATCCTAGCTGTGCAACGGGGGAATATGTCCGTTGCATGACTTTTGGGGGAACTATTGAGTTTTACCCCACAGCTATTATCCATGTTAAAACACCTTTTTCACAGGGAACGTGAAGGTATGCATGCTGAAAAAGCCGATTGCAGACCTTATGGTGGGTCGCATACACGGCAGCAAGGATTGTTCACCAGAAGATATTATTGAATGGGAGAGACACAATCTATGCACTGGAAACGCCGTGACAACTAGAGCTCAGACTATGCTCATGGAGAGTGTCAATGATAATAAGATGGATGCAGAGAAACAAGAGGATATTGAGGTCAATTCACCTATTGACAGGGAATCATTTGCAAACAAACAAAAAAATGACAAATCTTTAAATAAATTTTTTAACCTAGTTAATAAGGTTGATAATTTAACATCAGGTAATAATAACAAACATTGGTTTATTGTTAAAAATGATATACTGATTAGATGCTTTAGTGATAAATCACAGGTAAAACAACAAGTGATGGTACCGGCTGCTTTTAGACGGTACATTCTTCAACACGCGCATGACTCGCAGTGTGCAGGACATATGGGATATACTCGAACACGATCTCGAGTATTGTCTTCATTCTTTTGGCCAGGAGTATCACGGGATATTTCGCAGTATGTACGTTCCTGTACTACATGCCAGGAAGTGAAAGCACGTGGAGCTTTTCACACGGCGCCTATTCAGGCTTGCGATATCTCAGTACGACCTTTTGACAAGATGGCCATAGATATAATTGGTCCACTTCTACCATCTGCGAGAGGACATAGATTTGTTCTCACGTGCATTGATTTATGCACACGATGGCCAGAAGCCATTCCACTGAAGACCACCACTACCACAGATGTAGCTGATGCATTACATCTAATTTTTTCTAGAATAGGGTTTCCTAGAAAATTATTATCTGACCATGGGTCGCAGTTTATATCCGATACCATGAAGGAGGTAATGAAAACCTGGGACATTGATAGGAATTTGAGTAGCATTTATCATCCCATGAGTAACGGTGCAGTTGAAAGACTTAACCGTACGCTTAAGCAACTTTTACATAAGGTTACTGTTAAACACCCTCAGGACTGGGACAGAGCACTCCCAGCTGTCCTGTTTGCTTACCGAGAGGTGCCACATGAACAAACTGGCTTCTCTCCCTTTGAGTTAGTTTTTGGTGCCCCTCCGAGAGGTCCTATGGGACTGATAAAAGATTTATTAATTGATGCAGAGATGACTCAGGACACTCAGTCATCTTATGAGTATGTGATTAATCTTCGGAATAATATTATTGAGTCTTGCCAATTGGCAACAGCTTCTTCTGAGGCTGCAAAAGCTAAGGCTCGATCTATACAAAATCGATCTAGACGATTACGCCAATTATTCCCAGGCGATGAGGCTTATGTATTACTCCCTCACAATAACAATAAGTTATTGATCTCATGGACTGGTCCTTATAAGGTTACTGATAAAATTTCAGACGTTGATTACGTCTTAGATATCAAGGGACACAGAAAGATATTCCATATTAATATGCTCAAGCAATTTCATACACGTCCTATACACTTACAGTCAATTTTTCATGAATTAGATGACAATACTGTATCTACTTGTCATTATTCTAATCTATCTGTTATACAGGAGGAAGAATCTTCTTTTCCTGAAGTGCAGATGCCTTTACCTGTACTTATTGTCCAATCTACTGAATCTTGGCGTGATGTGACCATTTCTTCTACGGTTACACCGCAACAGCATCAACGCGTTGCTGATCTTCTACAATCTTTCCCAGATGTGTTAACGGATGTACCGGGTTGCACATCTGTAATTAGTCACGATATTATTCTTAACGATGATACACCAATTCGTGTTCATCCTTATTCTGTACCTCTACATTTTCTGAGTAAGACATCTCAGGAACTCGAACAGATGATATCATTAGGTATTATTGAGACTAGTACATCTCCATTTTCTTCTCCTTTAGTCATTGTCCGGAAAAAGGACAACAACATACGTTTATGTGTTGACTATAGGAAACTTAATGCGCAGACAGTACCGGATAGCGAACCACATCCTATCCTTGACGATTTACTTCCTCGTCTATCCAATGCTACACTTTTCACTAAAATTGACTTAACCAAAGGTTATTGGCTGATTCCACTAACCGAAAGAGCCAAATACTACACAGCATTCTCAACTCCACAAGGTCTTTACCAGTGGAACGTGATGCCTTTTGGGCTAATGAATGCTCCAGCTACCTTTATTCGCATGATGCGAAAAATTTTAGCAGGTAGATCAGATATAATTACCTACATTGACGACATATGTTTGTTTAGTTCATCATTTGAGGAACATTTTTTGGGTCTTAAATCAGTTTTGGAAATATTGCGGGATAACCATTTAACCGCTAAACCAACTAAAATTCAAATAGCGTGTAATGAGATAACATTCCTGGGACACATTAATGGATCAGGACGTATCCAAACAATTCCCAGTACGGTTTCTAAAATATTAAATTTATCTGTTCCTCAAACGAAGAAACAGGTTAGGAGTCTGTTAGGTTTGATCCAATACTATAGCAGATTTGTACCTCACCTATCATCCATCACGGCTGTCCTGTCATCGTTACTAAAGAAGAACATGCCAGTAAGGATAAATTGGACAGACGAATGTGACAAAACTTTTCGCACTATCTTAAACATATTTTCATGCCCACCTGTTTTAAGATTACCAGATGCTTCTAAAAAGTTTGTTCTACGTACAGATGCGAGTAATTACGGACTCGGGGCTTGTCTACTCCAATATCATGATGATGTCCTTCACCCTGTACTTTATATCTCACGCAAGCTGAAACCTCCGGAGACTAAATATTCGACTGTAGACCGAGAATTGCTCTCCGTAATCTGGGCAATTACCAAACTGGAAAAAATTTTTGCTGGGATCTCCATTTTTGATCCAGACTGATCAGAAATCTGTAGCAGCATTACGTCGTTCAAACCATAAAAGTGCTAAACTTGCACGCTTTGCTATTACGTTGCAACCATATGAGTTCGAAATACAGTCAATACCAGGAACTGAGAACGTCATAGCCGATACGTTGTCCAGACATCCTACGGATTCTGAATGAATATTACTATTTCAAATTTTCTGACTAATCAAGCATTACATTTGCAATGAACTGTATTAATGCCACGTCAGAATATACAACACTTCATTTGGACTTCCTACTTAAATAAGGACATTTCGAAATAAACTATTGTGATCAAAATATCAAGTTTTACGGATCGTTTGAAAATTTGGACTTCAATTCCACTTTGCGTATCACTCATTTCGATTGAAAACTGTTAAAAAGGAACAATCTCTGATGTAGAAAGGACATATACTGTAATGACTGATTCAATTACATTCAAAGTTTTAATAAAGGAACTAACGATGATTGGATAATCATATCATAATTCGATAATATGAACCTTGTGTCTTAATGAACTTTCATGCAAGTCAACAGGATATAACAACGATTGGATCTTCATGTCCGATATTGTTAAATTTTCTAGTTATTAAATTAATATATAATAAAATAAAGTTAAAGTGTGATGAAATAAAAAAATAAAATATACTAAGAAAAGATGAAACAAAATAATATCACACCAATTAAACCTTTTAATTAGTGTAATTATTAAGGTAATAGATATTACATTATGACATTTCATATTTATAGTTAAAATGTATGAATTTTTTTTGTTCTTTTCTTCTGATTGCGTTAATTTAATTAGGTATCTATCCTTAAACTTCATTTTCACACGCATTCTAATTTAATGTATACTTTAATATTTGGTTTTAATTGTCCGTACTTCTCAATTTTTATTTCTTTTACTCTCTTATACTATTTCTCATTTTCTTCAATTAGATATTAATTAGTTAGTACCATACGTACATACTATAATTAATTATTTTAATTTTAATTAGTTAGAATAATTTTAATAACACCTCACATTATTAGTTAGTCGATACATACAACAAATTAATTAGTTAATTAGTTAGTGACAGTGACATTTCCTTGTTTAATATAAGTTATATGTATGATATGACGTTGATTTTATTATAAGATATTACTGACATGACCACGACACTGTTCTAGATAGAACATCGTAGGTCATACATCGGGTTTTGTTAAATTTTTGATAATTTGATTAATATTATTCAAAAAAAAAAATCTATCTAATAGATTTTTTTTTCCCCCGTCTGACAGGAAATCTGTTACGGTGTTATTTTAAATGACGGCGTCTGCTGGGGTTTAGCCATGCGCAACGTTTAGGGGTCATTAACATTTATAGAATATGTCGATATTTTACGGTATACTGAACGCGAAATATATGCGGAGATTATGACGCATTCGCGTTGGGAAGGTCACGCTGGGTGACTTGGTTACATGGCCCTTGTTACGCTATCCGTCAAGCAAGAAGGTCGTGTCTTGTATTTCTTCCAAGGAAAAAAGGCTGAGTATATAGCCTATATTATATAGATGAATCGATGTAGAACTCAGGGTCAGTTCGGATATTAATCTAAGTATGAGATTAATTAAATCAAATTAAATGATGGAAGGAGAATCGCATTATGATTCAAATTGTAGCTGTCAAGAACTCATGTGCTCATTTCTGGCTGTTGACTACAACAGCGCACGTATATAGCCACGATGTTCTTCTGACATATTGTTTTGACACGGACGGACATGAATACTATGCATGTAATTTCTAATGACTATATATGAATGTATACCGATGTGAACTGTCTTCGTGCGTCAACTTGTAATAAATATTGGACTCGAATCGAAGGCTTACCCACATTCCTTTGATTACGTTTGATTGCTTCAACTTGCATTGTTGACGGTCCTTTGACCTGATGAACTCTTTCTTGTAAGAAGTTTATAGTAATAATGGATGAGTTCGTACGGAATCGGGGTTTGCTTGGACACAAGTTGTGTAATGATAAGTAAGCAAGCATCCCAACTAAACTTATAATAATCGAACGAAGGACCCTCCAACACCAGTAAACCACCCACGCAACATAGATCAACACACTTAACTGTGTCTAAAAGTTCCTTTGTGGTACTAATAAAATTGCAAATGTTCAATCACTGTCCTTACCGAGTGATAAATATTAAATGTTTACAATGTAATTAAATATTTCATAGTGATCTAAATTAATTCTTATACTCATTAACTAAGTATCAACGGTTACTAATCTACCGAATTATTTATTTTAAAAATAAATTAACAATGTCATTAAATTTCGTAGATTAAGAAAGTTCCATTGTCCTGTTAGGAAACCGTAAAATTATACTAGGTTCCGTTCCATGAAAAAACCAACCAAGTGTTCGCAATGTTATTTCGGTGAGAAAATACAATCTGTTTTTATTCAACGTTATTCTCTCTTCAATATTCTGAGTAAGTAAATGTTATTTTCACAAAGATAGTCATATACCTTAACGTTCCATGTTATTTTAAGACATAATCATTGTAGATTTCACTTGACTGAATGTTAATGACTCTTGTCATAGAGGTATCACACGTAAAAAGTTACAATTGACGAACTATCAGTGTCGAAGTTCAGTTATCTGCAGTGCGTAGCTGTTACTGTGATTCGTTAGGACATCTCGACAAAACGTCTGCGAGAACATTCTGAGTACCAGGTATGGATCGAATCGTGAAACTATATGGTTGGAGAGCGATCGCATACCTAGTCGATTTGGCAGATTTCACGTCCTTCGTGTTGAGAGCAGTAAGCGCTTTTTGGTCTGATTCCACAGTAAAGTGTGATCCAAGCAGATATCTCTGGAGTTTAGTTATTGACCAAACAAGTCCAAGAAGTTCCTTATCTGGAACAGAGTAATTTTGTTCAGTCGGAGTTAACTTCCGTGACACATAGAGAACTGGATGCAAGGTGCCATTATATTCTTGTAGTAAGACGCTTCCCACGCCGTATTAGGAGCATCGCTGCGTAAGACAAATGGTAAATTCGCATTAGGCAACCTTAACACAGGAGGATCCGAAAAAATTTCTTTATGGTATCCAACGCGATTTGATGTTCGTTTGACCACCGAATCATGTTAGCTGCACCTTTCCTAAGTAATGAAGAGAAAGGAGCAGTAATGGACGAAAGATGTGGAATGAATTTCCCATAATATTGTACTAGTCCTAATAGAGATCGCACTTGTTTCTTTGTTTTAGGTGTGGAGATATTAAGGATTTTAGAGACATTACTGTCCTCTGTATATAACATACCGCGACCAATACGGTGACCCAAAAAAGAAATATCGTGGAAACCCACAAATGCCTTTGATGGCTTAGCAGTTAAGTTATGATATTGTAACGTGGACAGTAATGAGTTTAATCCTTCTATATGTTCTTCCCAAGAGTCACTGAAAAGACAAATGTCATCTATGTATGCAATGACATTGGGATGATGAGATAGAATTCGGCGCATCATGCGCACGAACGTGGCAGGAGCGTTGACTAACCCGAAAGGCATAACATTCCATTGGAATAGACCCCGAGGAGTCGAGAAAGCAGTGAGTGGCTTTGCCCTTTCTGTCAATGGTACTTGCCAATAACCCTTTGACAGATCAAACTTAGAGAAGAAAGTAGAATGAGATAATTTTACTAATAAATCTTCTAAAAGTGGCACAGGTTCTGCGTCAAACTGTGTGACTTTATTTAATTTTCTGTAGTCTACACAAAGACGAATGTTATTATCTTTCTTTCTAATTATCACCATAGATGAAGCATATGGTGACAACGATGGTTCAATTATGTTTAATCGAAGCATCTCATCCAATTCCTTTTCGACCTTATCACGAAAGTGTAAAGGTATGGGATATGGACGAATACGGATAGGTGTTTCATCAGTTAGAAGGATATCATGTTGAATAGCTGACGTATGACCTGGAATGTCAGTGAGAACCTTATCATACGTTTGGAGTAGTGATGAAACTTGCTGTCGTTGATCAGCCGAAAGAGAAGAAGAAATAGTGACATCATTCCAGTTTTCAGTGGAATGAATTGGTACAACTGGTATGGGCAATTGTACATCTTGAAAAGAAGACTCTTCTTCTTGTATAACTGACAAATTAGTATAGTTGTGAATGTGAGGAGTAGGATCGTCAGTCGCTTGAAATACTGATTGTAGATAATCAGGACGTGAATAATACTCTTTCAACATGTTAATGTGAAAGGTTTTGTGTTTTCCGTTAATATCGACGATGTAGTCAACATCGGATATTCTTGAGATGATCCTAAAAGGACCTCTCCATGTGATCAGTAGACGATTGTTATGAGAAGGCAGTAAAACAAAAGCCTCGTCACCAGGAATAAGCTGGCGAAGACGTCTATACCTGTTTGCAAATAGACGAGCTTTTTCTTTAGCCTCTTCGGATGATGCAGTAGCTATTCTACAAGCATCTATTATTCTCTTTCTTAAAGAGATGACATACTCATATGAGGATTGAGTTTCCTCAGGTATATTATCTTCAACCAATAAATCATGGATTAAAGACATAGGTCCGCGTGGTTGTATGCCAAAAACTAACTGGAAGGGAGAAAACCCCGTGGCTTGATTTTTCACTTCACGGTACGCAAACAGAGCAGCGGGCAGGACTCGGTCCCACTCCTGGGGGTGATCTTGAGTCATCTTACCCAACAACTGCTTAAGTGTCCTATTCTGTCTCTCAATTAACCCATTGGACACTGCATGGTATATTGAACTGAGAGATCTATCTATACCCAATGTCTTCATAACCTGTGAAATGGATTCGGAAATAAACTGGACACCATGATCCGATAGGATCTTACGCGGAAAACCAATGCGTGAAAAGATCAACATTAAAGCTTCTGCAACACTGGCAGATGAGGTGTTCTTAAGAGGTATGGCCTCAGGCCAACGCGTACACATATCGATACAGGTAAGAATATGTGTATGTCCTCTTGCAGATGGCAATATAGGACCAATGATGTCGATCGCCATTTTATCAAATGGTCTAATAGGTATGTCCTCAGCTTGGATAGGAGCATCATGATATGGACCCCTTACTTTAACTTCCTGATATGTCACGCAGGAACGACAATAGAGATTAACATCTCTATGAACGCCAGGCCAATAGAATGCGGATAGCACTCTAGATTTGGTTCGCGAAAACCCCATATGACCTGCACATTGAGAATCATGAGCATGTCGTAATATTCTAGGTCTCATAGAAGACGGGACCATAATTTGTGAACGCACAGATGAATCTGTTTCTCTTATTAATCTAACTAAAATACCCTTTTTAAGAGCAAATTGGTGTCTAGACTTTGCAATTGTGTTGTTATTATTTCTCTTAGTCACCAATTAAAAAAATCTCTGCAAAGAATTATCATTCTTTTGTAAATTAGCAAACAGCTCCCTTGAAATAGGAGAATCATCATCATTACTATTATGAACCGTAGGTTCAGAAGTTGATTCACGCGACAATTCAGTAGCTTGCGCTCTGATAACCACTGCATTTGCAGCATGAATATGTCGCTTTTCCCATTCATTAATCTGCTGTGGTGTACACTCTTTTATACCGTGTATACAACCAAGTATCACATCGCTAACTGGATTCTGTAGAAGACAGGCATGGATCTTCCCTGAAAAGAAAGGTGTATGTAAATTAATGATGGCTGTAGGGAAGGTTTCCACAGTTCCCCCGAATGTGACGCACTTGACCACGTTGCCAGTGGCCAAGGAAGGGTCGATCAGAGAGTTCCGCACTCCGACAGTACTGCAGCCTGAATCAAACAAAATAGAGCAAGGAATCGAGTTGACATATCCTTTGTTAAATCTTAAACAACCCTTTCCGTGGTGAATTGATGCTTGCTTGCTTGCTTGCTTGCTTTATCCCCGATGAGGGTGCGAGTAGCTAGACTCTTATACCCTTGGCACACAGGCAGTTTGGTATGGCGGTGGCGCAGCCACCGCCACGCCTCTGCATACGGTCCGTGTTGCCACACGGCCGGAAAGCCACCCATCGTGCCCCCAAGCGATGAGTAAGCAACCCGCCGTGCATCTACGCACTGTTTGGGGAGTGGTTTGGGCTTTTTTTCACCCCAGGGAGCATCCTAGACTCAGACCAGGCTACACCAGGCCCACTTTGGCGTGTGTGTACAGACCCGAGGTTTGATAGCTCTCTACACTGCAAAGGGGGTATAGCTCCGAGACAAGACTGACACGAGCAATCAGTCAAAGGTGGGCTTTGTTGCAACCCAAGGGAACCTCTTATCGGGTAGTGAGGGTGCAATGCCACGAGAAAAGAGGTTCTCTACCCTGCAAAGGGGGTTATATCTCCGTGACTAGACGTATCGAGGCATAGGCGCAGCCGGCGCCAAGCCTCTACCACTCTCGAGCTGTATTACCAAGAAGACGGACAGCTCTTGCACACCTCAACTGCGAGGACCCGAACCCGGGAAAACACACAGTTTCGATAGGACACTGCTCTGCTCATCAATGGCGTAGCAGCGACCGAGCCTATACGTTATCTAGACGGACACAGTCACATTGCACTGCCTCTACTTTACTGGGAAGACCCGGAAACCGGGACCACACACAGTCTTGAGAGGACAAAGATCGCCTTTGGGGCGGAACGAAACGCTTGCCCCCACGTGAATTGATGCAGAAGTAGCTGTACAAACTGCTGGTAGACTTGGTAGAATGTGTCCGCATCGCAGCGTCGTGATCGCCTTGGGCTGGAATAGCGTTGAGCATTCTTGACATGTCTTTACCTGCTCTAGATCGATACAAGACATAGCATTATGTTGATTAACATTATTGTCTTTATCTTTGTTAGTTTGTGCTTCAATCGAAGCAACATTGGAATGTTGTCGTGGCCTGCTCGACGATCTATCTCTTCGTCGCGATCGATTTTGACTATTGTCATTAAAATTGCTATAATTACTATTTCTGCTATAATTAAAATTCGGATGAGTCAGCCAATGAAAGTTATCACTGTTGTGATGTTGGCTAAATGATTTATTCATAAATCTATGTCTATTTTCAGGATGATGTGATTGAGATCTCCAATGTTGTTTATTATTATTACCTTGATTATATTTAGGATTGTTGTTAATAAAATCTCGAGATCTGTGAGATTGGCCCCATGATTCATTAAATGGAGCAGACTGTTGGTATTGTTTCCCCTTTTGAAAATGACCAAAGTTGAAATTATTATTACTTCCCCTGTGAAAATTTCTATCGCTACTCATCGAACGATTTCTAGGGAAATTGTTATGTTGCATAGCGAAAGCAACGGGTAAATCGTCCTTAATCTGCGCATTGCTGATATCCATGTTAGGATGAGCGGTGCAGAAATTTTTGCAATGTTCTGACATTTCTTTTATATTACCAGGCTTACGTTCATGTAGAAACGCAAGAAATGCAGGACTTACTGCCGATAAAACTTTATCTCGTAATAATAAGTCGAAAATACCGTCATAAGATTTCTCTACCTTGGACAGTTCGATCCATCTTTCCAAGGTAAGACGTATTTGAGAAAGAAAATCATCAAAATTCTTGCTAGATTGTGGGAGCATAGACTTGAACTTCATACTGTATTGATCTTCTGTCATTTGAAATTTGTTTAGAAGAGCGGCCCTAAGAGCATCATAATCATTTTTATCAATAGAGCTAGTAGTGTGATAAACAGCCATTGCCTCTCCTGTAAGTAATCTGGATAAGTGGGTGCAATATAATGATTTATCCAAGTTGTACGACCTACATGTAGCCTCAAATATGTCCAAAAAGAATATCACATCGTCGGATGGTGGAGTAAACTTTGGCAATTTTAGACGAACCTCTCTAAAATTCTCATGTCTAGATGACGACTGGCCTTCCTGAGTCTTTTGTGTATTACATTCACTTGACAATCTTATTCTATCAAATTCCAATTCGGCAAGTTTCAAATCATGCTGCCGTTTCTTATCATTCTCTTCTGTCTCAAGCTGAAGTCTTTTTGCATTTTGTTCAGCTATTAATCTTCTTCCTTCCATTTCCTTTTGTTTTTCTTCCATTTTCTGTTCTGCCTCACGCTGAAATCGTTTCTCTTCTAATTCAGCGGCTAATCTCATTTTTTTCTCATCTTCCTCCGCCATAAATTTCCTCTTCTTTTCATCTTCCTCAGCTGCTAGTTTCATTTTTTTCTCATTTTCTGCAGCACGTTTCTCTTCTAATTCAGCGGCTAATCTCATTTTTTTCTCATCTTCCTGCGCCGCTAGTTTCATTTTTTTTCTCATTTTCTTCAGGCTCAAACTTTTTATGTTCCAGTTCCAGCTGAAGATTTTGTGATTTTAATTTTTCTGCCTCTAATCTTTGAGATTCCAACCTTTGAGATTCTTTATATTCCGTCATAGCAAATGATCTAATCTCTTCCGGAGGTATATTAAGCGCCTTAACCTGCTTAATAAAATAGTCTAAGGTAGCCATTATTCAAGATTATTCTGAAATAATTCTACTTAAAAGTGTTACTATACCAAGTGGTATTCATTCCTGTCCTAGAACGGTAAAATTAAAGTCATATAATAGACAATTATATTATTAATTAATAAAGTAATTTATGCAATGAAATGTCATGAAAGCAATAACGTGACAGACAATAGGCACAATACTGACAAAACCCGATAATCAAAGACGAGTGAACACAATCGTAGAAATCAACTAAAATAAAAATGTGGAACTAAAATAGGATGTCGTAAAAAATAACGATGACATCTACGATCAGATAATAGACAAGACAGTTTACAACACATTGTATAAACATTAATGATGTAAAAAACTGAACGAAAGTCAGGTTAGAAGGACGTAGTATACACACAAAATACATCATAAAACTAAAGTACGAGTAAAAATAGCTACGAGAACAACAATTAAAACTTGACGCTACAACTAAAACAGTCAGGTGTCACAGACCACCAGACACAGTGGACCAAAAATCCTTCTATGCTCACGCATAGGAACATTCCACTGAGGGAAGTCTGCAAAATAATTCCTGTAGAACACTCAAGACGGACCTGAGGTGAAACTGGTATTTTTTTCCGTCCTAAGTCGCCATTCCCAACCTCCCACGATAAACATAAAACATAGAACATGAAACATGAATAAGAAAGTAGTGGACATATTACTAGGAGATCAGATGCAGCTAAACGTAAAACGGTGAAATAAACACGACGTTTTTACTTATCTCAATTGATAACAAAAAGATATCCCTCGCATCCGGGACTGTATGTATGAGACATCTATTTGAAGTAATGTAATGCCAGAGTCCAATGTTGAACTTGAAAGTTAAAGTCCCTGGGTTGTCCTTGACATGGGATGACCGTTAAAGTTGCTGTAAGGTCCAGGATGTAGTCGCCTTGAAAGATAGCATATTTCTGTTCAACCGAGTTTGAATGTAGACTTGAGTTCGATACCGCTACTGAAAACTGGATATTTTCAGAGCACACTGCGCCGCCATTTCTGTTAGAGTGCTTTTTTCTTGAAAGGTTGTTGAAGGTGTAGAGTCTGTTATTATCGACTATAACGCGAATGGATCCCTTCTTGAAAACTGAAGTAATCAATCAAATAACAACTTGCCAACAATGAGCACATAGCAAATGTCAAAGACGGTTTCAGTTATAACCATTTATTGGACGATGCACGATGGACGAGACAAACTGGTCAACAAGGATGACGGACGATTAACTGTCAACATTACGGTATACAGCGTAGATTTCATATTTTTAAAGCAAAACATAGTGAGTCCATTTCGTAAGGTAATCTCTTTTGAAATGTCTGACTGATTATATAGTATTCCTTCTCAATGGCATCCAAGTAAACAAATAAGGCAGTTATGTGCGACAGATCATCTATCAAATTATCTGTGACCTTGGCAAATGATGAAGATCCTTATCAGGTCTTCTATATGATAGAAACAATGTTCCAATATCTTTCCAACGTACTTTGCTGGTACTGGCCTCTTACTTTAATCAATGTTGAGTTATAATAATATCAATTCATGCTCACGACCTTCGTGGCATTAGAGCTTCTATATATATAATCCTTGATTCACCTCTGCTATACGTAGTAGGTATTCGAAACGCCGAATACAGATTCACCTCATAAAAATACTAAGCCAATCCTGGATAATTCCCAATACAGGAATCCGTCGGATTTAACATTTACATAATAAGTTCACGTAGGACTCCATTTTGAACCAATACGTCACTGGTCCAACTAGACGTCTACATGCGACAGAATTACATTAATATATATATATATCATACTTGCTTCTCTTCCCGAGAAAAATCACCAGTATAATGTTGACCCAGGTCCTCATCTTCTTCATAGACGGACGGTCACACTAAAGAATAAATATACCCCCAACACGGGTTCGAACGCCACAAATCAATGGACTGGTTCTTGGGCACAAACTTCTCAACCCCAGCTATGACGTAGACTGGTCTTTGGCAACACGTGCGGGCGGGGTAACCCAATACTCGCATTAGTGCACAATCGTGCGCTACGAAAAATCAAACTCACCAAGAATACTTACTATCATGTAAGTCGGTGCGTAAAGTTTATTACGGAGGTAGGACCACATATTAATAAATATGAGACTACCCTCATCTGTAAACGACTGTAAAGGCCTACGAAAAGGGCTCTACAGCCACTTTGACTACAGCAGCCCAAATAAAGCACTACGCTGGCCTACATGGAAAAAAGTTTGAATGGTCAAACCCGCACATGTCCATTTATATAGAGCATTTGGACAAGGAAAAGTCGAAAGGGCTTTAAATTGGATGCCTCCCACCATAAAAGCAGAGGCGGCCCAAAGAGTAGCGGCGGCGGTCACAGGAGACAAAGAGGCGGATGTTTTCAGGATCAGAACCGCCCAGGATAAATGGAACTTCCTGTACAAGCCTTCTGCACACCAAGTGCCTCACTTCCTCAACCTGAAGATGGAAGGACCAGTTGAAAAGTTTCAGCGAATGGATATCCCTACCGGGAAGAAAAATAGAATGTGCCATCTGTGGGCAAGATACACATTGGGTTAGCCAGTGCCCAAATAAGCGGACGGCCCCCACCCAAGTGATGAAACGAAAGAAGAGGAGGCAGTGGCAAACAAAACTCCGGCAGGACAGAGCAGGACAACTGAGTCCCCTGCCGCAGAGAGCCCCGAATCCGGGGAAACCAACAACGAAGAGTTTTTAACAGTTTTCTCCAAAAAGGAAAAAAAAAGAAAACAGAAAAAGACTCCTGCTCCAGACAACGGAGGCTGTGAGGTCGAAAGAGGTAAGGCGCAATGAGAGCAGGTCGCCATGCAAGCGCTCTCCGAGCAAGAAAGACCTGCCGCCATCACCAAGGGCGCCTACATCAGAGCCCTCCCCGAGGTGGATTTCGTCGACACCTGTTGTCGACGAGCGTTCTATGTCTACACCTAGCAGCCCTAGAAGAAGGTCACCAGCAAGAACCGAAGCTCCAGAGGCACCAACGCAGGTGAATACACAAGTTTCCTCCTCCCTTTGGGCGACAGCAACAGAAGATGACGACATGGAGGCCATGTTGTCACAGACGGGCCTGTTCATAGACGGGTAGGCGTTTGAAGACGAAAGCGACGCATGTGCTTACCCCTACAAGCCTTTCTTCCCTGCACTGGGGCCCAGTGCAAGCAGTTATGTTCCAGCTTCAAGCAGGTGAGACAATTGAGAGGTCTGATGACGAACGGTGCATGTGAGGGCACGCCCAAGCTGCACCCCAAGGTTATCCCCCCTGTGAGCCTGTCAGAAGTTTGTACATAAAACTACTAGTGCGGAAGAAGATGTGCCCCCTCCAGTGGCTTCAAGTGAAGATTATGTATTTATTTATAGTAAAACGTAAAAATACCTATAGTTTAGGCAGCGTTTTTTATGATTTAAGAGTTTTGTGTTCTTCCTTTAATGTAAATAAGTTCAGTGATATTTTAACGTATGTTTTGACACCGCACACACACACATAACATGCGCACAGTTTTATTTAAACAGCCAACTCCCCCCCCCCCGTGGCGGGAGGGTCTGACAGCGCGGCTTCGCCTGCGCTAGGCCCTAATTATCAGGGCATAACGACTTTTAGCCAGCGATCAGTCACTAATGTGTCGAGTAGTCAAAATACAGAAAGCGGTCAGCCCTTAAGCACCGTTTTGTCAAGAAGTGTAGACACGGATGTGTCAAGTTGTTTAGTCATAGCAGAAAACGGTCTGCACTCAGACACCGCTCTGCCGAGTAGACTAATTACAAGTGACAAACCTACCTGTTTGCCATGTACAACAATTATAACGCATGATAAACCATCAGTTAGCACTTTGTTGAATAGCTCATCTAAGATAAGTAGTCAGCCTCAGATCACTACTTTGTCTAGCAACCTAAGTAGGACGAGCGGTCTGCACACAGTCCCCGCTTCGTCGGATATTTTAGATGCGGCAAGTGACTACTCTGTCACTTTGCCAGGTAGACAGTTTATAACGGGTGGCCAATCTCTGTTTACCACTCCGTCATGCAATCTAGTGATAATATATCTCAATATTAATGGTTTGAGAAATAAACTAGACCATGTAATTAAACTGATTAAAAAAGAAAAACCGGATTTCTTGTTTTTTGCAACAGACCGGTGTTACTTCTGATTTTCATGCCAGTCAGATAGTAAC
The DNA here is from genome assembly GCA_024509875.1 of Oreohelix idahoensis. Lineage (NCBI taxonomy): Eukaryota > Metazoa > Mollusca > Gastropoda > Stylommatophora > Oreohelicidae > Oreohelix > Oreohelix idahoensis. The sequence goes on from JAMPIV010012546.1 coordinate 47,498, forward strand.
TAAATTAGGACTTAAACATGACTGGTTCGCCCGAGGCACCTGCCATAGTGGTGCTGCCATCCTTCAAATTAATGAAGATTGGGAAACAGTACATTATAGAACTGACAGTTATGGCAGAACTGTCATAATCCAAATACAAAACAAAAACAACAAACAAGACATACACACACTTATCAACATATACGCACCAGCGACGAAAATTGACCGACATAGGTTTTATGACGGACTACACGACATCCTAACAGAACATTACAAAGGGACTAAGAAAATTTTAGGGGGGGGGGACTTTAATTGTGTCCTATCTGACCTAGACCGGTCTAGAGGCTTCACGAGCGCGCAGGCACGAGAAAAGTCTTCACTTGTACGACAGGTTCAGGCAATGTTAGACGAACACGACCTTTCAGACGCATACAGGAAAATAGAGCCCAACAAACAAACTTTTACATACTATGACAAGACAAACCCATATCTCAGACTGGCCTCAAGACTAGATAGAATTTATACCACCAGTAACTACAATATACACAAAACATACCACATAAAAAACACTCTTAAATTAACAGACCACCATGCAGTCTACATATCTTTAAGCACGGGACACATGCACAAACAAGTAAAGAGATCCCCGCACTGGAAATTCAACAACAACCTACTTAAAAACACTTACTACACAGAGCAAATAACACAACTTATACAAGGTTATGCACAGGACATTCCCAATAATAACATCGCACAATATTGGGACATGTTAAAAAACACAATAAGAGATAGGACACAGATTTTGGCCACACTTATACATAGGAAATTTAAAAAAGAAGAGGGGATTTTAGAAGAAGCAATTAGTTTAACTAAAAGTTTAGACAAAACGAACCCTCACATCCATACCTTAGAAGAACAGTTAGATGAATATAGGCAGTATACCTACCAGGGAGCACTACTTAGGTCAAAACTAAACACTTTAACACAAGAAATCCCTAGTAGGCAATATTTAGCAGTAGAACAAAACGTTCAACGCAGTAGACAGATTCATGAAATAATAGACATGAAAGGACATCAGCAAACAAACAACGCCAGCATTAGTCACGCTTTCTTTGAATATTATAAACAATTATATACTAAAGAAGAAACGCATGCTAACATACAAGATACATTCCTACAATACACAAAGTGTTTAAGTGATGAGGAAAGTGAAAGGCTAGACCAACCTTTAACTTTAGACAATTTACAAGAGGCCCTTAGTACTTTTCAAAAAGATAAAGCACCCGGGCCAGATGGGTTAACTGCAGAATTTTACAGGGCTTTCTTCCCCTGTTTAGGTCCCATCCTAATTAAAATGTTAGAAGAGGCTTTCCAAAAAGGGGAACTCCCGGATAGTTTAAATCAGTCCTATATCACCTTGATACGTAAGGACAGCAATGACAAAAAGTCAATTACAAATTTTAGACCCATCTCCCTTTTAAATACCGATTACAAAATTCTAGCCAAAGCACTTACTCTGAAGCTTAAACCACATATGCATAAAATAATACATGAAGACCAACATTGCAGTGTACAAGGTAGAAACATTTGTGACACACACATTTCATAAGGGACTTAATTACATACACACATGATAGGCAGTGCCAGAGTGCCATATTATCTTTAGACCAGGAAAAGGCATTTGATAGAGTATCACATGCCTTCCTACATAAAAGTCTTAAAGCAAGTAATATAGGGGAATATTTTAGAACATGGATTAAAATTCTATATAACAAACCTGAAAGTAGAATATTGGTTAACCACAGTTTAACCAAATCATTCAAATTAACGAGAAGTGTCAGGCAGGGTTGTCCTTTATCGCCCCTGCTATATGTCATAATACTAGAACCAGTTTTGGAAAGAATAAGACAAGATACTAACATCACAGGAACCTTCGTTCCCGCCAAAGGGGAGAGGAAGTTGTTGGCCTACGCCGACGATACGATATTCTTTCCAACAACAAAGGATTCTATAAAAAATATATTAGAGGTTTTTACAGAGTTTGGATACGCTAGCGAATCCAAACTAAATATTCAAAAATCTAGTATAATGGGGATAGGTAGATGGGGCAATAGATCAGATTTCCCATTCCAATTAACACAAGTAAATAAAATCAAAATTTATGGGATTAACTATTCTTTCAATCCGCAAGATTCCAACAAAGAAACATGGACAAAATTGTTAGGGAAAATCTAAAATATGCTAGAAATTTACAAATACAAAACGGCCACCATTTTCGGAAGAAGTGTTATAGTTAATTGTTTTATTATGCCAAAAATAATTTATACAGCAAACATACAGATAGTACCTAAAAAGATTATAACGGAAATAAATAAACTAATTAGGGCCTTCATTTTTAGGAACACTTGGTACAGTATTAAACACACTACCCTAATACAACCTAAAAATAAATGGGGGATAGCCTTACAAGATATTAACACTAAAATTAAGGCTTTAAGAATTAAATACATAGGGGAAGTTACAAAAAGCCCGGGTCTATACCCACTGGCACACTATTATATTGGGTTAAGACTATCAAATATTTGTAAACTAAACAATAACCAACCCCATTTTTTTGGTACACCACCACCCTTTTACGCAATATGTCTAAAAAATTTAGAAGGGAATAAACATTTAATAAAACAAGACACCAAATTTATATACAAACTTCTAGTCGCAGCACAAGAAACACCTCTGAACACACGAAGAGGGTACAACCTTTTTATAATCGACTACACACAGAGCTTCACAAACATTCATGCAATAGACATCAAACCACAAGCAAAAGAAGTCACTTTTAGATTATTACACGTTCAACACCGCTTGCTAACAAATCATCAAAAAGAGCAGGCAGATCAGCACCAACATGCAAACTATGCAGTGACAACATTACAGAGACAGAGGACCACTTGTTTTACACATGTAGAACAGTGGCCCCCACTTTAAACAAATTAAGGAAACTAATAGCCTCCAACACGCAACAAACGCTAAATTTGTACAAAGCAGTCACGCTTAACACGTTACCACAGATGACGAGACGAACAGAACTTAAGCTACTGACTTTACTAGCTGACTTTAGATATCTTGTATGGACATGTAGGAATAGGGCTGTATACGACAGTAGACATTATGACAGTAGAATATTTTCATTAATATACGAACACATGACACAAAATATAACAGAACAACTTTAAAATGCTTTCCTTTCGTTTAAATAAATACTTAAACTTTTATTGACCTTTGGTCGGCATACAAAGCAAGTAGCTTTGGATGTAAATACTTCTTCTGTAAATAACATGAAATGTAAATACTCTTTATCACATATGTCTTCATTAATCATCTCATGGTAGGGTGTTGATGTACTTAGAACCTTCATGATCTCATTCACTTGTTCCATCATTCAAATATTTTTGCTTTTTGGTTGTTGTGTAGGAATATTGTAATACTGCTTGGAATAGGACTTTTGGTTTTCATTAGTTATATTGTTCGTGAATATTGATATTGATTTGCTGTTATTGCTTATGTGGGGATAGGGGGAGGGGGAGGATAAGGGGGGATGCTTTATATATTATACTTTATATGTCATACTTTTATATCTTACATCATGTTTTTATATATTCAAACTCTTGTAAATAACATTGATGGTGTCATGACCTAATAAAGGTATTTAAAAAAAAAAAAAAGAAATTGCTGGGTGCTCAAGAAACGAACCTGTGGGTGACAGTTGTTCGTGATGAACCAAATAGATAGCTTTAGCCTGAATTAGCGGTAGCAATTCGAGGATAATAGAATGAACTGTGTTATAAGTCTAGGGCTAGAGTAGAGATGATAGTAGAATGTGATAAGTAATGGAATTCTGCTTGATGGTGTAAATTATGATATAGGAATGATGTACTTGAGGGAGTCAAAGATGACTCAGTTGAGATAGAAGAGAAAGAATTTAGGCGAGCTATGCACATAGACTAGTATGAGATCCCACGGGAGATGCAAAAATAAATACTCTGAAATAGTTGATTCAACAGAGTAGTAGGCCTTAAGACTTTTGAATGGGAGAATTTTGTCCGATGAATTATTGATGGAAGTTCATGGATATCAAATTATGTAAATAAAACTGTTTTATGTCGAATCAAAAAAAAAAAAAAAAAAACAATCTCGGTGTGAACAAGTTTCAACAGGAGATGGTTTGCACACACAAATGAAAAGCCCCGAGAAAGCTAGTACGCAGGAAGGACAAAGTAGGAGTGAAAAAGGGTGGTATAGTCAGGTTCCTTAAGCCATGTCCGTTTTAAAATTCCAAAACATGTTCATTTTACAGCATACAATAAATTACATTCATAAACTGTAGGTACAATGTGGGAAAAATAAATTTTCAAAGTTGGACATTTCTGTAGAGTCAAGTAAGATTTGATAAGAACGGATTTTTTTTTTTTGGTTTTTTTATGTGTTTGTTTCTTGTTTTTTGTTGTTGTTGTTATAACAGATGTGGTCTATTTCACATATAGGAAAAAAAACTCTTCATCATTTTAAATAAATGAAACCAAACATGGTCTGATACTACAAGTACTTATAACTATTACATAGTAGAAAAACCATCGCACGCACACACTCACAAATAAAAATCATAGGTTTGGATGATTTCGTTCCGAAGATGTAAGGAAATCAGAACGTAGGCGCCCGGAGATAAGATGGGTGGAATGGGGCAAGAGGTACTACTGAAAGCCCCAGGTAGGAGAGTGGTCCTACGTGTTACGGACTGCTTTGTTCTCAGTCGTGTGCAAGTTCAATTTAAGGATGTAATAGTTGAGCACACCCCTGAGTCGCCTTTCAAGAGGCAAGCACGCCCTGGTACGAAAGAAAGACAGAAGTAACAGTGGGAGTTTTGTAGCGTCTAGGCCACTCTCCTAAGACGGGGAAAGTAGAGGAGTGTTGTTCCGATGTGCATTAAAATCAGATGAAATTGACAGTACTTTTTGCAAAAATACCTGTAAAAGTATATGGGGAATAAAATGGCGGTATTTGAAAACTGCTAAATTTCTACAACTCCAAATCAAATATCTGTATTGTGACAGTAACATGAGCAGTTTTGTATGTGTATCAGGTGTTGATCTTGGGAGCGTGTTAAGAAAAATATATCTATAAAAGTCTACGGGTTGTGTCGTGTGTGCGGCGATCATATCTTGCAATGCTTTCCTCATGGGTGTGACTGTATTACACCTGTAATAAATATGATCTTCAGTTTCCTGTATGCGTGTTTTGCACAGCTGACATTGTGATATTTGCTTGGATCTGTGAGCTTGTCGTTCTGTTGTGGGTGTCATGTTGTATATGAGCCTAAAGGTCACCTCTCTTGCCTTGGCAGTGATGTGATGGTTGTGTAAGTTGGTGAAGGTGTCAGTATAATTTGTCTTGAAGTATTTCTGTCCTCTTTTAATTCTGAGATGTAGTGGGGGTTGGCTAAGTGTTTGTAGATTGCATTTGTTTTCTGGTGAATTAAGTTGTCGTGTCCGTGAATGGCTTGTATGCATGACTTGTAAAATGATGGTAGTGGGCCGAAATGGTGCGGCATTGAGTTGTTTAGTGGTCTCAGTCTGGCGAGTCTGAGCTCCATGTAATAGTGTGCTAGCGCGTGTTGCTCTGGATGTTTGATGATGCTCCCTACGTGTTTGATTCTAAGTGCTTGGATCTTTGTCTGTATGTCCTGGAGTGCAATCCCTCCCTGTTTCTTTTCTTGTATAAGTGTCTTATGTTTTATGCTGTAGATTGTGTGACTAAAAATAAATCTTCTGATCTGTTTGTTTATGTCTGTAATGGTCTGTTTCGAGGATCAAAAACTGTGGCTGCGTATAATAATTTGGGAATGACATAAGTGTTTACAATCGTGCTTCGTCCAAAAATTGTTGTGGTTTTGAATTTGTATCTATGTAGCATGTCTGTCATTTGTGTTGCAATGTGTCTTTGTGTGTGCGATTTGGGTAAGAAGGAAAAGTGATGCCGTAGATTTTGATGTTGTTTGTTGGTACAAGCCCAAATGGAAAGTCTGTTTTGTTTTTCCATTTGCCTAGGCCCATTATAGTTGATTTCTGTACGTTGACTTTAGCTCCGCTACCTTTACTAAAGTCTGTGAATGTGTTTAGAATGTTTGCAATAGACTTGTCGTTTGGTGGGAAAAAGGTGGTGTCGTCTGCGTAAGCAATCAACTTCTGCTCGCCTTTCCCTGGTATAAAGGTGCCCTTAATAGAGCTGTCCTTTCTAATTTTTTCCAGCATGGGTTCTAGTGCTAGAACGTAGAGTAGGGGTGAGAGAGGACACCCCTGCCTGACGGATCGCGTTAGCCTGAAAGTGTTGGTAAAAGTGTGATTTACCAAAACCTTGCTTTCGGGCTTCGCGTAAAGGATTTCAATCCATTTCCTAAAATTTCCACCTATATTGCAACGTAGTAATGTTTTGTGAAGGTATGAGTGTGATATTCGATCAAAAGCTTTCTCTTGATCGAGAGATAGGATTGACGACTGACAATCCTTCTCGTGTGTGTAGGTGATTATGTCTCTGATGAAATGTGTGTGCTGGTGAATGTTTCTGTTTTGAACGCTACACTGCTGGTCTTCGTGTATGAGGGTGGTCATGAAAGGTTTTAGCTTGTTTGTTAGCGTTTTTGTTAAAATTTTGTAGTCTACGTTTAGGAGAGATATAGGTCTGTAGTTTTTAAGGAGTGTTTTGTCTGAGTAGTCTTTAGGTATGAGAGTGATGTATGACATGTTCAAGCTTGGTGGGAGTTCTTTGTTCTCAAAAGCTTCTGTGTACATTTTTAATAGAAGGAGGCCTAGGATGGGAAAAAAATGTTGATAAAATTCAGCTGTGAGTCCGTCCGGCTCTGGTGATTTGTCTTTTTGCATAGTGTTTATTGCGAGTGTTATGTCTGTTAGTGTCAGCTCGGCATCTAGACCTTGCTTGTCGTCATCTGATAGTTTCTTTGTAAAGTGCATAAATGTGTCCTGTATGCGTGACTGGACGTTTTCTTCTGTGTACAGGTTTCTGTAGTAATCTTCAAAAGCCTGTACTATGTTTTGTGTTTCCGTCTGTGTGGTTCCGTCCAAATCTATTATTTGCCCTATCTGTTTACAGCGTTTTATGTTTTGTTCTACTGCCATGTATTGTTTACTGGGCGTTTCTTGTGTGATTGTGTTCAGTTTCGTCCGTAGTAGGGCGCCCTGAAACCTATGGTGCTGGTATTGTTCTAGATGGTCTTGTAATGTGAGGATGATGGGTGAATTTCTGTCTGTTTGTCTTGTAAGGTGTATTTCATCTTCTACTAGTTTCTCTTGCATTATCCTGTCGTTGTGAATCCTAGCTGACATTAACTGCGTTCGCTCACGTATTGTATTTTTTTAGTATTTCCCAGTGGTGTTGTATGTTTTCTGTTGGCACATCAGTTGTTTATGTAAGGATGAGACGAGTCATATGTTCCGTGTATGTTTTGTTTTGGAGTAAAGTGTTGTTGAATTTCCAGTGTGGGGAGCGTTTGAAAAGCGTACTTGCCTGAGTAGAACTAAAGGCAGTGAGTATTGCTTTGTGGTCTGTAAACTTTAGAGTTTCTGGTAAGTGTCTGGCCTGAATTATGTGGTGTGTTGATGGTATATAGATTGTGTTGTTTGTTTCCTACGTGAACTATGGCTATTTTACCCTCTGTGTCCCTGTTTTTCTTAAGTATTTCCCACCTGTCCGATGTTAGTAGTATAGCTGTTCCTGAACCAGTGTTGTGAATGGCTAAGCTAAAACAAGAATGCCTTAGTCCTAACTGGGTTGTGATCTGTGATGCGTGTTCGTCTGTGTGTATGTTGGTTTCTTGTAGAAGTATAAAATCTGGTTTGTGTTTATGTATGAGTGGTATGATGTGTTGTAGTTTGGCGCGGGCGCCACTTATATTTATACTTAAACATACTATATCCGACGCCATTTAAAAAAAACTAAACATACATTCTTCCTTCTTCTTCCGTCCTTAGCCACCGACTGTCAAAGCAGTCAGTGGCCATTACGCCTAGTGGCGTCTTAGGGCAACAGCAGATAGGTTTTCTTTGCCATTGTTTCCCATTACGCCTATTGGCGTCTTTAGGGCAACGGCAAATCAATTCATCTGCTGTTGTTTCCGTAATCGAAGTGACTGGCAAACGGGTGATCAGCCCGTTGGTTAAACATACATTAAGGTAGCATTATAAGTATAAAGCATTACAGTTTAAAAACATACCGGTTGTGGAATCATCATTTACATGTTTAGGGTGTTTTCTTGGTCATCGTCCTCCTGTGCATTCAATAGGTCGATTACAAGTTTGGCCGGTGAAAGGATCTGTGGTGAGTTTGCTGATAGAATGGTGTTTCTGGTAATGTCCTTTGTCGTGTGTGTCCAGGTGGACGGTGGTGTTGTATTTTTGGTTAATGGTGTTGCTGGATTCTGACTGGGTGTCGCTCTTGTTGGTATCTCTGTGGTTGTTGGTTTTTTTGTCTCCTGGCTTGTGGTTTCTTCATCTTCATCTGTGTTAGGGCTACTGGGGGCAGAGTGCCGCCTTTGTCTCTTCTTCTCCCTGCGAGTAGTGACAACCGTGAAATCATCCTCTGCTTGTTGGCACCTTGACGCTTGAGTCTTCTTGTTCTGCTCCGGCACTGCTGCAGCTTTTCGTGGTAGTTGTGGCCACGGTGTGGTTCTTACTGCTGCCTCTTTTGCTGGGGGCCTTGGCTGTTGAAGGTTTGCTGGAGTCTTGACTGCTTTCTGCGAGCACCGGTTGGCCCAATGGGTGTCCTCGCCACAGTGAGGACACACCGTTCGTCGCCCCTGAATTGTAATGAGGAGTTTTTTGGACTTCAAGGCCGTCCCCTTCGACGTAGTGAGGTATGTAACCAGAGGGACGGTACAACACGCCCCACTTGTCAGGAGCGCTTCTTATCTTGTAAACCTCGGCCTCTGGATCCGAAGTAATGCTGGCTGCCATGCGTTTTACGGCATCAACTTTCATGGTGGGTGGCACTGTTGCTGTCATTTTTGACGGTGAGAAAAACACCAACCTAATTTATGTTTGGTTTAATGTGATCAAAGAGAGATAAATGTTTATTATCTTTCTGTGACAGGTTTGACTGGTGATTATCTTCCCCTGTCTTATGTTGTCCTGTCTCAGGCAATGTCTTATAGTTGACATGTCTTAAGTCTATTTATAGGACCATATACGGAGTATCTTTACCACCCGTTTGGGCGGAAACGCCTGGTCTGGTTTAGCCTCGATCTGGTCTATGCTCTTTGAGCATGCGCAGGTCTTGGCGCAAAGACCGAGAGACTGATGATTCAACCAGAGTGTACATGAGGCTTAGAACGGATGTACCGATCCGTAGATTTCTCTCTGCCAAGTTTCGATAGTGATTTGGAAATTCTGGGAATGACTGATTTGTCATTCTTCCTTCCCTGAGTGATTCTTTATGCCAGTATTGGCTGTGTTGTGTTACCTTAGAGTGTAAGGATTCTTTGAGAAGGTAACTGAAACATTATTCGATCTTTTTCGTCTCGGTTAGATCTTAAAGGTACATTTAATGCTGATGGCGACATAGTGAGCGAAGCTCACCAGGAGTTAATATACTGTGCCCCAGTATGGCTACATATTTGAAAGACTAGGTCTAAGTTGACCTGTTATACATATAAGCCTAAGAATCAACTTTATGGATCCGCAATGCAGGCGGAATATTGTTTGGCAGAAATATATTTATTCTCAAAAGTTTATGTAAACTGAGAGTCCCCTGATTATCGAGGCCCGCGACCTGCGGCCTGATTTCGTCGTCATTATATTGGTCCAGGTTTACGGCCAATCTTCTTCACCAGAATGAAGTACCTGGCATGTGAGGCCAGAATGAAGTCTTTGGCTAGTTGTAGGACAATAGCATTGACTTTGTTAAATAACTGATATCGCCCGTACTAGGCAATATATTTGCTAGGGCTTACCTGACGGGGCTCAGTAAGGGATTAGAGCTATTGCATGAACAGTAATTATTGGTCAAGACACTGTTACATGTCTAAGCTGTTCGGGATCTGTGATGCCTGGTGTTAACCTTCATAACTACACATATAATGTCCATGATCTTATACTATTGACTGTTTCGTCCATCATCATATTATCGTACGTCATGAATAAATATTGTAAACGTCAGCAGCATTCCCTACTTCACTGACTTCTACTCGTGGTTGAGAAAGTTAATGTGAAGTCGTCCAAGAGCCTATACGGCCTTCGTGTTATCAGCACTATTATTCACTCACCTACACGATCAACCACAGTCTTACACAAGCACTACACGTCTGTATTTACATGTATGCTGATACTATGAGTGTCTCTACTATACCTTGGCGGCACCTCATGCCGGTGACCTAGATTACACCGCATCATCGTGACACGCCCACTCTGCCATCTTTACAACACACGAACACTAACGGCAGTTATACATCTGGAGCGAATAGAACGTTACATCTCTACATCTCCAGCCTTAAACAGACAGTAAACAGACTTTTACACCTGGTGGACCAGATTCGAGGGTTTTTTGTCAACGACACGTATTTTCCTGCCCACATCTGGATTTATACATCCGGAGGACAAGATTGACGATTAGCTGTCAGCTACACAGGACAGTAGGAAATAGGTCAACGTCTGCTGACCGACGTAAACATTTATGTATGATACACAATCGCTACATGGACCACAGCTGCTGCAAGAGCGCTACATAGACCACAGTTGCTGACGAATTTGTTTAACACTGTGACAGTCGTCGAAGGACATATGTGTCAAAGTTCACGTCACAATTTTACGTGCAAGCTCGGATTGTAAACATAGAACAGTTCAATCTGTTGTTTACTACGACATTCTACAAACATTCTCAACTGAAGTCGAGTATGGTTTTTATAGCTTCACTTTGGAGACTACTACATCTGTTGTCAAGTTAGGGTGACCTTCAACGGTGGAACGTCTACCAGTGTGTTTACAAGTGTACTGCATTGAACTGCATCTTTGCGGTTGTAGAGGATTGCGTTTAAGATAAGTGGCCTGTTTTACGTGTTAAACTGAGCCTTTATTTTGTGTGCCACTGAGCCTTCCTCTTTACACATTCATTATATGCATTCTATTGTTTACTTGTTCTTTGTTTACTTGTTTAGTTAGTGTGTATTTTTTTTTCTGCGGGTTCATAAGTTGGAGGGTCTTACAGTAAATATCCCACTCAACCGAGGGTTACTGTAAGCGTTCTATAGGGATTGTGCATATTTCCCACAGTGGAAATTGCAAGCGACTTTTGTTGCTATTTATTTTTTTTCTTAGCTGTGACGAGATGTGTTAGTGTTGTTTTCATTATTTTTTTCTCCGTACTTTAGTTTTTGATTCGTTTTGTTTGTATTTGTCTGCCTTCTCTTTTCTATTGTTAATTTCTATACACCCTTTTGTTTATACACTGTGTTGTCATTGTATTATTGTGAATTTTTCGCAGTTATCATTGTAATTTTTTGAAACATTTGATTTAGTTAAGCTTTATTTTCTTTTCACCTCTGCAAATGTTTTCGTTTGTTTAGATGCTTGTCTTTGTTTAGTTATCGTGATGTTGTTGATATACAGTCTTCATGTATACCTGATCATGTACTGTTATTATATGATGCAAATTATATACTGAGCTGATTACTGGTGACTTTATAAACAAGGTAATTGTACTTAGTCTTTGTAAAAGACTTATCTCCCAATGAGGTTGGGATAACTTGTGTTGCTATTTCAGAGATATTGACAACACATTTGTAGACAGGATGTCTACATTAGATTACTTTATCGCGCAAGGGATAGCCCTTGGCAAAACTGATGAGAAATTGGAGGAGTTTGCGCTTGCTCAATATGCCAAAGCACAAAAAGCTGAGGATTAAAAGATTCAAGCGCAGCTAGAGAGAGAATTTGAGGAGAAAAAGTCACAAAGAGAAGCTGAGGATAAAAGAATTCAGAACCAACTAGAGAGAGATACTGAAGAGAGAAAGATTCAGCAAGAGAGAGAATTTGAGGATAAGAAGTTAATAAGAGAAGCTGAAGAGAGAAAACAGAAAATGGAACATGAAGAAAGGCTCATGGCTTTGGAGATAGAGAAATTAAAAGTGATGAATATGGGTAGTTCTCAAGCAACTTCTTCGAACGCAAAAGGTCATGACTATAAGGTCAAACTTCCTCCTTTTAATCCTACAAAAGATGACATAACGTTCTATCTGGATAGACTAGAACTTAATTGCGTAACACATAAAGTAGATAAGGCACAATATGTTGGACAACTGTTGAATTTACTTACAGGTGAACCATTAAATATTATAATGGCAATAGAAGAACATGATAGAACTAACTATGAAGTTGTCAGAGCAGCCTTGATGAAAAGATATCAGCTTAAAGAAGATGATTACCGTCTTCGTTTTAAGACTATGTTACCAGAAGCTGGTGTAGAGTTCTCAGACTTTATTACAAAGATACGTCTTACTTTCACTAGATGGATTGAGTTGTCTAAGACTGAACATACTTATGAAGCACTTATGGACTTGTTACTTAGAGACAAAGTAATGTCGTCTGTTAATGAGTCCTTTCTTGCCTTTATACACGAAAGTAAACATAAGGACATAAAAGAAATGGAACAATATTGTTGCCAATATGTCACTGCTCATCCACAACAAACGATTAGCAATACTAAGATTAAAGAAGGTTTACCCGTGGCATCTGCGACTCCATACAATTCTAATTTCGGAGGTAAAGGTACTCAGCGCAACTTTGATAAGAAAAGTAAGCGTAACTTCGGACAGGATCAAGGTGATTCATCCCATAGAGGCTCGTCTTCTAGGAATTGGAGGCGATCTGGTAGCCCTCATAATTATGGTTCCAACAAATTTGGGAACTTTCGAACGGGTAGCCACAATAAAAACTATCCTCGCCATAATTCTTCAGGAAGACAGCAATATCAGTCTGATAGATATTCTCATCAAGGTGTAAATCACAATCACAATTGTGAAAACTGCGGTTCAAACCAAAATAATAATAGCAATAGGGGTAATTGCCATAATTCCAAAGGAAATAATAATCGAGGTAGATGGCAGCACAATAATAATAGATCATGTCATCATGCTAACTGTGCTGAACAAGAGTCACAAGGAGTTAGTAATGAACAAAACAATAGTAAACCTAACGCTAGTGCTATTACTTGTTCTGCCTTTGATTTTGGGAGAGCCTCTCAATGCCCACAGTGCACCACTTTATTTGAACCTACTACTATATCCACCTTGAGTTGCGGTCATCCTCTGCCCGCTCTTCCTGCCGCAGCGGCGCATGACGGGAGAAGATCTCTTATTCTACATAGGGGTCTAGTGAATAATGATCCAGTCTCAGTCCTCTTTGATTCTGGATGTACCACTATTGGGGTTAGACAATCTCTTGTAGATCCTTCCTAACATAACTTGGAAGCTGCTAATGCAGTTATCACGAGAGCACAGGCTCAGAATATGCCTCAGACTTCATCGACCGAAGGTGATGAGGTACATGATCAAGATGATCATGATGTGATGTCACGTGACTCTTTTATCAAAAGTCAACAAGAAGTCACTTCGTTAAAAAAATTCTTCGTTCTGGTTAAAAATGGTGACCCAAATCAGAGCACAGATCACAAATCTTGGATCACTATGAAGAATGGCGTTCTAGTGCGTATGGTACAACACTCAGACATGTCTATACATTCACAAATTCTTGTTCTGAAAGACATGAGAGTTAGAATACTGCAACAAGCTCACGACTCCCAATGCGCTGGTCATAAGGGATTTTCACGTACGAAGTCGAGAGTTCTTGCGGCTTTCTTTTGGCCATTCGTAAACAGAGACATACGTCTTTATTGTTGCTCGTGTAAAGTATGTCAAGAAGTAAAATCGAAAGGTCCTCGCCATGCAGCACCTATCCAGGCTGCGGACATTCCTATCCGTCCATTTCAGAAAATGGCGATAGATATCATTGATCCTTTCAAAATAAAATCAGCCAGAGGACATCAATTTATTCTTACATGTGTTGACATGTGTACTCGATGGCCAGAGGCCATACCTCTGAAGAGCATTTCGACTGCCGATATTGCAGACGCTCTTTGGCTGATATTTTCGCGGTTGGGATTCCCTAGGGAAATCTTGTCAGACCATGGCACCCAACTGATATCTGAGACAATGTCGCAAGTGATGTCTACTCTTAATATTAAGAGGTCACTGAGTAGTATTTATCATCCGATGTCTAATGGACTAGTCGAACGTCTCAATAGAACTCTCAAAAATTTACTTGGGAAAATAACTGAGGATCATCCTCAGGATTGGGACAGAGTCTTACCCACTGCTCTATTTGCTTATAGAGAGGTTCCTAATGAACATACCGGGTTTTCTCCTTTCGAGCTCGTCTCTGGCGCGCGTCCACGCGGCCCAATGTCCTTGCTTCACGATTTAGTAGCTGCCGATGATATCAGTGATGACACTCAATCTTCTTATGAATATGTCATTGCTCTCAGGCAGAAAATCATCGAAGCTTGCAAATTAGCAACTTCCGCATCTGAATTTGCTAAAGAAAAGGCAAGGCGGTTCGCAAATAAAAATAGATGCCTACGTCAACTTTATCCTGGAGACAAAGCATTCGTATTACTTCCTTCCAGGGAAAATAGTATTCTTATTGGTTGGAAAGGTCCTTTTGTGATTGTATCTAAAATTTCTGATGTCGACTATGTCGTCGATATTGACGGAAAGCATAAAACTTTTCACATAAATATGCTTACGGAATTTTATGAACTTCCAGAGTACTTACAACCTATCTTTCAAGCGACGGACGACGCTACAGTCGCTCGTGGTCATTACTCATCTCTGTTGGTCATACAGGAAGAGGAATCTACTTTCTCTGACGTTAATCTTCCTCTTCCAATGATTCCACTTCATTCTACGGAATCATGGAAAAATGTTGCAATTTAACCTAAATTGTCAACTGAGGAACAGTCACAAATCTCTTCCATGTTACAAACGTTTCAGGATGTTCTCACGGACATTCCTGGACATACTACAGTCATTGAACATGACTGTAAAAGTCTTTTTACTTGTCTGTTTAAGGCTGGAGATGTAGAGATGTAACGTTCTATTCACTCCAGATGTATAACTGCCCGTTTGTGTTCGTGTGTTGTAAAGATGGCAGAGTGGGCGTGTCACAATGATGCGGTGTAATCTAGGTCACCGGCATGAGGTGCCGCCAAGGTATAGTAGAGACACTCATAGTGTCAGCATACGTGTAGATACAGACGTATAGTACTTGTATAAGACTGTGGTTGATTGTGTAGGTGAGTGAATAGTAGTGCTGACAACACGAAGGCCGTATAGGCTCTTGGACGACTTCACATAGACTCACACAACCACAAGTAGAAGTCAGTGAAGTAGGGAATACTGCTGACGTTTACAATATTTATTTAGGACGTACGATAATATGATGATGGACGAAACAGTCAATAGTATAAGATCATGGACATTATATGTGTAGTTTTTTTTTTTTTTTTTTTTTTTTTCGTACGCCCGCTAATACTCGAGGCGAAATCTCAGGTTATTATTAATATTTTAACCTGACATTGATTTTACGTGAGTATCCCTTTGTTTCTTGTACATAGACAGGTGTCCCTCGCCATTCAGGCAAATACTCTCCGATTTCGGAGGTACCCATTAGAGCTGGGTCGGCTCAGGAGCCGCCAGTCCCTGGTCGACGACACTCCTTCAAATGTCCTCGCCAGGTTTCGAGTTAATCCAGTCCAAATCCCGGTCAACGAAAAATCCTCAAATGCCGTCGCCCGGGTTTGATCCTGTATCACCCGGTCGCCAGAGCGGTGTTGTAACCACTACGCTAGCGCGGCCCCCCATGTGTAATTATGGGACCCCAAGATGCAGCAATAGTGAATGCAGTCAGCAACCCATAGCTGTACTGCTTGCATCAGGACCAGCGAACCAGAGCTGGTCAAGACCGCACTCCACCTCCACGTGGTGGTCCTGGAAACAGTCTGCAGCAGTGCAGTCTGGCTGAGCGAGTGCGGATCGCAATGGGAAGGCAAACCCGGTCCCTAAAAAATGCCGTGCAGAAGTCGGATGTGTCGACCGAAAGGTGCAGATATCACAGCTTAGGCGTAAACAGACACAACGCAACCACCGTCCTTTTCAGGGCGAACGAAGAAGAAGAAGAAGAATATGTGTAGTTATGAAGGTTAACATCAGGCATCACAGATCCCGAACAGCTTAGACATGTAACAATGTCTAGACCAATAATTACTGTTCATGCAATAGCTCTAATCCCTGACTGAGCCCCGTCAGGTAAGCCCTAGCAAATATATTGCCTAATACGGGCGATATCAGTTATTTAACAAAGTCAATGCTATTGTCCTACAACTAGCCAAAGACTTCATTCTAGCCTCACATGCCAGGTACTTCATTCTGGTGAAGAAGATTGGCCGTAAACCCGGACCAATATAATGACGACGAAATCAGGCCGCAGGTCGCGGGCCTCGATCATCAGGGGACTCTCAGTTTACATAAACTTCTGAGAATAAAATATATTTCTGCCAAACAATATTCCGCCTGCATTGCGGATCCATAAAGTTGATTCTTAGGCTTATATGTATAACAGGTCAACTTAGACCTAGTCTTTCAAATATGTAGCCATACTGGGGTACAGTATATTAACTCCTCGTGAGCTTCGCTCACTATGTCGCCATCAGCATTAAATGTACCTTTAAGATCTAATCGAGACGAAAAAGATCGAATAATGTTTCAGTTACCTTCTCAAAGAATCCTTACACTCTAAGGTAACACAACACAGCCAATACTGGCATAAAGAATCACTCAGGGAAGGAAGAATGACAAATCAGTCATTCCCAGAATTTCCAAATCACTATCGAAACTTGGCAGAGAGAAATCTACGGATCGGTACATCCGTTCTAAACCTCAGGTACACTCTGCTTGAATCATCAGTCTCTCGGTCTTTGCGCCAAGACCTGCGCATGCCCAAAGAGCATAGACCAGTTCGAGGCTAAACCAGACCAGGCGTTTCCGCCCAAACGGGTGGTAAAGATACTCCGTATATGGTCCTTAAGACATGTCAACTATAAGACATTCCCTGAGACAGGACAACATAAGACAGGGGAAGATAATCACCAGTCAAACCTGTCACAGAAAGATAATAAACATTTATCTCTCTTTGATCACATTAAACCAAACATAAATTAGGTTGGTGTTTTTCTCACCGTCAAAAATGACAGCAACATATTACCACACCTCCCGGGAAAAAAAATGGCAATTTTTTTTTAAAATACATCTATGAGCCAAGTTCATTAAGCTCAAAACGCATGAGTAATGCGCTGATGAAAGGATCACCATAAATGTAACATCATAATGTCAGATCCAATCGACGCACAGTAGAGCGTCTGGTGAGGACAAAAAAATCTCACTAGAAAAGAGAAACTATTTTCTCAAAGTAAATATATCCGGGGAGGTGTCACCAACCAACTCAAAGGTGCAGGTAATATTACAACAATTATATAAAGAAAAAATTCATATCAATATGTGTATAAATGATGAATGACAATTTCTATTAAGAAATTACACCAACATCGAAATCTCACGACGTGTAATGCTTATATAACCATAAATTCAAATGGTCAATCATTACTAACATTTCTAAAGTCTCTTTACAAACATATGATTATACATGTGTATAGTATAACTAATAGTTGATGACGTCAGAAGAACAAGACGATGCTCTATTCCGGAGATGTCTTGTAAGCAAGATCCTCAAGGAACATCAGGACGTCGATAGTAGTCATCGTAGTTCTACAGCGTTCCAAGATATCACACCAGTTTGCTGAGAACAATACAAATAGCACAATTCTTAGAATGTTATAATGTACCATAGTCACTTAATATATATCTAAACTATAAATGTGGCCGAATTAATTTTTTTGACCTTTATTTCATGTTAAACAAAACCTTCCTCTGTTTTACCAAAGATGGTAACAGAGAAAGCAAGTAACCAATACATAACCATGAGTTTAAACAAAGTGACAACAAGTGTTATAGAAGCATGATATTGTAAGAATAGATCATAACTTTATGTATTTAACAGTAGATCTAGACAAAAGAGCTAAGTAGCTTCATGTGGGCATCGCGACAATATGTCTGCCATCACATTATCCGAACCACGGATAGCTCGTACCGTGAAATGAAAAAGTTGAAGAGCAATAGCATATCGAGTGGATCTCGAACTCTTCAAATCCTTACTCTGCATAGCTGTGAGAGCTTTTTGGTCGGTTTCTACTATAAAATGCGCGCCGAGAAGGAATCTTTGGAGTTTAAGAATTGCCCAGACCATAGCTAGCAATTCTCGGTCTAGAACAGAATAATTCCTTTCTGCCGCATTCAGTTTTCTCGACACATACATTACAAGATGCAGAGTCTCAGAATACTCTTGCATCAGTGCCGCCCCGATCCCTATTGATGAGGCGTCACTACGAAGGACAAACGTCTTATCGGCTGTAGGTAGTCTTAAAATAGGAGGAGACGAAAATAATGACTTAATCTGATCCAATGAAGATTGGCATTCTTGGGACCAACGCACCATATTAGGAGACCCTTTCTTCAATAGGGTTGAAAGTGGTGCCGTAATAGAGGAAAGATTCGGAATGAATCTTCCGTAGAACTGTATTAGGCCCAAGAGACTACGGATCTGTTTCTTAGTCTTAGGAATAGTGATGTTCAGTATCTTAGAAGTGTTGTGGTCTTCTGTCTTCAAGAGACCATGACCAACACGATGACCAAGAAAAGAAATCTCACTAAACCCAACATAGCCTTTAGAGGGTTTAGCTGTCAAATTATGCTCACGTAGAGTAGACAACAGTTCATATAATCCTAGATAGTGATCTTCCCAAGAATCGCTGAAAAGACAGATATCGTCCAAGTATGCAATCACATCAGAACGATATGCCAGAATTCGACGCATCATGCGTACGAATGTAGCTGGGGCATTCATAAGGCCAAAAGGCATCAAGTTCAATTGGAACAAACCCCTAGGTGTGGAGAAAGCAGTGAGAGGTTTGGCTCGTTCGGTTAGAGGAACTTGCCAGTATCCTTTAGACAAGTCAAGCTTTGTAAAGAAACGAGAGTTGAAAAGTCTAGTAAGTAACTCATCCAACAGAGGCATAGGTTCAGCATCGAACTTCGTTACTTGATTTAGTTTACGGTAATCGACGCAAATGCGTATGTTATTGTCTTTCTTTCGGACAATAACCATAGACGACGAGTATGCCGAATTGGATGGTTCAATTATTCCTAACTTTATCATTTCACCCAACTCTTTCTCGACCTGAGTTTGGAAGTGGATAGGAATAGGATAAGGTCTGACCCTGATAGGAGTATGGTCAGTCAATACAATGTCATGTTCAAAGACTGTAGTGTCCAGGAATGTCCGTGAGAACATCCTGAAACGTTTGTAACATGGAAGAGATTTGTGACTGTTCCTCAGTTGACAATTTAGGTGAAATTGCAACATTTTTCCATGATTCCGTAGAATGAAGTGGAATCATTGGAAGAGGAAGATTAACGTCAGAGAAAGTAGATTCCTCATCCTGTATGACCGACAGAGATGAGTAATGACCACGAGCGACTGTAGCGTCGTCCGTCGCTTGAAAGATAGGTTGTAAGTACTCTGGACGTTCATAAAATTCCGTAAGCATATTTATGTGAAAAGTTTTATGCTTTCCGTCAATATCGACGACATAGTCGACATCAGAAATTTTAGATACAATCACAAAAGGACCTTTCCAACCAATAAGAAGTCTATTTTCCCTGGAAGGAAGTAATACGAATGCTTTGTCTCCAGGACAAAGTTGACGTAGGCATCTATTTTTATTTGCGAACTGCCTTGCCTTTTCTTTAGCAAATTCAGATGCGGAAGTTGCTAATTTGCAAGCTTCAATGATTTTCTGCCTGAGAGCAATGACATATTCATAAGAAGATTGAGTGTCATCACTGATATCATCGGCAGCTATTAAATCGTGAAGCAAGGACATTGGGCCGCGTGGACGCGCGCCAAAGACGAGCTCGAAAGGAGAAAACCCGGTATGTTCATTAGGAACCTCTCTATACGCAAAGAGAGCAGCGGGTAAGACTCTGTCCCAATCCTGAGGATGATCCTCAGTTATTTTCCCAAGTAAATTTTTGAGAGTTCTATTGAGACGTTCGACTAGTCCATTAGACATCGGATGATAAATGCTACTCAGTGACCTCTTAATATTAAGAGTAGACATCACTTGCGACATTGTCTCAGATATCAGTTAGGTGCCATGGTCTGACAAGATTTCCCTAGGGAATCCCAACCGCGAAAATATCAGCCAAAGAGCGTCTGCAATATCGGCAGTCGAAATGCTCTTCAGAGGTATGGCCTCTGGCCATCGAGTACACATGTCAACACATGTAAGAATAAATTGATGTCATCTGGCTGATTTTATTTTGAAAGGACCAATGATATCTATCGCCATTTTCTGAAATGGACGGATAGGAATGTCCGCAGCCTGGATAGGTGCTGCATGGCGAGGACCTTTCGATTTTACTTCTTGACATACTTTACACGAGCGACAATAAAGACTTATGTCTCTGTTTACGAATTGCCAAAAGAAAGCCGCAAGAACTCACGACTTCGTACGTGAAAATCCCATATGACCAGCGCATTGGAAGTCGTGAGCATGTTGCAGTATTCTAACTCTTATGTCTTTCGGAACAAGAATTTTTGAATGTATAGACATGTCTGAGTGTTGTACCATACGCACTAGTACGCCATTTTTCATAGTGATCCAAGATTTGTGATCTGTGTTCTGATTTGGGTCACCATTTTTAACCAGAACGAAGAATTTTTTTAACGAAGTGTCTTCTTGTTGACTTTTGATAAAAGAGTCTCGTGAAATCACATCATGATCATCTTGATCACGTACCTCATCACCTTCGGTCGATGAAGTCTGAGGCATTTTCTGTGCCTGTGCTCTCGTGATAACTGCATTAGCAGCTTCCAAGTTATGTTCTTCCCAAGCAATAATTTGCTGTGGGGTACACTCTTTAACCCCTTGTATACGTCCGACGATAAGATCCGCAATAGGATTCGGAAGCAGACACGCTTTGACCTCTCTCGTAAAGAAGGGAGTAGCTATACGGATGATAGCAGTAGAATATTTTTCCACTGTGCCACCAAATGTTGCACATTTGATCACTTTTCCAGTGGCACAGAAAGGATCTACAAGAGATTGTCTAACCCCAATAGTGGTACATCCAGAATCAAAGAGGACTGAGACTGGATCATTATTCACTAGACCCCTATGTAGAATAAGAAATCCTCTCCCGTCATGCGCCGCTGCGGCAGGAAGAGCGGGCAGAGGATGACCGCAACTCAAGGTGGATATAATAGTAGGTTTAAATAAAGTTGTGCACTGTGGGCAATGAGATGCTCTCCCAAAATCAAAAGCAGAACAAGTAACAGCACTAGCGTTAGGTTTACTATTGTTTTGTTCATTACTAACTCCTTGTGATTCTTTTTCAGCACGGTTAGCATGATGACATGATCTATTATTATTGTGCTGCCATCTACCTCGATTATTATTTCCTTTGGAATTATTGCAATTACCTCTATTGCTATTATTATTTTGGTTTGAACCGCAGTTTTCACAATTGTGATTGTGATTTACACCTTGATGAGAATATCTATCAGACTGATATTGCCGTCTTCCTGAAGAATTATGGCGAGGATAGTTTTTATTGTGGCTACCCCTTCGAAAGTTCCCAAATTTGTTGGAACCATAATTATGAGCACTATCAGATCGCCTCCAATTCCTAGCAGACGAGCCTTTTTGGGATGAATCACATTGATCCTGTCCGAAGTTACGCTTACTTTTCTTATCAAAGTTGCGCTGAGTACCTTTACCTTTACCTCCGAAATTAGAATTGTATGGAGTCGCAGAAGCCACTGGTAAACCTTCTTTAATCTTAGTATTGCTAATCGTTTGTTGTGGATGAGCAGTGACATATTGGCAACAATATTGTTCTATTTCTTTTATGTCCTTAGGTTTACGTTCGTGTATAAAGGCAAGAAAGGACTCATTAACAGACGACATTACTTTGTCTCTAAGTAACAAGTCCATAAGTGCTTCATAAGTATGTTCAGTCTTAGACAACTCAATCCATCTAGTGAAAGTAAGACGTATCTTTGTAATAAAGTCTGAGAACTCTACACCAGCTTCTGGTAACATAGTCTTAAAACGAAGACGGTAATCATCTTCTTTAAGCTGATATCTTTTCATCAAGGCTGCTCTGACAACTTCATAGTTAGTTCTATCATGTTCTTCTGTTGCCATTATAATATTTAATGGTTCACCTGTAAGTAAATTCAACAGTTGTCCAACATATTGTGCCTTATCTACTTTATGTGTTACGCAATTAAGTTCTAGTCTATCCAGATAGAACGTTATGTCATCTTTTGTAGGATTAAAAGGAGGAAGTTTGACCTTATAGTCATGACCTTTTGCGTTCGAAGAAGTTGCTTGAGAACTACCCATATTCATCACTTTTAATTTCTCTATCTCCAAAGCCATGAGCCTTTCTTCATGTTCCATTTTCTGTTTTCTCTCTTCAGCTTCTCTTATTAACTTCTTATCCTCAAATTCTCTTTGTGACTTTTTCTCCTCAAATTCTCTGCCTAGCTGCACTTGAATCTTTTTCTCTTCAAATTCTCTGTCAAGCTGCGCTTGAATCTTTTTCTCTTCAAATTCTCTGTCTAACTGCGCTTGAATCTTTTTCTCTTCAGCTTCTCTGTCTAGCTGCGCTTGAATCTTTTCAGACTTTTGTGCTTTGGCATATTGAGCAAGCGCAAACTCTTCCAATTTCTCATCAGTTTTGCCAAGGGCGCGATAAAGTAATCTAATGTAGACATCCTGTCTACAAATGTGTTGTCAATATCTCTGAAATAGCAACACAAGTTATCCCAACCTCATTGGGAGATAAGTCTTTTACAAAGACTAAGTACAATTACCTTGTTTATAAAGTCACCAGTAATCAGCTCAGTATATAACTTGCATCATATAATAACAGTACATGATCAAGTATACATGAAGACTGTATATATCAACAATATCACGTCACAATTTGCGTCGATTACCGAAAACTAAATCAAGTAACGAAGTTCGATGCTGAATCTATGCCTCTGTTGGATGAGTTACTTACTAGACTTTCCAACTCTCGTTTCTTTTCAAAGCTTGACTTGTCTAAAGGATACTGGCAAGTTCCTCTAACCGAACGAGCCAAACCTCTCACTGCTTTCTCCACACCTAGGGGTTTGTTCCAATGGAACTTGATGCCTTTTGGCCTTATGAATGCCCCAGCTACATTCGTAAGCATGATGCGTCGAATTCTGGCATATCGTTCTGATATGATTGCATACTTGGACGATATCTGTCTTTTCAGCGATTCTTGGGAAGATCACTATCTGGGATTATATGAACTGTTGTCTACTCTACGTGAGCATAATTTGACAGCTAAACCCTCTAAAGGCTATGTTGGGTTTAGTGAGATTTCTTTTCTTGGTCATCGTGTTGGTCATGGTCTCTTGAAGACAGAAGACCACAACACTTCTAAGATACTGAACATCACTATTCCTAAGACTAAGAAACAGATCCGTAGTCTCTTGGGCCTAATACAGTTCTACGGAAGATTCATTCCGAATCTTTCCTCTATTACGGCACCACTTTCAACCCTATTGAAGAAAGGGTCTCCTAATATGGTGCGTTGGTCCCAAGAATGCCAATCTTCATTGGATCAGATTAAGTCATTATTTTCGTCTCCTCCTATTTTAAGACTACCTACAGCCGATAAGACATTTGTCCTTCGTAGTGACGCCTCATCAATAGGAATCGGGGCGGCACTAATGCAAGAGTATTCTGAGACTCTGCATCCTGTAATGTATGTGTCGAGAAAACTGAATGCGGCAGAAAGGAATTATTCTGTTCTAGACCGAGAATTGCTAGCTATGGTCTGGGCAATTCTTAAACTCCAAAGATTCCTTCTCGGCGCGCATTTTATAGTAGAAACCGACCAAAAAGCTCTCACAGCTATGCAGAGTAAGGATCTGAAGAGTTCGAGATCCACTCGATATGCTATTGCTCTTCAACCTTTTCATTTCACGGTACGAGCTATCCATGGTTCGGATAATGTGATGGCAGACATATTGTCGCGATGCCCACATGAAGCTACTTAGCTCTTTTGTATAGATCTGCTGTTAAGTATCTAAAGTTATGATCTATTCTTACAATATCATGCTTCTATAACACTTGTTGTCACTTTGTTTAAACTCATGGTTATATATTGATTACTTGCTTTTTCTGTTACCATCTTTGGTAAAACAGAGGAAGGTTTTGTTTAACATGAAATAAAGGTCAAAAAAATTAATTCTGCCACATTTATAGTTTAGATATATATTAAGTGACTATGGTACATTATAACATTTTAAGAATTGTGCTATTTGTATTGTTCTCAGCAAACCGGTGTGATATCTTGGAACGCTGTAGAACTACGATGACTACTATCGACGTCCTGATGTTCCTTGAGGATCTTGCTTACAAGACATCTCCGGAATAGAGCATCGTCTTGTTCTTCTGACGTCATCAACTATTAGTTATACTATACACATGTATAATCATATGTTTGTAAAGAGACTTTAGAAATGTTAGTAATGATTGACCATTTGAATTTATGGTTATATAGGCATTATACGTCGTGAGATTTCGATGTTGGTGTAATTTCTTAATAGAAATTGTCATTCATCATTTATACACATATTGATATGAATTTTTTCTTTATATAATTGTTGTAACATTACATGCACTTTTGAGTTGGTTGGTAACACCTCCCCGGATATATTTACTTTGAGAAAATAGTTTCTCTTATGTAGTGAGATTTTTTTTGTTCTCACCAGACGCTCTACTGTGCGTCGATTGGATCTGACATTATCAAAGAGAGATAAATGTTTATTTTCTCTCTGTGATAGGTTTGACTGGTGATTATCTTCCCCTGTCTTATGTTGTCCTGTCTCAGGCAATGTCTTATAGTTGACATGTCTTAAGTCTATTTATAGGACCATATACGGAGTATCTTTACCACCCGTTTGGGCGGAAACGCCTGGTCTGGTTTAGCCTCGATCTGGTCTATGCTCTTTGGGCATGCGCAGGTCTTGGCGCAAAGACCGAGAGACTGATGATTCAACCAGAGTGTACATGAGGCTTAGAACGGATGTACCGATCCGTAGATTTCTCTCTGCCAAGTTTCGATAGGGATTTGGAAATTCTGGGAATGACTGATTTGTCATTCTTCCTTCCCTGAGTAATTCTTTATGCCAGTATTGGCTGTGTTGTGTTACCTTAGAGTGTAAGGATTCTTTGAGAAGGTAACTGAAACATTATTCGATCTTTTTCGTCTCGATTAGATCTTAAAGGTACATTTAATGCTGATGGCGACATAGTGAGCGAAGCTCACGAGGAGTTAATATACTGTACCAAAGTATGGCTACATATTTGAAAGACTAGGTCTAAGTTGACCTGTTATACATATAAGCCTAAGAATCAACTTTATGGATCCGCAATGCAGGCGGAATATTGTTTGGCAGAAATATATTTATTCTCAAAAGTTTATGTAAACTGAGAGTCACCTGATTATCGAGGCCCGCGACCTGCGGCCTGATTTCGTCGTCATTATATTGGTCCGGGTTTACGGCCAATCTTCTTCACCAGAATGAAGTTCCCGGCATGTGAGGCCAGAATGAAGTCTTTGGCTAGTTGTAGGACAATAGCATTGACTTTGTTAAATAACTGATATCGCCCGTACTTGGCAATATATTTGCTAGGGCTTACCTGACGGGGCTCAGTCAGGGATTAGAGCTATTGCATGAACAGTAATTATTGGTCAAGACATTGTTACATGTCTAAGCTGTTCGGGATCTGTGATGCCTGATGTTAACCTTCATAACTACACATATAATGTCCATTATCTTATACTATTGACTGTTTCGTCCATCATCATATTATCGTACGTCATGAATAAATATTGTAAACGTCAGCAGCATTCCCTACTTCACTGACTTCTACTCGTGGTTGTGTGAGTTAATGTGAAGACATCCAAGAGCATATACGGCCTTCGTGTTACACTAGTCAACAAATTTTCAAAAGTTATTTGTACCAGAAATTAAATATACCATTTCTTATTGATTTTGACATGCTGATTTCAAATATCATATTGAAATTCACCAATTGGCTCTGGTTTTTTTAAATGATGAATTTACATTACAGTAATACAAATAATGTTTGCTTGTTTAATTCTCTGGGGTGAACAGCTAGTCTTTCTACTTTAGCATTATAAAATTGTGGTTACATACTCAATTAATTGATAGAAAAAATAAAAACATTATTTAAAGTTCACATATCATGTTTTAAAAAGGCACATTTGAACCCATTCCGTCATTATTCAGTCGCTGTTCGAGCTCTCTTTGCTTGCTTCTTGTAGTCAATCGATGAGGTGTCTCTTGTCACAGTCCAACAGTAATCAGCAAGCAATGAAGGGCTCCAATTGCCTTGATACCTTGTCTCCATAGCAGCAATGTCCTGGTGAAATCGTTCACCATGTTCATCACTGACCGCTCCACAGTTTGACGTAAAGAAATCTAGATGAGAATCCAGAAAATGAATTTTCAAAGACATGTTGCAGCCAAGACTCTTATACTTCAGAAGGAGATTTTCTACAATTTCATTGTAATTATCAGATCTGTTGTTTCCAAGAAAATTGTCCACCACTGACTTAAATGCTAGCCATGCTGCTTTTTCCTTGCCATGCAACACGCAAAGAAACTCGTCATCATGAAGAAGTTTTCGAATTTGCGGACCAACAAATACTCCCTCTCTTATTTTAGCTTCACTCAGTCTTGGAAATTTTCTGATGAGGTATTTGAAAGCCTCATCTGTTTTCTCCATTGCCTTGACAAAGTTTTTCATGAGACCCAGCTTAATGTGCAAGGGTGGCAAAAAAATCATATGAACTGCGTGACCAACTGGAATTGACGGTAACACATTACCATTATTCAACAAAACAGCTTTAAGACTCGTCTTGGATGAATCAATGAAAAGCCTCCACTCTTCCGGCATGTAATTGATTTTGAGGACTGCCCTTAAACCAGAAATGTTGTGGCACGCAGAAAGGTCACCCTCTTTGAAAAAGAATGTAATAAGCGGCTTCTGTCGGTTCCTATACACAGAAATTGTAACATCTTCTGCCAGGAGATTCCACTGTTGCAATCTGGAACCCAAAAGCTCCGCCTTGTTCTTCGGTAAATTCAGATCTCTTACAAGATCATTCAGTTCACCTTGGGTTATTAAGTGTGGTTTAGTGGATGTAGTTTGCTCAAAATCTGGGTCGCTTGAGGTTGGTGGTTCAGGACCACCAATGTCCTCTTCTTCATCAATGGAAGCAGCTGAAAATGATTCTGGCACTTTGGGAACTGATAGGTCATCGCCATGTTGTACCGGACGTATTGCAGAGGGGATGTTTGGATATTCCAGAGTCCATTTTTTTCTTCTTTGATATGCCTTTCCCAATTGGAGGGACCATGCAAAAGTAACAATTGTTGAGATGATCAGTGGGCTCTCTCCAAATCATTGGGACTGCAAAAGGCAAAGCTTGTCTTTTGCCAGTCAACCACAGTTTAAGATGTGCTGCACATGTATTGCAGCATATGTGTGGCGCCCAGCTCTTATTTTGATCTCCTATTCTGCAGCCAAAATACAAACTATACGCCTTCTTAATCACTTTAGTTATATTTCGTTTTTGTGATACAAATGTCACCTCACCACATATATAACAGAAATTATTAGCACTGTTCACACACGTCCTAGGCATTTCTAACTATGATACTTTTGATAAGGACAAATGCACTAACTAATGGCAAAATTTTATCAGAGATAAGATATTTATACACAAAGGTGATGTAATCATAGGTAGGATTGCATCATCAACTTCTAGTTACATTTTTAGTGGTCATTAGAAAACAATTATGCAATCTCCCACAACAGTTGCGTCATATATATAAATTGACCGTAATTAAATAAACTAGTAGCATATATCTTGAAAACTAGAGCCAATCAACATTTTTTAATGTCATTTTCGTTTTCAGCACACCAAAATTAGTTAAGATCAGCTATTTTCATTTCTTGTACATTTTGGTTGTTGACTAGTGTTATCAGCACTATTATTCACTCACCTACACGATCAACCACAGTCTTATACAAGCACTACACGTCTGTATTTACATGTATGCTGATACTATGAGTGTCTCTACTATACCTTGGCGGCACCTCATGCCGGTGACCTAGATTACACCGCATCATTGTGACACGCCCACTCTGCCATCTTTACAACACACGAACACTAACGGGCAGTTATACATCTGGAGCGAATAGAACGTTACATCTCTACATCTCCAGCCTTAAACAGACAGTAAACAGACTTTTACAGGCACCCAATTAAAAGTTAATTTGGACCGCTCTTTCTTTAGATGCTCGCACGTGATTGTGAGCTCCGGGTTGGAGAGCTGCACTTTCTTGCCGTGCAGCCTCTGGTAGCATAGTCCATGGGCTTGCGTGGAGAGGGTGAGGTACCACGTGATCGGGTTCTCAAACCGATACAAGGAATCAATCCCGTTGGTCGGGACTCCTCCCGGGCCGATGAGCACACTCGTCATGAAGGCCGGCGAAGCTCTTGCTGCTGCCTGGGGGCCAGAAACCGTGAGAACCACGGTTCCTGGTTTATGGAAGCTGCCACCTTCCATGGATTCCGAAGTAGTGAGGTATGTGGTGATGATTTTGCTGGAATCCATTGTCGAAAACAGGATGGAGACTTAAAATTTGCAACAAAGCAATAGATCTAATTTCCTCATTTTAAGGCAGAAACGAACACTTGCCACTATACGAAAATTGAAGGAGAAATCACTGATCCTTGAGGAATCCCATTCCGAAGGCGAAAGATTTATACGTTGTGAAGAGAAACCAGAGTGTGTGCAAACCATCTCCTGTTGAATTTTTTTTTTTTTCTCCCATGAGGTCGCATATTTTTTACTCGCATGAGGTCGCATCCTCAGTTTAAGGCAGAAACGAACACTTGCCACTATACGAAAATTGAAGGAGAAATCACTGATCCTTGAGGAATCCCATTCCGAAGGCGAAAGATTTATACGTTGTGAAGAGAAACCAGAGTGTGTGCAAACCATCTCGTGTTGAAACTTGTTTGTTACTAGGCTTTTTTTTTTTTTTTTTTTAATTCGCATTCCGTGGAAATTTACAATGACATGTGCATTGAAACATTAACAATAATAGCATGCATATCAGAGCCGGATTAACGTAGTAGCCAAAGTAGCATATGCTACGGGCCCCGCACTTTTAGGGGCCACGCGCCAATAAATATGTACATAATTGTTTGGTCATCTTCTAATACGAGCGTTAAACCAATGATCTTGTGATTTATGCCATCTTTAGCGCCTTTTCATTTGGTGTCACGAAATTGTGAGAGAAAGAGCATAAGAGAGTGACTTAGTGTGACTCTTCATTATTTTTATCTTAACTGTTTGCGGACGGAAGCCATTAAAGTGGCGTTGAAAATTTGGTCACGTTTGGACGGAAGCCACTTTTTTGGCTCTAGGCGACTGCCCCTCTAATTTTGTTTCGTTCTTTGTGAAATGAATTTGCATTAACAATAAAAACTAGAATTTAGGAAACAGAAACTTCCTGTTTTAATTGAGGTATACGGCGTGCTCACACTCTCTTTCGATCTTGATTAAAATTTCTTGATTTGTAAGGTTAGAAAACTCAAAAAATGAGCAGTAGACACAGAGATATTGGACGTAATTATGCTTCTGGAAGTGAAAAACGTAAAGCGAAGGAAGAAAAAGAAAGAAGAGATCAACTTGTGATATCAAAAACACGTAAGCTGACAGAATATTTTGATGTTCATGGTGGTGGTACTCTAACCGCTGAAGCTGGAAGTACAGGAACAACTAGTACTAGTGCAGGCTGTGCAGCAGAAAACATACAGCAAAACCCAGTATACACCGAGTCTGAATGTGAAAGAATAAGTGAAACGAAGAAGTACTCTAATGATATTGGTGACTGGCCGAACAATATAGATTACTGTGAGCGTGAATATTGGATATCCAAGGGAAGTGAAAAATGTCAACATGTTGATAGTGCCTTCTCTTCATCCGTGCGATTGTATGACACTGAAAAGAAAACTCGATACTGTCAGAAGTCTTATTTTACACATATTCATAAACTTACAAACAAGCAACATGCAAGAAAATGGTTATGCTATTCAGAAAGTAAAGAGCGCCTATTCTGTTTCCCATGCAAGCTCATGAGTTTAGAATGTTCATCAAAGTTTACTGTGGAAGGGTTTAATGACTGGAAAAATGCAAGCAATCTATTGCGTCGACATGAAGAAAGCTCCCCACATAGACAAGCTTTAATTTCACTGTTGATGCGTGTGGTAAAGTGGGATGATATAAATATTTATAGGGGACTTAGTGTACTGACTGAGATCAGCTGTGAAGGTATCTGTATCTAATAGGTGTAGTGTTTTACAGATAACCTTACTTGCTACCACATTTATACCTCAGTCAGAATTATTCTGGAATATGGTGATGACTACGTTGAATGTCTAGGGTATGTATATGATGAAGTGTAAGTCACAACAACAACAGACAGATAAACAATTTAATTTATTCCACCACACTTGACAACACTGTGACACTCACACACATTTAACACTCTATAAGACTATCTTAAATGAGTCACTGGTAAAGTTTCAAATATATATGTATTAATTACTTTCACTATTATATATCCTGATTCAACTACAAAGTGAACCAGGAATCACAATCAATTGTAATCACAATTTATATATACATAATTTATGAATATGAACCTTGTAGTGACATATTTTATTAATAGTATCCTATGTGTGTCAGTTGTGTAGTAGTTCTATGAGGTAAAACTGGTTTTGTTTTTCAAGCTATGTTGTTATTTGTCATCATGACTTCAAGTGTTTGTTTATCTGGGAAATAGTATGGGGGAAAAGTTCACAGTTCCTGTCAATTTAAACAAGGTATTGTCCCTCTTTTTTACTAAAATGTCAATTTTTGAGGGGACACATAATGTTGAGCTCCACTGGCCACAGAGGCTTAACTTTCGTGATGGCGGCAGGAAAAGACTCCTCTGCTCGATTGCTCCCCTGTGTTCTGGAGACACCTCACTAGTCGCTATCTGGACCCAGGAGTATGCTGTCAGCCTCCAGATTCAGCAAAGCTCAGACCAGGTGCTGCTCAATAACTTTAGGACCACAGTCCCTGAAACAAGAAGGTTGTACCTCCTACTTCATAACTAATTTATAATCTATTTCGAGACTGAACACAATACATAACAAACACTGAGTTCAGAGCGGTAGGCCAACTGCTATCTTCATCTGAAACAATTGACATCAGTATACTCCTCCCTAATGGTTACTACGCCTCTGCAATTCCAGCATTATTTCTTTCTAGTCAATAAGATAGGTGTCAGTGTACTGTTTGGCAATTCCATGTAGTTTTACTTTCCTCCGACACCTTCTGTTCAGGTTGGAGCACTATATAGGCTTTGCCTCATGTTCGCTACTGAACCACACACATATACAGACATAAATTATCAATTTACATTCAATTTTCATTAAAAAGATATCAAATATTTCAAGCTTACCACAATTCATGGAAATAATACAGAATTACGTTGACTGGCAATGAATAGGCACAAAATCCGACCTGCCACTGTCTCAGGCTTTTATTTAGAAAAATATAAGCTGAATCTCAACGCACTGTTGCTTTAGAAAGTTTATTTGAAAATGTGGGGCTGACCTGACGCTCCTAATTGCCTATATTGGCGGGTCTAACCAATCGAGCCATGTTTACACAGTTTTTCAAAAAAAAAAAAAAAGTACTCCTACTCACGTTTCCCTAACAACAAAGAATTAGTATTTATAGCCCGACTAATCGTGTTTAGCCTTACATTTACTTCTATCCAATCAAATAGGATTTAACATGGGGACCTATTTCCCGTACAATGGTGGTGTCAAAATCTGCCACTGAGCGATTCTGATTTTGGTGTTGTCTGACACCCTCACTATTTCTTTTGGCTATAATTTGTTAATTCCTAGGCTATTTGCGTAACGTTTAACATATTATTTGTCAGCAAGTCCTAAGTAACCCAAATATACAAATTTAAGGGAGCTAAGTGGCTGCGTTCAAAATATGTATTTTCTAGGATAGTCGTGTAGTTGTTTTTTATTTTTATTTTTTATGTTTAGAACCGCCACCTGTCCTGCTGTACTGTCAGACTAATGTCAGGATTTTAGACATAAAACAGTAGAATGTCATGTTTCCTAATAAGCGTTTTGTAAGTTTTTTAAACCTAACTCTCGTATGGGTAGTGTTTTTTATCACTGTCGATTTGAAAAAAGCTAGTGCTTGTGGCCTTACACGCGTGATGGTAGTAATTGTATAGCGAGACGCGTGTTAGTGTGGCATGCGTTCCGGCTTTCAGCCCTCCCTTCTCTCTATCCTAATTCCATCTGTCTTTCGTTTATGGTAACTTAGTGTATAAAATGACATGAATGGAATATTAAATATAGGTCAGCTTGCGTATCTCAAGGTTTTTTCTTAGAAATGCAGTACACGTTTTATCGTAGAAAGCGTGTATGCTGCAGTAGGCTTTTACTATCAACGTGAAACGTTACAATTTGCAGACGAAGTAGAAAACAAGGGGATTTCGAGTACAGTCATTGTGACAGCACTGTTCTTTACCATTCTTCTTTCCTTTTATTGAAGTTATTTGTTAGGCTTTACATTTACTTTTAATTTTATATATGTGGATTAGAATTTCACACGACAAATTCTCCCCACTTAAAACAGACGTTATATGTCAGTCTATAATTCTATATACACATAGAGAAATTTATTATTATTTCTGGGGCTTACGGTGATTCTCATCACACGGATGGCGGCTTAAAAAATCCGCTCCCAGATTTGTTTTTCCACTTATATACTCTATGCTAAACTCAAATGGCTGCATCAGTAATGACCAACGGAGTAATCTAGAATTTTCATGTCTAGCCTGCGCTAGAAACGACAAGGGTTTGTGATCCGTTTGCAACTTAAATGCCTTCCCATACAGATAAATATTGAATTTCTTTATCTCCCATATTACTGCAAGACATTCTTTTTCGCTAGTTGAGTAGTTGGTTTCAGCTTTATTCAACTTTCTGCTAGCATATGCCACTGGGCTTAATTCCCCATCCAATGCATCTGATTTCTGTAGCAGAGTCGCACCTAACCCGATATTACTGGCATCTGTTCTTACTATGAATTCTTGACTTAAGTCAGGTAATTTCAAAATAGGTTTACTTGTGAGCTTTTCCTTCAATTCTTGGTAAGCCATTTCACATTGTGGTGTCCATGTAATTCGATCTGGATTTCCCTTACGTGTCAAATCAGTTAACGGTGCACATATGGAATTAAAGTTTTTGATATACTTTTGGTAGAAACCACATAATGAGACAAAGGATCTCACTTCTTTCTTGGTTTGTGGTCTCGGGGCTTTCTTTAGTTTCTCTAAATTCTTTGGGTCAGGGGTCATGTTTCCCTGATAAACTGTGTGTCCCAAGAATTCTAATTCTTTACACCCAACGCAACATTTGGTTGGTCGGGCTGTTAAATTCGCTTCCCTAAGTCGATTAAACAGCATGTTCAGAGAGTCAATGTGTTCCTCAAATGTTTCTGTTGCTATAAGGATATCATCCATGAAATTTGTGATACATGGATTATTCAGAGGGTCCAATAATTTTCTCATCATTCTAGAGAAGACACTAGGCGCATTCTTCAATCCAAATGGCAATCTATTAAACTCATAGTGTCCTTCTGATGTACTAAAAGCTAGGTATGGTCTAACCTCAGGCTTTACTGGAATCTGATAGTATCCTTTACTCAGGTCCACTTTTGAGAAATATTTAGCTTTATTTAGCCTGGCAAACAACTGATTTGTATCCGGCAATGGATCCACCTGTCCTTCTGTAATAGCATTCAGTCTCCTGTAATCTATACAGAGTCTATGTTCTCCAGAGGGTTTCCTTAAAAGTACAACACTGGAACTATACGAAGATTCACTGTGTGAAATAATTCCTTCCTTCAACAAATAGTCTATCTCTTCCTTCAAAGCTTTCTCCTTAGCAAAAGGAATCGAATAGGGTTTCATACATACAGGTGTGGGGTCTATCAGTTTCATATCATATTCCAATAAGTTTGTATGCCCCGGTCGGTCTGTTAACACCTCTGTATGAGTATCTAGAACCTGTTGCACTCTCTCTTTCTGAGTTTTCGTTAAATGTGTACTGATTTTCACCTGTGCCGCTGTCTCACAGGGGTGTAATGGATATTCAAATGATGAAAGTGGTTCCTTTTTCATCTCCATGGCAATGGACAAGGTCAACAAGTGTGTCTCTTCCTGATGTTCTCTTTCCAAATATTTCTTCAGGAGATTCACATGATAGATTTTTTTCTTTCCCCTTCTTATCTATCTTATAATTGGTTCTAGACACCTTCTCTAGAACTGTATATGGACCTTGCCATCCAATTTGTAACTTATTCTGACTACCGGGGAGAAGAAGCAGTACCTTTTCTCCCACAGCCAAATCTCTGTCTTTAGCTTTCCTGTTATAATAGGCAGCATGTTTCTTCCTGGCTTGTCTTAAATTTTCATTGGCAAGTTTCCAGCCAGTTTTTAAACGAGTGGTCAGCTCATTCACATATTGGTATGAGGATGTAATATTTTCCTCTGCCTTTTCATCAGTCCACGTTCTTAACGGCGCTTCAAGTGGACCTTTTATTGGCCTTCCAAACAATAATGTTGCCGGGGCCATACCGGTTGAACTATGGGGTACCTCCCGATAAGCAAAGAGGGCGGCGTGCAGGTACTGGTCCCATGTATCTGGTTTCTCGTGTGCCAACTTTCTCAGGATCGACATCAATGTGCCATTAAATCTTTCCACTTGGCCGTTCCCTTGGGGGTGGTACACACTACAATGGAAGTGTTTGGCCTGGAAGATCCTGAAAACTTCTTCAGTTAGTTTCCCCTTGAACTGAGAGCCATTATCAGTCAAGATTTGATTGGGAAAGCCTAACCTTGTGAAAATTGTGAGTAATGCCTCTGCCACATGTTTAGAATCAATCGATGACAGGGCTACCGCCTCTCCCCACATAGAACGTGTCCACCAGAGTCAGAATGTAGCTGTTCCTTCTCTTGGTTCGGGTGAGAGGTCCCACAAGATCCACGGCAACTCTCTCAAAGGGTGTTCCCACTATGGGCATTTCCCCCAGAGTGGCTGGTGCAGTCCAATGCTTAGGTGCTATTCGTTGGCACTCTGGACAGGATTTTACATATCGTTTGATATCTTCAGTTATCCCTGGCCAGAAATAGTGACAAGCTATACGCTGTCCTGTTGCGCTGATCCCCATATGACCACTGAAGGGAATCGCATGCCCTAGTTTCAACACTTTAGTCCTATATGAAGTGGGAAGGACCAGCTGTCCGTAACCATTGGATTCAGATCCAGCCTTCCTGTAAATCAACTTGTTTTTCATGTAAAAATCTCCCTTGCCTGGAGTTGTATGACAAGTTGACAATTTCCTGAAACAAGGCTTGAGGGTCTTATCCCCAGCCTGTGCCTTCCTCATCTCTTCTGGAGTGGTATTCAACATAATATCCTCCTCCTGTCTTGAGGTCGACCTGACCTGAAGGGTGGCCATATACACAGGTTTCCTTCTACAATGGTCAGTGTCATGATTGTCCATCTGACAATTTTTACACCACCTCCTTCTTTGGTTGAAAGATTTTCTTTCATCATATTTCCTTTCATCGAATTGTGGGATTTTATTTTTATTTTCATACCGTGGCCTATCAAATTGGTGCTTACCTTTGTTTTGATCTCTAGGATCAAATTTATTAAAGTTCTGTGGTGCCCTAAAATTTTCTACCTGTTTCTTTTTATTACCTGATACCTCTGCCTGAGCCGCTTGATACCTTTCAGCAACATTTAGCAACTCACCCAGCCTCTCTGCACCTTGTTCCATGAGAAACTTTCTCAGGTCTGGAGCCATGGACTCTCTTAATTGTTCTATAAGGACCATTTCCTTAAGATCTTGGGTTTTCCCCAGAGAAGTCCATTTCTCCAAGTATGTCTCTAACCGTGCAGAGAACTGGTGATAGGTTTCACCTGACAGTAGTTTAGCATTCCTAAATTTTTTCCTATAAAATTCTGCGTTCTTTTCATATCTTAACAAAAGAGCCTGCTTTAGCATGTCATAATTTTCCTGATCACCTCTGCTCATTTTGGCAAAAACTTCATAAGCTGCCCCACGAAGCCCTTGAGATAACTTTAAGCTCCACCTTTCTCTCTCTAACCCATATGTGGTAGCTAATAGTTCATATCTATTTAGATAGCTCTCAATATCATCGTCTTTCTCAACAAAATGATCTAAATGAAAATTCATAGCTGAGGTTGAGGCTCCCTGGCTAGCAGTGGCATCAGAGGTAAAGGGACTGGCACCATTTTCAGGAGCATGGCCTTGAAACTCAAACTCCCTTAGTCGTAACTCATGTTCCCTTTGTAATCTCTTATCATCTGCTTCCCTTTCTGCAGCCAATCGCTTGTCTTCCCTTTCTGCAGCTAATCTCTTGTCTTCCATTTCTGCAGCTAATCTTTTTTCTTCTGCTTCCAATTTCTTAGCCTCAGCCTCAATCTGCAGCCTCTTAGTCTCAGCCTCAGCCTCAAATTGTAACTTCTTAATTTCCTTTTCAGCCTCTAACTTTCTTTCGGCCTCTTTTTCTAATCTTCTTTCTTCCCGTTCAATATATTTGTCACATTCAGCAGTGACATAAGCAATCATAATTTGCCCGTCCATTCCTAACTCTTTCGCAGTCTGTACAGCAGCAGATCGAAATTTGGCCAGGTCCGCCATTTTCTAACAGGTAAATTTATATAATGTCTAACTAAACAATACAATCTGATATTACTTATCCAAAGACACCCTAGGCACTGAGAGCTCAACGTTATTTATTTTCACCCAAGGATACCTTTTTAATTTCTATTATTCCCTGAAGTGAATTACCCCCAAATTTTTAATAGGGAAAGATTCTAAATCCCGGACGAGCCCCCAATATATGTGGTAAAGTGGGATGATATAAATATTTATAGGGGACTTAGTGTACTGACTGAGATCAGCTGTGAAGGTATCTGTATCTAATAGGTGTAGTGTTTTACAGATAACCTTACTTGCTACCAAATTTATACCTCAGTCAGAATTATTCTGGAATATGGTGATGACTACGTTGAATGTCTAGGGTATGTATATGATGAAGTGTAAGTCACAACAACAACAGACAGATAAACAATTTAATTTATTCCACCACACTTGACAACACTGTGACACTCACACACATTTAACACTCTATAAGACTATCTTAAATGAGTCACTGGTAAAGTTTCAAATATATATGTATTAATTACTTTCACTATTATATATCCTGATTCAACTACAAAGTGAACCAGGAATCACAATCAAATGTAATCACAATTTATATATACATAATTTATGAATATGAACCTTGTAGTGACATATTTTATTAATATTATCCTATGTGTGTCAGTTGTGTAGTAGTACTAGGAGGTAATACTGGTTTTGTTTTTCAAGCTATGTTGTTATTTGTCATCATGACTTCAAGTGTTTGTTTATCTGGGAAATAGTATGGAGGAAAAGTTCACAGTTCCTGTCAATTTAAACAAGGTATTGTCCCTCTTTTTTACTAAAATGTCAATTTTTGAGGGGACACATAATGTTGAGCTCCACTGGCCACAGAGGCTTAACTTTCGTGATGGCGGCAGGAAAAGACTCCTCTGCTCGATTGCTCCCCTGTGTTCTGGAGACACCTCACTAGTCGCTATCTGGACCCAGGAGTATGCTGTCAGCCTCCAGATTCAGCAAAGCTCAGACCAGGTGCTGCTCAATAACTTTAGGACCACAGTCCCTGAAACAAGAAGGTTGTACCTCCTACTTCATAACTAATTTATAATCTATTTCCAGACTGAACACAATACATAACAAACACTGAGTTCAGAGCGGTA
This sequence comes from Oreohelix idahoensis, assembly GCA_024509875.1. Taxonomy (NCBI): domain Eukaryota; kingdom Metazoa; phylum Mollusca; class Gastropoda; order Stylommatophora; family Oreohelicidae; genus Oreohelix; species Oreohelix idahoensis. The sequence continues at coordinate 85,905 of JAMPIV010012546.1, forward strand.
GGCCAACTGCTATCTTCATCTGAAACAATTGACATCAGTATACTCCTCCCTAATGGTTACTACGCTTCTGCAATTCCAGCATTATTTCTTTCTAGTCAATAAGATAGGTGTCAGTGTACTGTTTGGCAATTCCATGTAGTTTTACTTTCCTCCGACACCTTCTGTTCAGGTTGGAGCACTATATAGGCTTTGCCTCATGTTCGCTACTGAACCACACACATATACAGACATAAATTATCAATTTACATTCAATTTTCATTAAAAAGATATCAAATATTTCAAGCTTACCACAATTCATGGAAATAATACAGAATTACGTTGACTGGCAATGAATAGGCACAAAATCCGACCTGCCACTGTCTCAGGCTTTTATTTAGAAAAATATAAGCTGAATCTCAACGCACTGTTGCTTTAGAAAGTTTATTTGAAAATGTGGTGCTGACCTGACGCTCCTAATTGCCTATATTGGCGGGTCTAACCAATCGAGCCATGTTTACACAGTTTTTTCAACAAAAAAAAAATACTCCTACTCACGTTTCCCTAACAACAAAGAATTAGTATTTATAGCCCGACTAATCGTGTTTAGCCTTACATTTACTTCTATCCAATCAAATAGGATTTAACATGGGGACCTATTTCCCGTACAATGGTGGTGTCAAAATCTGCCACTGAGCGATTCTGATTTTGGTGTTGTCTGACACCCTCACTATTTCTTTTGGCTATAATTTGTTAATTCCTAGGCTATTTGCGTAACGTTTAACATATTATTTGTCAGCAAGTCCTAAGTAACCCAAATATACAAATTTAAGGGAGCTAAGTGGCTGCGTTCAAAATATGTATTTTCTAGGATAGTCGTGTAGTTGTTTTTTTATTTTTTATGTTTAGAACCGCCACCTGTCCTGCTGTACTGTCAGACTAATGTCAGGATTTTAGACATAAAACAGTAGAATGTCATGTTTCCTAATAAGCGTTTTGTAAGTTTTTTAAACCTAACTCTCGTATGGGTAGTGTTTTTTATCACTGTCGATTTGAAAAAAGCTAGTGCTTGTGGCCTTACACGCGTGATGGTAGTAATTGTATAGCGAGACGCGTGTTAGTGTGGCATGCGTTCCGGCTTTCAGCCCTCCCTTCTCTCTATCCTAATTCCATCTGTCTTTCGTTTATGGTAACTTAGTGTATAAAATGACATGAATGGAATATTAAATATAGGTCAGCTTGCGTATCTCAAGGTTTTTCTTAGAAATGCAGTACACGTTTTATCGTAGAAAGCGTGTATGCTGCAGTAGGCTTTTACTATCAACGTGAAACGTTACAATTTGCAGACGAAGTAGAAAACAAGGGGATTTCGAGTACAGTCATTGTGACAGCACTGTTCTTTACCATTCTTCTTTCCTTTTATTGAAGTTATTTGTTAGGCTTTACATTTACTTTTAATTTTATATATGTGGATTAGAATTTCACACGACAATGCGTAAAAACAAAGGTGAACGTGTCGATTCCCAACTTGTGAAACAAATGGACATTCAAGAAAAGTATTGGCACAAACTTCTAGAGCGAATAATTGAAGTTGTGAAGTTTTTAGCAGAACGAGGCCTTTCATTTCATGGCAGTGATGAAATTGTTGGGTCCCCTTATAACGGGAATTACTTAGGGTTGTTAGAATTACTGGCCATGTTTGACCCTTTTCTGGCAGAGCATATAAGTACTCATGCAAACATAGGATTTGGACATACATCATATCTATCTAAAACAACGTGTGAGGAATTCATCAATCTGATTGGATCCAGCATACTGGATTACATTCTCTGTGAAGTGAAGAAATACAAGAATTATTCCGTTTCATTGGATTCTACTCCAGATATATCTAATATGGACCAGTTGACTTTGACTCTGCGCTATGTTTTGCCATCTGGACCAGTTGAAAGATTTGTGACATTTTTGGATATGGAAGGTCATAGTGCTGAACAGCTTACTAAAAGTCTACTTAATTTTTTAAAAGCAAATGACATTGATATTAAAGACTGCCGTGGTCAAAGTTATGACAACACCAGCAACATGAGAGGCAAGTTTATAGGATTACAAGCACGAATTAAAGAGATGAATAAGTTTGCGCATTACATTCCGTGTTTTGCACATTCACTAAATTTGGTTGGAAAATGTGCTGCTGAAGGTTGTCAAGAAGCAGTCATTTTCTTTGGATTTGTTTAAAGCCTGTACACCTTCTTTTTTGCTTCTACCTTCCGGTGGGGTCTCCTTTCTACTGCATTATGTGCTGGCGGTACTCATAATAAGTCCCATTTGCCCTTTGTGAAAAGACTGTCAGATACCAGGTGGTCCGCTCGGGCAGATGCAACAAAAGCACTTTTACACAGCTTTTCTGCAATAAAACAAGTCTTGGATGATATTTCAGATAACAATGATCAGAAGGCAGAGTGTCGTCAACAGGCTCGTGGTCTACTTTCAACCATGATGAAGTTAGAAACAGGAATAATGATCATACTGTGGGATCAAGTATTACAGCGTTTTCAAATGACCAGTGCTTCTTTGCAATCTTCTGACCAAGATTTGAATACAGCTTGTGCACTCTATGAATCCCTGCGGGGGTATATTCAAGCTATGCGGTCTACTTTTGCAGACATAGAGCAAAAGGCCAAGGATCTGACTGAGTGTGAACATTATCAAGAACAAACTCGAAGAAAACACAAACGAAATCGAGAGTATGATGATTTCAGTGGTTCCAGCACACTTGATCCACTTGTTGAATCTCAAACGCCTTCTCAGCAGTTTAAAAGCCGAACATTTCTTGTCCTTATTGATAGCTTGCTCTCTGCCTTGTCAAAACGCCAGAAAGCTTATCAAAAGTTGAATGATGTATTTGGATTCCTTCGTCAGTTACAGTCGTTTACACCTGAAGAGGTGGTAACGAGATCATCGAATCTTATTAAATCATATCCGGAAGATCTGGTAGAAAGTCTTTGTGAAGAACTTGTGCAGTTTACAGAACTGTTGAAAACTGATCTTGCTTCTCATATTGGCACTACTCTAGTCCTTGTAGAGTTACAGTTTTACAGTTTGATAATTGACAATTCTTTGGAGTCTTGTTTTCCAAATGTAGAAATCGCCTTGCGCATCTATTTGTCACTAATGGTAACCAACTGCAGTGGAGAACGATCATTTTCAAAACTGAAACTTATTAAAAATGAACTAAGGAGCACCATGGGTCAAAAGAGATTGAACAATCTCACACTAATGAGCATTGAACATAAACTTCTGCGTGAAATTGATACATCCTATATCATCAACAAATTTGCTCATGCTAAATGTAGAAGCATTAATATTTAAACAATAATGTTGACTGTGTTGTTACTATTGATAATGATAATTACTATGCAAATTAAAAATGTATGTGTTCAAATATATTTGTGTTGTTTTATTGTTTCTTTTTAATATAGGGCCCCTTTCTTAACATATGCTACAGGCCCCGTACTAGGTTAATCCGGCCCTGATAAGTATAAAAATGAAAATACAGTGAGCAGCTGTATCCAACAACAACAACAAAAAAAAAAAACCTTCCACTCCTTGCATACACTCATTTACACACTCTTTCTTGTACTCTAAATATACATTGCACATTTTTGTTGTTGTAATCATAGTATTCATTTACTATGTAGATATATTTGTGACGGAATATTTGTCTCTGTCCTTTTGTGTGATCTCTCACACCTCCAGCCCTACGCAGTATCATTTTTTTCCCTTCATTTTTCTCTCGGTTCGCTTTGATTTGGCATTTCATTTTTCCCCTTTATAGATTTTACTCTTTATGCTGGACATAACATGGGGAAAGTCTCAGACGGTCAGCGACATATTTTACGTATAATCTGTCTGACCATCTTTTCAAGCGACGGTTTTTTAATTTTTATTTAATTTTATTTTATTTTTTTTTATTTAAACATTTTTATTCACATCCCTTGTAAATTTACAAAGCCCTTTGCATTGAAACATTGACAATAGTATGAAAATAAGTATAAAAATGAAAATGCAATGAGCAGCTGTTTAGAAAAAAACAAAGAAAAAAAAAACTTTCATTCCTTGCACACAGTCATTTACCCACTCTTGTACTCTAAAAGTTACACATTGCAAATTTTGTAATTGTAGTGTTGAAAAAAAAAAAACCTATTTTCAACCGCTATTTTCCGACATTCCATGCTGGCGGTCGTTGTCATAGTCCCAGTCCCCATAATTACAGGTTCCGGACACATTTGGTTGGTCGTAAAACTTCAACGTGTCACAGAGTTCTATAGATACACCGTCAACAAAAATGTCCCGTGTTCCGATTTTCCCTGCCACGATTTAACGACCACTGTTTGAATGCTTGGCGGTCGCTCTGTCCCAAGCCCTTAATTACGGGTGCCGGACATCGCTATCGTAAATCGTCAACGTGTCACAGTACCCTATGTAGAAACTGGGGCGAACGGATAACATTAAAGTTTCCTAAAAACATTTTTTTTTTGTTCCTCTCTGTGGACACCCACGCATTCTGACCTGTGCAAAATTATCCTATAAAAAGCTAACTTCTGCATCATCCGTTTTAAAATAATAACAAAATAAATAAACTACTCATGTATATATGCATTCGAATTGTCCTATAAAAACTCTTACTTTTGCATCATCCGTCTTAATCAAAATAATAATAATGAATAAATACAAAATAAATAGACTACACATGTATATATGCATTTAAAATGTAAACATAATAATGACAATAACAATAATAATAATAATGATAATAGATACATAGAAAATAAAATAATAATAATTTAAAGGCAGGCTTCTCTCTGCGGACATGACAAAGGGGAGGATGAAAAAATTTTTAACTTGCACACACACTCTCTCACATGTACTTAAGATAAATATATTGGGTGATGGAGTCCCTCACCTCTAACGCTGTGTGTGTAGGGAAGGAGGAAGGAGGATGAGGATATGTGTTAAAGGGAGTGGGGAAGGTAGGAGAAAAAAAAACACAGGTGGTGAAATAACACGTAATTGGCAGTGAGGTTGGGGGTGGGGGAAGGGAGAGGTTATAGGAAAATGACCTTCGTATAAACTTAAGGCTTGGATTTAAGGTACAGGTACAGGTAGCTGGGGATAGTGGACAGGTTTTAAAATAAGCGTCACTCGCTGGAGAAACAAATTTAGGAGAAAAGCTGGACGGATACTTTTGTACTCAAATACTGATTGAATCCGACATTTCCAAATTATAAATCGAAATTCCGAGAGTAAAAGATTAATTGAAAATGGATGTCTGGTAGTGTCTTGGGAATTGAATTAAGCATAATCGCTTTGAAAATGTCTGTTTTTGTTTTCGTATGTGTGTCCAGTATGTCTTGTAAGATTCTCTGTTCTGGTATAATTGTACTACATTTATAGAAAATGTGTTCCTCACTTTCTTGTACATTTGCCTGGCACATCTTGCATCGTGATTTTCGTTTTAATCTGTGTGCTGCTCTTTCTGTGGTTGGTGTCATGTTATATAAAAGTCGATATGTGACTTCTCTGGCTTTTGGTGCGATGCTTTTGTTGTGAAGATCGGTGAAAATCTCAGTGTAATCTGTTATAAAGTAATTGTAACCTTTTTTAATTCTTAGGTGTAAAGGTGGTGCTTGTAACCTGACTAAGTGTTTGTAAATTTTGTTTGTTTTCTGGTTAATTAAAATTTCGTGTCCTCTGATGGCTTGTATGCATGTCCTGTAAAAGTGTGGTAGTGTGCCGTAATGGTGTGGGACATTGTTCTTTATTGGCCTCAGTCTAGCAAGTCTAAGCCCTACGTAGTAATGGGCTAATGTGTGTCGTTCTGGGTCTCTTATTATATTTCCTACATGTCTGATTCGAAGTGCCTTTATTTTTGTCCCTATATCCTGGAGGCCAACTCCCCATAATCTTTTTCTCTTGCATGAGTGTTTGATGTTTAATGCTAAATAAAGTGTGTCCAAAAACAAAACGCCTAATCTCCTTGTTTATCTCTGTCACCGTATGTTGTGGAGGGTCAAAGACTGTAGCAATGTAAATTATTTTTGGAATAATAAAGCAGTTCACTATAGCACTTCTGGGAAAAATGGTTGTATTTTTGTATTTGTAGCGGTGAAGTGTGTCTGTGGTATATGCGACTAAGTTCTGCCATGTGACTTTGTGTGTGCGGTTCGGGTGAGATGGGAAGTATATACCGTACAGTTTCATGTTTGTTGTTGACGTTAAATCAAAGGGAAAATCTGCTTTGTTTTTCCATCTGCCTATACCCATAATTGTAGACTTTTGGACGTTTAATTTTGACCCACTACCTTTACCAAAAAGCGTGAAAGTGTCTAGAATATTTTGTATAGACCTATCAATGGGGGGAAAGAAGGTGGTATCTTCTGCGTAGGCAAGCAACTTTTGTTCCCCTTTACCTTGAATAAAAATGCCTCTGATGTTACTGTCTTGTATAATTTTCTCTAGCAGTGGTTCTAGAGCGAGTACATAGAGTAGAGGAGAAAGTGGACATCCTTGCCTAACAGATCTTGTCAGCCCAAAAGCCCCAGTAAATGAATGATTTACCAAAACCTTGCTTTCAGGTTTTGTGTACATAATTTCAATCCACTTTCTAAAGTATTCACCAATGTTGCAGTGTAGTAAAGTTTTATGGAGGTATGAGTGGGATATTCTGTCAAAGGCTTTTTCCTGGTCTAGCTATAGGATTGACGACTGGCAATCCTTCTGATGTGTGTAGGTGATGATGTCTCTTATGAAGTGTGCGTGCTGATGAATGTTTCTGTGCTGGACACTACACTGTTGGTCTTCGTGTATGAGCGTAGCCATGAACGGTTTGAGTTTGTTTGTTAGGGTTTCGGCTAAAATTTTATAGTCGGTGTTGAGGAGTGATATTGGTCTGTAGTTTTTAAGCTTTGTTTTGTCCAGATCGTCCTTAGGGATTAGAGTGATGTATGACAGGTTGAAACTGGATAGAAATTGCTTTTTCGCAAAAGATTCTGAATATACCCTTAGTAGGAGAGGGCCTAACATGGGGAAGAAATGTTGGTAGAATTCAGCTGTGAATCCATCTGGTCCTGGTGACTTGCCTTTTAGCATTTAGTTTACTGCGTATGTTATGTTTTCTAGGGTCAGTTCTGCATCAACAGATTGTTTATCTTTGTTGCTCAGTTTCTTAGTGTATTGCATAAAAGTGTCTTGTATATGTGGTTGTATTCCTTCTTCTGTGTAAAGATTTCTATAGTAGTCCTCAAATGCTTTTGCTATATGTTTTGCCTCCGTTTGTATGTCTCCATGGGAGTCAACTATTTGGCCTATTTGCTTGCTTCGCTGTATGTTTTGTTCTATTGCCATGTGTTGTTTGCTGGGTATCTCTTGTGTGATTGTGTTCAATTTTGTCCGTAACAGGGCACCTCTTAATCTATGGTGTTGATATTGTTCTAGTTCTTCCTGCAATGTAATGATATGAGGTGCTGTTTTATCAATTAGAGTTGCAAGTTTGATGGCTTGTTCTATTATCTTTTCCTGTCGTATTTTGTCTGTATGAATCTTGGTTGCCAGTATTTGTGTTCTCTCACGTATAGTATTCTTTAATAGCTACCAGTGTTGTTGTGTGTTTTCAGTGGGTAAATCTGTTGTGTATGTAAGAATGAGTTGCGTCATTTGCTCCACGTATGTTTTATTTTGCAGCAGTGTGTTGTTGAACTTCCAGTGAGGTGAGCGTTTGGATGTGATATTTGTGTGTGTGGTGTTGACAGTTGCCAAAACCGCTTTGTGGTCTGTGAATTTGAGTGTTTCTGGTAAGTGTTTGGACTCGATTGTACAGTGCGTTGATGGTGAATAAATTCTATCCAATCGTGCTCTTCTGCCATGTGCGTTATTTGTGTGTGTGGTGTCAGTGCCCTTGGGATGTGTCTCTCTGTAGCTGTCCTTTAAGCTGTGCATGTCTACTATGGTTTGTAGCATATCTAGCTGGTGAGTGCCCTCCCTGTTTGCCAACCGAATTTGTGTTTCGACATCCCCGCCTATAACATCCATTTTTGTCAGTATACAATTAAAATCTCCCCCTAATATGATGTTCTGCCCCCTGTATGAATGCGTGAGTAGGCTTTCTAGGCTATCATAAAACAAGAGTTGGTGTCTGTAATCTGGTGGTGCATGTATGTTTACTATGGTGTATGTCTGTGTATTGTTCCTTACCTGAACTATGGCTATTCTACCCTTACTATCTCTGTTTTTCCTGATAATTTCCCATCTATCCGATGTCTGTACGATAGCTACCCCTGAACCTATGTTCTGAACACTAAGGCTAAAACATGAATGTCTAAGTCCTAATTTTGTCGTGATATGAGCTGCGTGTTCGTCTGTGTGTATGTTGGTTTCTTGTACCAGTATAAAATCTGGATGGTATTTGTGTATGAGTGTTATGAAATGTTGTAATTTTGTGCGAAGGCCACGAATATTTACACTAATTATTTTAATTTCTGATTTGTAATATTTTTTTTTAATGCCCCTTCTGGGGTTCAAAATGAGGTCTAATGACTTTATTAGGTTTGGTGTGTTAAATTAAGGTGTGTGATCCCGGCCCTGGCCAAGACCCGGCATACTGCCTTTTCTATTATTGCTGAATGTTTGCTAGGTTTTATTTTTATATATTTTTTTAAGTTCTTATGTTTCCTATCTAGCCTTCACTTTCTTTCTTTTCCTGACGAAGGCCTTGTGGCCGTAATGTAGACTATTTTCTTTGTCTTTTTTCCTCGTAAGATGAATCTTTTTTTTTTTTTTTTTTTTTTTCCTCGCTTGAGGTCGCATATTTTTTCCTCGCATGAGGTCGCATTATCCCCGCCCAAACCCGGCCCTGGTCAAGACCACATGTCCCAACACAAGAAGACCCAATGACAACATGTGTCACCGTAGTGATCTTCTGTGTTCTCACACAAGAGACCTAATGACACATGAATGTCACTGTACCGGTCCCTGTGTGTAGACACATGATCCCAGCCAAAAGCCAGGATACTAGGCATTGGGTTGTACAGCGTAAAATACGCTGCAGTTCTCGTAAGATGAATCTTTTTTTTTTTTTTTCCTCGCATGAGGTCGCATTATCCCCGCCCAAACCCGGCCCTGGTCAAGACCACATGTCCCAACACAAGAAGACCCAATGACAACATGTGTCACCGTAGTGATCTTCTGTGTTCTCACACAAGAGACCTAATGACACATGAATGTCACTGTACCGGTCCCTGTGTGTAGACACATGATCCCATTTTTTTTTTTCCTCGCTTGAGGTCGCATATTTTTTCCTCGCATGAGGTCGCATTATCCCCGCCCAAACCCGGCCCTGGTCAAGACCACATGTCCCAACACAAGAAGACCCAATGACAACATGTGTCACCGTAGTGATCTTCTGTGTTCTCACACAAGAGACCTAATGACACATGAATGTCACTGTAACTGGTCCCTGTGTCTAGACACATGATCCCAGCCAAAAGCCGGATTCTAGGCATTGGGTTGTACAGCGTAAAATACGCTGCAGTTCTCGTAAGATGAATCACCTTTTTTCGATTTTTTTTCAAACCAATCTATGAATGCTTGCTACTATCATTCATAGAAAATTGCAAAACTTCCTGCATTGATGTGAGATACCAGAAGAGCTTTTAAATCTTATAATAGTTTAATTTGTTTAGATGTACGTATAAAGAAAGACTTGACAACTATTTTTTTTCATTAAAATTTACTGACCTTTTTAAATTATACGTTCTTACAGTAAGATTTATTGTAAATTCGGTTTATTTCAACATAATTTAGCCCATTTATTTAATTAAACTATTTAAAACAAAGGGGTGTAATCCCATTTTCCAAAGTGGGATAATCAATTATATTTATTAAAGGAATATAATTCACATTGTGTTTTCTTTCTTTATCCCTTTGACTGTTATTTCAAAGGATACATTGTATATGGCACTCATTGTATTTCAGCGCTTACATATATGTTCACAAAAAAAAAAGGGCCTTCAAAAAACTTATGTCAGACCTCCCTGTCCTGTACCATCGACTCAAGGTCTTTCCATGTCTTCCCCTTGAGTTATTCAATCCCCCTCTACCCCTTGACCATGGGGACTTCAAAGCAAAGACTGCCTTGCAATGCTATCATCGGGTTTTCTCAATGTGTGTTCCTATCCATGGCCAGAGTCTTCTTCTTATCTCCACTAGCACTTGTCTGGTTCTTGCTATCATTTCCCAATTGGTGATCTTGTCATACAATTTCAGTCCTTCTGGTCTACGCAAGCAACCATTTATAAAAGTCTTTAACTTCATAATGTAAAATGATGATAGGAAACTCTTTACAGAGCGATACAACAGGAAGCAATCTGATCATCAGAAGTGGCCCCCCGTCCGACAAGTTTTTCGGCCCGATTACTCCTTTACACTCTAAGGGGGGCGGGCCCACTTGGGTCATGACTCCCAAGCGTCTCAGCCTCCTGTTGTCTTGTATCGAAAATGAACCCATCTCACTTATGGTAGCAACTTTAAAATCCACAACTCCGCCAGCCGTGGAGGCGATTGTGAACGTAACAAAGAGAAGACAAATTATTATGTTCGTTCCGTCGCACATCACAACTAAGGACACACACTGACACGCCTGCGCGAAGCCGACGAGTCTAGCCACTGCGCGATAGCCGAAATTCTGTTCCTGGCACCCCTTATAATATACACCGCTTGTCGCCCCTCAGTCACAGCCCTTTCACTATTACACCAAAAAACTCAGCTTATTGTGGACTTACAAAAATTCCTGGTGTTTTCTGAACCGCAGCGTTTATTGTCACGATTTCCATTGCCCATTGCGGTTGTTCCACAGCCAGCATGATGCCTTTTCGGCAGTTTCACTGAACGAATGTTGCTCGTCTAATCTGGATTCAAATGGCACGTCATTATTCTTGAAGCCTTTGTGTATGCACTGTTTCTGATCTCATTACACTAAGCATTGTGTGTGCAAGTTGAGTGTGCTATATTTCTTGTATCCAATAATGAAAGTCTGCTCAGGCAGTATACGAAATCGACTGTAGTGATTCACAAAGTCAGGGGAGAATACTGCAATAATTGTGTCAGTTTCCGTCATTCTATCGCATAAAATTTACGGTCGCCACTTCATTAGACCGTAATGCTATAGGGATTAATTTCATCTCAAGAGTTGTATGGTCCTTATTACAGCTTTATGATTTTTTCAGTTCTTGTTTATGTGCAAGGCTGCAGGCCTCGTGTTAGCCACGATAAGAACATAAAACGACTTGGGAAACCGTTCAGTTCAATCTTCACAATAGCAGGCTATAGAGCATCACAAGATAAATAGTTCTTGAAATGTGAATTTTGGAAATGTGTTTAGAGTGCATTGATATGATCATATGAACTACTTTTTAGTTTCATTTTTTTTTTTTTTTTTTTACATTTTAATGTATGCTATATTTCGCTTGGTATAGTTACATAGAACTGATTGTCGTTTTAAAGCAATTTAAAAAAAAAACACACACACACATTTCCGAGCTATATTGGCTTGTGCGTGTACACAGTGGAGGATAATCAGTTTATTATTATTTCATAACGCATCATCATCTTTCGGTGCTCCCTTGTTGGAAGGTTAATGCTAGCCTCATGCACAACCGTACATCAGAATCATTTTGTCGACATTTCTTAGGGATGCCCAGTGGCGTATTAAAGGGTAAAGGAGACTTGCTGGCCTCAGCCTTCTCACCCCCGCAACTTTTCATAATATGTGCAAGGTGGCACAGAACATGTGTGGTATTATGAATGCATGCGATTACAATATTTATTTTTAAGTGTCACTTCGCCTGTTAAACTACATGCTAATGCCTTTTGTAATGATGGCCGCTTTGACTGCATTCTGACGAGATGCTCAAACCACTACGGTACTGTATTTCCTGTCCCTCTGTGTTGCTGGTGAATGGTGTTTTTCCCATCAAGTTACTAATCTTCCCATTTCCCATTGTGTCTCTTATTGCGAAATTTGCAGCTCTGCTCGCACATCTCATCTTACTCGTGCTTTGAACAGAGACGATATCAATTCGTTTATTCCTCTTTGTTTCGTTCTGAATAATGCAAGCTCCACTTCCGGCTTGCTGAACTGTCATAGTTTCATCAGAACCACCTTTGTCGTGGGATAACCCACACTTTTCATCGCCTGACTTGGCAATCCCCTGCTTCGAACTTTTACAGTCTCGTACGCCAAGTATGCAAGAATTGACCTGAAGATACAATGCGGTATTCTTCGATTAAAAAAAAAAAAATGTGCATCTTCATAGTCTTGAAACTACTGTATTAGTAAACTACAGTATTAGTAAACAACTGCATACGGGTGAAAAAAGTAATACACCTATGTTCTTTCTTCTGCTGTTCTTCTGAAGACGTGGGTATGGTAATAATTAATATTTTTATGTGTTTACCATTGCCGTTTTCTCTATTTGACCACTCAGTTAAACTTCATCATGCTTTGATTTCTATGCCCCACAGATAATAGCGATATGTCTGGAATGACTTGGATTGTGAAGACAGCAGCGGCAAATGAAAGCAGACGATCAATAAAAAAGCACGAGCATATCATGCTTGGGGATCATGTGCTACGCGGCATCATTTTGTGACGATTATTTGATTATAACCTAACAGCAGCTACACCTAGATCTATCTCGGTGCACATACTGTACTCTTAAGTCCGGTACACACCGTTTTGTGTCCAATGACCTGGTCTAAGTGATACCATTCTGACACTTTAGAAAGAAATAAACATTTTTGATTTTTATTTTTTTTTCAGCTCAAGAAGTGCAGAGGCAACTGATATCGTGCCCAGAAACAAGGGCACATCAAATGAGGGGTGCTTTTGGGAGTGAAATGCTGTTAGGTCAGTGAGTCATAGATTGTTACAATATTCTCACGAGAAAAGTGACACAGAACTCATATGAAACTAAACTGTGTCAAGATGTCAAGGCTCTCTCAATCATATAAAAATATACAACGAGCCGGCAGCTAGAAAGCCGAACATTGCACCAATCATTTCTATTGTCAGCCGGGACAAAAATAAAACATTGCAGCGAGAGTGAAGATAATGTAGATATTTTCAGTTTACCACTGATTAGAGCTGAGATGAAGACTGTGTCTTAGAATTGCTAATCTTTACGCTGCATAGATCTAAATTTACAGCAAAAAGATGTCTGACTTTGCGCATGACAAAGAAAACAGGAAGCTGTTACATAATGTTAACACCAGACTTTCACCGACGGATATCCGCATGATGTCTGAAAGTAACGCGAGAAATATATTTTTAAGGCCAAACCTTAACGGCGATTTATTTGACGACTCTGGCTATCTTCCTCGAAACGGCAAATATGATCATAAATTTACGCAAAAAAGAAATCCCGTACATATTTACATGCAGACGGGCTGACGTTTACTACAGCGAGTCAGTACTTACGGAAGCCCAAGGGAAGACTTAGACAATTGAATGTACATTATTCGCAAACAAATACCGCTCACAATGACCGAATTATATTTGCAGACCTAGTGACAACTGCGCATATTCGAAATGCGGTCATATGTGAAACTGTATTCACTATAGAACGTAGGCTTTTTAACAAGCGCCAAGATCCGAAGCGCTTCACAACTTTCTACGACAATTTTGAAATGAAACCACTGAAGGAACTCAAAATTAAAACACCGTCACTCAGGTCCGGTGCAGTAGACCTATATAAAGAGATGGATAAAATTCGCGAAATGAGCGAAAATGGATGCCCGAAATAACCTGGAGGATACAAAGATGTGGTACACTCTCATTAGGTCTGTTAACGATCGGCTCTATCAGTTACAAGCTAGACAAGTGTCATTAATTGCGCAAACAGCCATCTTGTCTGGAGTTGCAGAAGAATATAGTACACTAAATTAGGAAGATGATGCTCAAAAGACCAGGGAAAATGTAACACTCTATGCATTTGATGTTTGTTAGTAATTATGACATTTCATTCTCAATATCCGATTCTATTTATTCAAAACATGTCAGCACCACGTCGGCGGCCTTAACCTTCCCAGAGTTGTTCTGGTACCCAATGCATGAGGCTGGGTCGATCCTGGAGCCGTTTGCGGTCTAAAAAATCCCACTTCAACTGAGGATCGAACCATGGACCACTGAGCTAGGAAGCCAGTGCACTAACCGCAAACATTTATCAAAATATGTCAAATAATTCTTGAACTGTTTCTTGCGACATCAACACAGACGAACGGAATGAATTACAATATTAGAGCTTTTGGCAATTTTCATTTGTGAATATACTTAAAAGGAGCAACAACAAAAAACGGTCACTACAAGGAATTATTTAGCTCTATTCAAGATGAAAGTCACGTGTGGATCTTCTGTGGAAACATAAAGAATACGACACACTGATAGTAACAAAAAAGACAACCGGAAATTTTCAGACTTTCATTTAATGGGTGCTAGCGCAAAATTTGGTTTTGATTTTTGGACCATGCACAAGAAAACTGGTGTTTGTCGTGTGCAGTTGATACCCGGTTCAACCCCAATTAATGTATATAGTGTTTATAATTCTATATAGCTTATTACAGTGGTTCAATTGTGATTGTCCCTATTTACAATGATTTGACAAATGTGATGCCACTTTCTCATATCGGCAGTTGTTCATATTATGGGGAATTGAAAACAATATATATCCTAATTATAACCCATCAGAGGTTGAACGGGATCAAGTGTTTTTCCTCATGGATGACAAAAATATGGCATTGATATAGGTGAGTTCCCCTTCTATAGGAACTTAGCTTTTCAGCCCCCCGGCTGATAGTGAAGCGTGGTTAGTTCTCCGGTCTCCTTATGACGTTGCACCAGGTAGGTCTTGAATATGTCTAGAGACTAATCTTGAATTCAAGTTTTTCCTTTCTGTCCTTTATTATATTTCTCTGCCCCAGTGGCAGTATTATAATTCTTTAGACTGATTTATCGTCAACTTAACCCGATGAATTATTATAAATGTCAGTTAAACCCACCAAATTTATCATAGAAATGTCGGCAACAGTATTCTAGTTCTGTGCCTCTAGCCTAATCGTCATGTCAATTATGATGAATTTAACAAATAATTGTCGGACACTAGTATTATAGAATTGTCTGACAACATTATCACAAACACTTCATGTCTGATCGCATCGTCATGTAAATAATGAATATATGTCACGGTCTGTCAACATTATCGTTAATATTAATTTCCGCTAGTCTAAGCATCGGTCGAAAATAATCAAATAATATGGAAATTAATAGATATATATATATATATATATATATATATATATATATTCCCGTTATACATTATTATGAACATGTTGTACATATCCCGTGGGATCATAGAATACACCCGATGACATGTGGCTGGCTGTGATCGTAAAACAAAAATATGAATAAAGTAAACATAGTTATACCAATTTTGCGTCGATTTTATAAGGTACTACACATTTCATCACAATATTATTTTCTAGCGAGATTTTCACTTACCTACTTAGAGATGGACGCTAACCCGCAATTTAGACACGTGGCTTCAGTGCTTTTAATGCGTGAATTCGCCGATATCTCGTTTAGGTCTAGCTGTCTCAAGGTTTCCTGGGCAAGTGGAAAATGGCTGGATTTGCCGCACTTTTAGCGGGTCATTTCCGCTTGGACACGTGATCCGTAGCGTGCATCATGTGACCTTAGCATCATATAGACGCTCCAATCAATAACGTTAAAAGTCACGTGGGGGGTTCCGAAAGTGGCATAAACTGGTTCTATCTAAGTTTATGTAGTCGGTCCTAAATTAAAGCGGGTTTCTAGCTACCGAGGTCAGGGGTCAACAATGACGTCGTATCTAAAAATAGTATTAGACTCGAGGAGAAAATCACTGAACGCTAGGAGAATATCCGCAAGTGACATTTTCCGTGACTTTACGGGCTTCTCGATCATGCATTGAAGATGATAAAAAATGGCGTCTCGTAATTAATTAAAAAAAAAAGAAGTGAAGATTGGGCAAGTCGTCACAAATATTATGACATATTCATCACTGGTTAACTAATGGATCATGAGCTGGGAAGACTTTGGCGTTCGACAGAAAACACATTGAGGAAACCAGTTGATTGCGTTATAAGGCAGTGCTTGTTGTGAAATCCCCGAGGTAATAGAAACAGAGGGAGGCCTAAAAATATGAGGGGAAAGAAGTTAAAGACAGACATGAAAGGGATTAAAAAATCACAGAAAGATCTTAATCACGGGATTTTGACGCTTGGTGTGAATTTGTTACAGGCGTGGGCTGTCCCGTGGAGTTCCTGTGGGTCTATGAGAAGACAAAGGAAGAATAGAACTTCTGCTCCTTCAGGTATGTCGTAAAGGCCGACTAATATGAGGTTGTGTATGAGCTGGTAACATCATAATGTCAAATAAATTGCTACATAAACAGTCACTGCGAGAGCACATAAATGCTTTGGTGTGAACATCCTGTAAAGGGACTGCATGCAGTGGTGACTCCGTGCTCCATAAGGAGAAA
Source organism: Oreohelix idahoensis (assembly GCA_024509875.1). Lineage (NCBI taxonomy): Eukaryota > Metazoa > Mollusca > Gastropoda > Stylommatophora > Oreohelicidae > Oreohelix > Oreohelix idahoensis. Next base: position 102,506 of record JAMPIV010012546.1, read on the forward strand.
AAAAGACAATGATGATAATGATGTGTTCCATAGAAAGTTGTAGAGGAATGAACGAATGAATAAATTATATCGCATTTTATTTTGTTTTCGCCTGCGACAGGCAGTGAATAGGGAGGAAATATAAATAACAGTGTATAGGGATGACATATAAATAACAGTGTATAGGGATGACATATAAATAACAGTGTATGGGGAGGACATATAAATAACAGTGTATAGGGATGACATATAAATAACAGTGTATAGGGATGACATATAAATAACAGTGTATAGGGATGACATATAAATAACAGTGTATAGGGAGGACATATAAATAACAGTGTATAGGGAGGACATATAAATAACAGTGTATAGGGAGGACATATAAATAACAGTGTATAGGGAGGACATATAAATAACAGTGTATAGGGAGGACATATAAATAACAGTGTATAGGGAGGACATATAAATAACAGTGTATGGGGAGGACATATAAATAACAGTGTATGGGGAGGACATATAAATAACAGTGTATGGGGAGGACATATAAATAACAGTGTATAGGGAGGACATATAAATAACAGTGTATGGGGAGGACATATAAATAACAGTGTATGGGGAGGACATATAAATAACAGTGTATAGGGAGGACATATAAATAACAGTGTATAGGGAGGACATATAAATAACAGTGTATGGGGAGGACATATAAATAACAGTGTATGGGGAGGACATATAAATAACAGTGTATAGGGAGGACATATAAATAACAGTGTATAGGGAGGACATATAAATAACAGTGTATGGGGAGGACAAAATGAGGTAAAAGAAAAAAAGGTAAAGGAACCCGTTACACGCCCATTGAGGCATATTGGGAATATGGTGTTAGGCCCATATTATCTTGACCGTCGGCACACGAGGGGTGATGTGGTCGGCATCACGCCGGCCGCCTTAACCTTCCCAGAGTAGCTCTGGTACCCATTCGGGGCTGGGTCGACCCAGGGGGATGTTTACATTTCTGTGATTACATATCGTTTTAAAAAAAAAATGTTGCCTCGTTTTGGCGAGGAGCACTCCGTTGAACCATGACACTTGGTCTGTCGGTTACATTAGAGCGTATACCTAAATATAAAAGACTATGTGGTCTGGTAACGTTTTTACGTGTTTTGATTTCTTTACAAGTGTAATGCACAGACGTAACTGCGAATACATGTAAATATACTTCTCATGCATTGCCGAATGTATAAAAACTAGTGTATGCTCTAGCTAAACTTGCCCCCTGTGCCTTGAATATACAGTATATCAAATGCCATTCCAGCTGTTCTAATAAACGAAACATAACATTTAATAACAATGTTTCCAATTATCTATGTTTATTTAGTGTATCCGATTGTCTGAAGTAACTAGAACTAGAGACTTGTAGAGAACAATCACACTACAATCAGTACCACCTCGAATGTAAAGTTAGAAGATAAGACTCATCTGATTTAGTCTGGAAACTACTAGATAAGCCCTTGAATCCTCAGAGGAGATGAAAAATTGGGAGGCGAAAGGGAACTTGGTGAAGAACGGCAGAAACGACAGGAAGCGTAAAGGTTGTTCCGTAACAGATACTGCCATAAGGAAATGAAGAATTGGAGACTTGGCTATACTAGGTCCATCTTTCTATGAGGTGGGTGACCAGTTCTCTTTTTTCGATGCCTTTGCCTTTTCTAACTCAAGAGCAAAGTCCGGTGCCCATTTACAGCTGGGTAAACTGGAGCGTGACGGTTCTGAGGCAAGCGCTAGAAAAGACAGGAAAAATAATTTGAACTTTATGGTGAACATTGGTGATCTTGTCACAGCATTTCAGTTCTTCTATTCTGCACAGGCTCCAATTTTACATCACTTTGTACAAGGAGATTGACATGAGTCTTGGGCCTGACCATGAAGGAGTCACAGGAGGAAGATGAAACTTGGCTCATTTAAAGTTCATCATATTTTCACTGAATGTGTGAAGTACGCGTTTGTTTCTTCAATGAGTTTTCCCGCTACGGTGCACGGCGCAATGTACCCTTTTGACCGGATCTGCTGCTCCAAAGATTTGACAAAACAATGGAAAAGAAGGAGGCCAGAGCTGTGATAAAATTTCTGATCTTTCAGGGAAAAACACCTTCAGAAATACACAGGGAGATGGAACCAGTGTTTCGTGATTCTTGTCCTTCATATACTTCGGTAAAAAAAACTGGTGTCAACAGTTTAAGTGCGGCCGCTCAAATGTTGCTGATCTGCCAAGATCTGGTAGACCAGCCTCAGAGTGCAACGATGAAAATGCAACAAGAGTGAAGAAAATCATTGACCAGGATCGAAAAATGACAATTGTAGAGATAGCTAGTAGAGTAAAACTAAATGAAAGAACAGTTTATAGAATTTTTCACAACAGACTGAACATGAGAAAAGTGTGTGCACTCTGGGTTCCGCGACTGTTGACACGTGAACAGAAGCAAACGAGGGTAAATTGCCGTCAACAGTTGCTCAAAAAGTGTCAGTCAAAAATTTTTTTGGAGACTGTGGCGTTCTCCACCTTGCTCTTAGGTTTAATGATTTAATTCATGGAAGAGTAAAACATATTTGTAGTAGCCAAGTGATCATACAAGAGTTCTTAAACTTGCTACATAAACATCCGCACAAGAATTGAAGAAACGTCCAGCTTATACACATCACGAACATGTTTATTATGGATAAAACGTATGCTCCAGTGAAGTATTACTTGTAAGACCTCTTCCACTACACATAACTCCCATGGCATAGGGTAAACACAGATTCTGGCATATAACAGTCTGTCAGTAAATGTCGAGATCCAGTCCTGTAATCAGCTGTATCTCTATGAACATACGAATATATAAGAACCGGGAACATCGCCCGTCTTCCGTCTTTAAACATCACTATATCATTTCTATTCACTCCTCTACCTATCCTGTGAATGAATCAGGCACTCTGTCATTCCAGGATGAACAGACTTACTTCAGAACATATCTATCAAACACACCGACATCTGAAATATCTCCGAGCAATTCACACAGCCTCCTCACTGTTCCACGACACATCCACTAATGCCCCCTGAACCCTTCGCTATCATTAGCCCACCTTTTGACCTCTCTTGCATACTGATTAGTGACGTCGTCTCTGCCGCAATGCGACGGACGGTAATAAAAACTTGTGGACGAAGCTATTTAAAAGCTAGATATAAGAACATAAATAACTGCATATAATATGTACGTCACATCTTCCCCCCTCCCCTGTCTGAGGAGAAAAATGAAATTTTTCTACTTCAGGGGTAGGTAAACAAAATATAAAATGAGGTTCCAGTGCCAAGTAGAGAGTTCAAATATAATACGAGCGGAGACCAGGAAGTACTCCAACCCCTGTGTCTGTCATGAGAAAGCCAAATTTAACACAACGTGAGGACATTGATATGAAAATATCAAAGCCTAAGTCTTACTCAAGTCGAGACAATATGACACATAAGAAGTAGAGGACCTGCCTTCCAGTAACTAAGACTACGTGTTATATGAACTCATCCATACCTGTCAATCATTTTCACTCTAATGTCACATACTTTTGGTCTAAGTCCTTTCAGGTTATAGACTTAGTGAATATTGTCACTTAATACAATTGCAAAGTAATTATGCTATAGATGACCATTAAGTAATTATAATATATATGAAAGTTGTAAGACACATGCAATGAAGTACATGATGTAATACCTTCATGATAAGAGAATAATGTTTTCTGTTTTTCTACTTTTTTTCTCATTCATATTATGTTTTGTTTTCTTCTCTCACACGAGTCTTTATTCACAATCTCAATGGATGATATACCATGATGATTAAGACAAGCATAATAAGCTCTCCCGACCCTGTGTTGTTTGGTAAAAGTAGTTAATGTCAGTGCAGACAAGACAGATGCTCAGTTGGTATAAGACTTCAGTAGATGCAAGAAGTTTAGTAAAGCAGAGTACAGGGACAATGCATAGAGATACTCCTTCTTAAACCCTGTGTGTCCATTAATCAAAGTCTAAGCACAAAGGTAGTAATAAAAATTAATGTGTCCAAAAAAGAAGAATATATTAGGTAAATATAACTATTAAGTTTGTTGAGCACAAAAATTGTGAGTGTTCATAAATCCATGAAGATAATTCAAGTTCACGATTCATGTCCATGGGTTATCAAATAAAAGGTAATAAATTATCCCTGAATAGTTTCTTTGGTTCACAATGTGTACTGAGATGTACCTGAATCCTGAGTATGATTGATGTCCCATGTAGAAAAAGTTATACACTAGGTAGTTTCCCCTGAATATCCATCACCGATAAAGTTTCCTACCAACACATAATGCAAGTATCCATGCATACTAGTTGCTGTAAACAAAGTCCTTGATCTATGCGAATAACAGTCTCATGGAATGAACATAAAGATAGTCAAATGTGGCAAATATAAGTGTACCTGTAGATTGTCGAAGACAACCAACTGGAATATAACAAATTCTCTCCATCTGGGGGATTCCGTGAGGTATCAAACCAGTCCTAGATGGTTGTACAGCGTGACAAGACGTCCGCAAGATTGTTCTCGGAACCCTTGATCGCCCGGATCGTGTAAGAGTATGGCTGTAGACTTAGGGCATATCTAGCTGTTCGCTGGTTTGAAAAATTAGCATTTTGTAGATAAGCTAGAGCCCTCTGGTCTGTCTCGATGACAAATGGTGCCCCAATCAAGTATTTCTGGAGTTTGGCAAAACTCCATGATATAGCTAGGAGCTCTCTTTCCAGAATGGGGTATTTCGCTTCTGTTGAAGATAACTTGCGGCTCACATAGCACACTGGGTGTAAAATATTGTTGTGGAGTTGCATCAAAGACGCTCCTATCGCATATTGAGATGCATCACACCTGAGAGTAAAGGAGATAAATGGGTTAGGCAGTTTCAATATTGGTGCCTTTGAAAATGAAAATTTAATACGGTTTAATACATCTTGGCATGGCTGGGTCCAGACTATTTTGTTAGGACATCCCTTTTTCAGCAAAGATGACAAAATGGAAGTTATTTCCGAGAAACGAGGAATGAATTTCCTGTAAAAGTTGATTAGACCTAACAAACTCATGACTTGTTTTTTTTGTTTTAGGAACCTCAAGATTAAGAATTTTTGAGACAGTGTCATCATCTGTTTTCAAGAATCCTTGAGAAATTCTATGTCCCAGAAAAGAAATTTCTTTATAGCCGATCTGGACTTTTGAAGGTCTGGCAGTGAGGTGGTGACTGCGTAGAATGTCCAATAAAGACTGAAGACCTAAGATATGGTCCTGCCAAGAATTGTGGAAGAGACAGATATCGTCGATATATGTTATGATATCAGGCCGACCAGCAAATAGGAATCTCATCATCCGGACAAACGTTGCCGGTGCGTTCACTAGCCCAAAACACATATGAGTCCACTGATATAATCCATTAGGAGTGGCAAAGGCAGTGTAAGGCTTAGATCTATCTGTTAAGGGAATCTGCCAGTAGCCTTTTGAAAGATCAAGTTTACTGAAATATGTGGCATCAGACATCTTTTCCAGTAAGGAATCAAGAACAGACATAAGTTCTGCATCAGTAGAAGTTATACCGTTAAGACGACGGAAGTCTATACAGATTCTAATGGACTTATCTTTTTTCCTAACAATCACTAGAGGAAATGAGTAAGGTGATTGAGATGGTTCTATAATACCCATTTTAAGCATGTTATCAATATCCTTATCCACTTGAGCCTGAAAATGAATTGGTATGGGATATGGCTTTATCCGGATAGGTGTTTGATCTTGAAGTAGAATGTCATGAGCGATGACATCAGTACTACCTGGGATCTCAGTCAACACATCCTGATAGGATTGTAACAGAGTATAAATTTGAGTGTGTTGGTCGATTGATAGATCTGGAGATATAAAAACGTCCCTCCAAGACTCTGATGCTTGAAGCGGAACAAAAGATAATGGCAGAGAGACATCTTCGAATGAAGACTCCTCATCATGAATTACAGCAAGTGAGGAATAGTTTGAGTCAGACGCATCAATGGCCTCGAAAATTGGTTGAAGATTACCAGGTCGAGAATTGAATTTTTGGAGCATGTTGATGTGAAATGTTCTATGTTGACCCTTTATATACACAATATAATCAACATCAGTTAACTGTGAAACCACTTTATACGGTCCTCTCCATGCAATTAATAGTTTATTCTCTTTTGTAGGGAGAAGCACATATGCTTCATCCCCAGGCCACAATAAGCGTAATTTTCTCTTCTCATTAGTGAATAGTCTGGTTTTTTCTTTTCCTCTCTCAGAAGCATCCACTGCTATCAGGCATGCTTCCACAATCTTTTTTCGTAGATTTACAACATATTCATAAGAGGATTGAACCTTCTCTGACAACTCGGAGCCCACGAGAAGCTGTTTTAAGATCGACATGGGACCTCTAGGCTTTGCCCCAAAAATTAATTCAAATGGCGAAAACCCAGTTTGTTCGTTTGGGATTTCCCGATAGGCGAACAAAACAGCTGGTAAAATTCTGTCCCAGTCCTGTGGACATTGTGAGGTAACCTTACCCAACATCTGTTTGAGTGTCTTATTGAATCGTTCTACTGTGCCGTTACCTTCTGGGTGATAGGCACTGCTTAGAGACCTCTCAATTTGAAAATCCTTCATAACCTGTGCCATAACTTCTGATGTAAATTGTCTACCTCTGTCTGATAGTATTTCCTCCGGAAACCCCAATCTACTGAAAATGATCATGAGTGCATCAGCAACATCTCTAGTTGTGATGTTCTTAAGTGGTATCGCTTCAGGCCACCGTGTGCACATGTCAATGCACGTAAGAATGAATCTGTGGCGTCTTGCTGATACTACTGGTAATGGTCCTATGATGTCAATTGCCATCTTAGCGAATGGTCTGTTAGAGATATCAAAGGCCTGTATAGGTGCTTTGTGATATGCACCTTTCGCAGCCACGCTTTGGCATGTCTTGCAAGTTCTACAAAAAGTTTTCACATCTTTGGTGACCCCAGGCCAGAAAAAATTGGACAGCACTATTTGTTTAGTACGAGCTATCCCCAAATGGCCTGCACAGTTGACATCATGGGCATGTTGCAAAAAATAAGGTCTAAAATTAGTTGGCACCATGATCTGTTTTTTCTCAGAATTAGCATCATTAAAATTTCTAATTAGAATACCATTTTTGATGGTGTACCAGTGAATCGCCCTCTCGTTGTACACAACATCATCTTTTCTAGCAACCTTGAAAATTTTTTTAATGAGTCATCATTATGTTGCATAGTAATGAATGACTCTTTACTGACACGTGAAACTTGTAAATTGTCATCATCCTCATTCCCTGATGCTGTACTATCATTGGCCTCTGTCTGAGCCTGTGCCCATGTAGTAACTGCATTAGCAGTCACTAAATGCTGGTTTTCCCAACTTTTAATATCATCATCTGAGCACTCCTTCAGCCCAGGGAGGTTCCCCAGAATCAACTCGCTGACTGGATTTTCCAACATACAAGCAAGAACATTCCCTGTGAAGTAAGGTGTGTTTATGTAAACAAAGGCAGTTTGATAATATTCAACTGTGCCCCCGAAGGTAACACATTTCACCTGTTTACCTGTGTAACATGAGTTATCAACCAGAGATTGTCGCACCCCTACGGTAGTGCATCCCGTATCCCTGAGGACGGAAACAAGTCTATGATTAACAAATCCCCTGCAAAATTTAAGTGAACCTTTTCCATCATGAGAAGCAAGTACTGGTAGAGGGTGACCACAAATTAATCTGGATACTTCATCTGTTTGAAAAAGAGTGTTGCAAGCAGAGCAATTTGCTTTATTAGAAAGATCAACACTGCATGCATTGGCATGCGACGTGGTCTCATACCCTTGATTCCGAGCAACTGACTGGTTGTTTTGTTCAACAGCAGCATTAGCCCTATGTGGGGGTCGAGAGCCTCTGTAGTGCTGATTATTCCAGTTGTTCTGGTAATTACAATCATTATTATAATTTGATCTTCCTCTGTTAGAATAGGAATTCTGAGTTCTGGTCCAGCCTCTGTTTGGTCCATTAAATTGTTGTTAAGGCATATTTCCCTGGTTATGTGGTCGAAATTGTCTGTATGCAAAGTTATACTGACCCCTGAAAGTTCCCGCATTCCAGCTAAAATTTCGTCCCCAGCCTGAAGCATTATCAGGTGGTCCCTGTTTTTGATTTCTTGTATATATAGCCTTTGCTGAGGCAACTGGTAATGCCTCCTTGATGTTTGAGTTGCTTATATTCCTCCCAGGATGTGCGGTCATGAAACGTCGCCCCAAAATTTCCATTTCAGCAATGGTTTGGGGATCCCTCTCTTGGAGATAGGACAAAAATTCTGGACTGACTGAAGAGAGAACCTTATCTCTTAGTATGAGATCCATAAGCGACTCAAAAGTATGGTCGATTTGTGACAGTTCAATCCATCTCTGAAAAGTAAGCTTGATAGATGCAATGTATTCTGCAAAGTCCTTGGACGAGTCAGGCAATAGAGTTTTGAATTTTAATCTATAACCGTGAGTATCCAGCTGGAATTTTTTCAATAATAATGCCTTTATAGAATCATAGTCACTTCTAGAGGCATCATCCAAAGTGCAGATAGCTGTAAGAGCTTCACCTGAAAATAATGACATTAATTTACTAGGCCATTCAGATTTGTCCAGTTTATGTTCCTGACAAATTGTCTGAAACCTATTCAAGTAACACGATATGTCATCGGATGGATGAAATTTAGGTAAATGAACCTTAAAAGGACACCCATGATCCCTTTTTGTTGTGCCCTGATTAGTGCTCTCCACCGGTTTGTTCTCATTCTCAAGTTTAAGCTTTTGAAGCTGAATTTCAGCCATTTTTTGCTCATTCTCAAACTGTGCTAGCTTTTGTTCTTTTTCATCTTGCCTCCTCTTCTCCGCTAATTCTTGCTCTAATTTTTTCTCAGCTGCTTCTCTGTCTTCTCGCCTTCTCATCTCAGCTAATTCTTGTTCTAATTTTTTCTCTTCCTTAGCCACCTGCTCTAACGCAAACTCTTTCAAGGCCTTCGCTTGAATCCCAAGTCTTTCACCCACGGTGACAAAATGTTCTAGGCGAGACATGTTGAGATACCCTGATATAATCAATCCGGTACACAAATAACAACTCTTAAATAAAATTATATGACTTTTCAACAAATTGCCTTATACTCAATATCAGAACTGAACAATTTTGCACTATTTCCAAAGGATACAGTAATATATTTCCAAAGGAGCAACCAAGACAATACAATTTAAGATAGATATATATATATATATATAAATAGACAACAGATCAAGCATAACAAGGGCAATACTAAGGAATAAAGAAAGATAAGGTATAAAAGTTTTAACAGGTAATGAAAAAAAAAACGTTATCAGTAGAAGATCCACCATTTAATACATGAATCAACTGAATTGATGGTCAGATTCGATAAACAGAGCACGACCACTAAAGACGAAAAATTACAATAATCAACAGAATATGACAAAGACCAACATTAAAACAAGTCCGAAAATAATAAAGAAGAAAAAAAATTAATAATAATTGTAATGATCTGACAGATTATGATCACCACACAGTACCTATAGACAATTTGTGTGTGCCCGCTTTACGGCGAGATGTATCACACAACAAGACAGCCGAGCCAACCTTGCCCGCTTATACAAGAATTCCATATATTAATACATTAAAAAAGGAAAACAAACATCAGAGCTGATGGAGATCCACCCAAAATATTCATGAACACAGACCGAAAGATGTAAAAAATCGCACTTATCTTGTATGAAAATAAAACAGTCTCCTTCCTGGCCTGAGATATGGTGCTACAAAAATGGATGTGCCGCTCTGAAGCACTCCACAACAATGTAAAACGATTCGTCACTAATCCTTCCCTAAACTCCGGTCTGACAGGACTCCATTTTGAATTTTATTGTAGACTCGCAGAAGTCGATCATTTAAAATAGTGACTGCTGGTAAATTGATATTTTCCTCTAATGAATAAAGTTCTTGAATAACGCTGGCACTCTTAACTTTTCCACTGCCGACATCTTGGTAATCAGTTAATTCATAATACTATGAAAGTTACTTCACAAATTTCCTCTCCTCCGTTCACACCCCGCTCTGAGCAGATGTGACCTTCACCTTGTCCGTAAGTGGGACGAAGCCGGTAAACATTTGCTTGTAGACTTGGTTTAAAAAAAAATACTTTACAAGTTCAAAATCCACGATTTTTGGCCCCCAAAAAGCTGTGGCGTTCTCCAACTTGCTCTTAGGCTTAATGATTTAATTCATGGAAGAGTAAAACATATTTGCAGTAGCCAAGTGATCATACAAGAGTTCTTAAACTTGCTACATAAACATCCGCACAAGAATTGAAGAAACGTCCAGCTTATACACATCACGAACATGTTTATTATGGATAAAACGTATGCTCCAGTGAAGTATTACTTGTAAGACCTCTTCCACTACACATAACTCCCATGGCATAGGGTAAACACAGATTCTGGCATATAACAGTCTGTCAGTAAATGTCGAGATCCAGTCCTGTAATCAGCTGTATCTCTATGAACATACGAATATATAAGAACCGGGAACATCGCCCGTCTTCCGTCTTTAAACATCACTATATCATTTCTATTCACTCCTCTACCTATCCTGTGAATGAATCAGGCACTCTGTCATTCCAGGATGAACAGACTTACTTCAGAACATATCTATCAAACACACCGACATCTGAAATATCTCCGAGCAATTCACACAGCCTCCTCACTGTTCCACGACACATCCACTAATGCCCCCTGAACCCTTCGCTATCATTAGCCCACCTTTTGACCCCTCTTGCATACTGATTAGTGACGTCGTCTCTGCCGCAATGCGACGGACGGTAATAAAAACTTGTGGACGAAGCTATTTAAAAGCTAGATATAAGAACATAAATAACTGCATATAATATGTACGTCACAGAGACCATGGTGACAGTAGATGAGACTTGGGTACACCATTATGACCCCGAATCCAAAATTGCCAGCATGCAATGGAAAACCTCGGGTTCCCCAACACCTGTCAAGCCAAGAGCGCAGAAATCTGCAGGAAAAGTGATGCTGACTATTTTTTGGGACGGCAAAGGTGTCCTTTTGAAAGATTATATGCCTCGTGGCAACACAGTTAATGGACAGTACTTTGCAGATCTTCTCACCAAACTAAGAAAGGTTGTGACCAGGAAACGAGGGATAACGCGCACTCAAAATCTTCCTTTGCTTCAAGACAACGCGCCCTCTCACAAAGCACGGCTTGCGCAGCTAGCAGCCAACGATTTGAATATTGAAATTCTTCCACACCCACCATATTCTCCAGATTTGGCTTCATCAGACTTTTTTCTATTCCCAAATCTTAAAAAACAGCTAAAAGGAAATCATTTTGACAGCGATGAAGAGGTTATACTGGCATGTGATGACTGGTTTAGTTTGAAAAATAGGGTGTTCTACTCCCAAGGTATTTTCAACGTCAAGCAGAGATGGCAGAAGTGTGTCAATTCAGACGGTGGCTGTATTGAAAAGGAATAAACACTATACAAAATTTCAGCTCTCTGTGACATGTCCTTCATGGTCAGGCCCAAGACTTATGTCAATCCCCTTGTAAAACTTACGAAGGATGGCCGCCGACCGAGCAAAGTGGAATCAATTTGTTGTTGCCCTACAAGACGCCACCAGGCGTAGTAATGGCCACTGACTGCTTTGACGGTCGGCGACTAAGGATCAAAGAAGAAGAAGAAGAATGTAAAACTAATTGCTACAATGATTACATCAATATTTTGATGTAGGTATCATTCAAGGCGACCAGAAGTAGTAGAAGACTACGCGAACTACAAGAGAGAAAACCGGACTGATTCTAAAGGCGACGAACTGGAACGGACTACGGACTACGACTTACGGAACTTGTAACACAAGAAGTATAAATGGGAAAGAAGAGGAGCTCGTGGAAGAGATGAGGAAAGTAAAATTAGAAATCCTGGCTATAAGAAGCGAAAATGAAAAAGACACTATATGAAATACTATAAGCCAATCATCTCAAGACATGCAGCATTCGGTCACTCTAAGAAACAAAACATTCAATCATTATTAGAAAGCTATAGTCCAGCCATTTTAAGAAAATTGTGTTGGTTATCAAATAAAATTTTGCCTCGTTTTGGTGACGCGCTCCGTTCAACCTAGACATAGGGTCTGGCAGTTATATTAGGACACATGTTCAAATGTAAAATACCTTGTGGTCTGTCTTTATATATATATATATATATATATATATATATATATATATATATATATATATATATATATATATATATATATATATATATATATATATATATATATATATATATATACAGTATATATATACATTATATATATATACAGTATATATATATACAGTATATATATACAGTATATACAGTATATACAGTATATACAGTATATACAGTATATACAGTATATACAGTATATACAGTATATACAGTATATACAGTATATATATATATATATATATATATATATATATATATATATATATATATATATATATATATATATATATATATATATATATATATATATATATATATATATATATATATATATATATATATATATAAATATATATATATATATATATATATATATATATATATATATATATATATATATATACGAGGGGAAGTCAGTAAGTAAGTTACAAATGGTTATGAAATAAAAAATAAATGAGATACGAACTTGAACACCATGTATTATTGCACTTACATTTCCCCTTTAATTCTCAACATAATCTCCACCAACATTGAAACACTTATCCCATCGCTGTATTAGTGCTTTGAAACCTGCAGCATAGAAGTGCGTGCTCTGCTGTCTCAGCCACATTCGCACCTCACGTTCAACCTCTGCATCACCCACGAAATGTTTACCGCCAAGGTGAGCTTTTAGTGGACCAAACAGGTGAAAATCACTCGGGGCTAAGTCGGGACTGTAAGGCGGATGTTCAAGAATTTGCCACCCTAGGTGTTCAATTTTCTCCTGGGTTAATTGAGCTGTATGTGGTCTGGCATTGTCGTGATGGAGCAGTACTCCTCTAGTCAGTAGGCTTGGGTGTTTTCTTCGAATTGCATCCCGAAGCATCAACAGAACTTCACAGTACGATGCAGCATTCACATTCTCACATTTCTTCTGGAAATGGGCAAACAGCACTCCGTGAGAATCCCAAAACACTGTTAGCATAACCTTCCCTGCTGATGGCGAAACCTTGAATTTCTTGGCTGTAGGTGAACAAGGATGTTTCCATTGCATTGAATTACGCAAGTTGGTAGTGATGCACCCATGATTCATCCCCATTAACAATCCTGTTCAGCATGTCTTTTCCTTCATCTGCGTACCGAGACAGATGTTCCAAGGACAGTCCCATTCGGTTCATTTTGTGTTCCTCAGTCAGTTGTCTGGGCACCCACCGTGAGCACACTTTCCGGAAATTCAAATGGTCATGCATTATGGTGCAGGCTAAGCCATGAGAACATCCTATTGCAGCTGCTACAATGTCTATCCTTATGAATATAATTTGCAGGAAGTCCTTTTGCCCCCCCCCCCTTCCCCCCCCCCCCAAAAAAAAACGGCACAACGGCGCGCTGTTCTTCGTTTGTACACTCTGCGCATGAGCATGCGACACCAAGCAGTCTGCTACCTAAGCTAATCATAAAGCTGGATGATAATGTCGCCTAATGACACCTTTAGAAACTACCAAATACCATTTTCAGCTTCCCCATAAATTATTCAGCCGCCCTAAGAACAACATTTGTCTATCATCACATACAGCACCTAGTGTAGTTCCCGAATAGAAAGTACTAATAGAACTACTGCTCTCTCAAGCGTGTCGTAAAAGGCGACTAGTATGAGGATGTAGTTGGGGCTGTCAACTTCAGCATGTTAAACAAGTTGCTACAGAAAACATCACTGCATCACGCATGCTTACTTTGAAACAGACATTCTCCAAGGTGACTAGCTGTAGGGGTGGCTCTATGCTCCTTGAGGAGCGAAAAGAGAAAAGACAAAACAAGAAACAGATTCAGCTTTCGCCAACTTAGACAATACACTAAAACAACATATACACACATACACGCCAACTTAGACAATATACTAAAACAACATACACACATATACACGCCAACTTAGACAATACACTAAAACAACATACACACACATACACGCCAACTTAGACAATACACTAAAACAACATACACACACATACACGCCAACTTAGACAATACACTAAAACAACATACACACACATACACGCCAACTTAGACAATACACTAAAACAACATACACAGACATACACGCCAACTTAGACAATACACTAAAACAACATACACATACATACACGCCAACTTAGACAATACACTAAAACAACATACACACACATACACGCCAACTTAGACAATACACTAAAACAACACACACACACACATGTGCAAACACACATCATGGCTGAAGAGGTGACATGAAAGAGATGCTTTCTCCTGGCATTGTTGAAGAAGTAAAGAGTCGAGATGTGAGATAGATAACCGTTTCCACAACACCGATAACTCATATGAGGTTGAAGGCGACATGTAAGTCACTATCATCAATTTTCTTTCCGCTCCGTATGGAGCATGGAACCACCACTGCATCCGGTCCCCTAGCAGGAGGCCTGTACAAAGTATTTACAATGTTCTTGCTTGGTGGTTTCTGTAGCAATTCGTTTTACATGCTGAGGTTATCAGCCCCGAGCGCAACAGCGTATTCGTCGCCTTGTCCAACTGCCTGAGGGTGCAGTAGTCATATTCTGTCCATGTCTGACAAGAGACCCCCGGGGAACTACAGAGAACAACATACCTGTGCTATACCGGGGAACTACAGAAAACAACATACCTGTGCTATACCGGGGAGCTACAGAGAACCACATACCTGTGCTATACCGGGGAACTACAGAGAACAACATACCTGTGCTATACCGGGGAACTACAGAGAACAATATACCTGTGCTATACCGGGGAACTACAGAGAACAACATACCTGTGCTATACCGGGGAACTACAGAGAACAACATACCTGTGCTATACCGGGGAACTACAGAGAACAACATACCTGTACTATACCGGGGAACTACAGAGAACAACATACCTGTGCTATACCGGGGAACTACAGAGAACAACATACCTGTGATATACCAGGGAACTACAGAGAACAACATACCTGTGCTATACCGGGGAACTACAGAGAACAACAAACCTGGGCTATACCGGGGAACTACAGAGAACAACATACCTGTGCTATACCGGGGAACTACAGAGAACAACATACCTGTGCTATACCTATAAATCATAACATCTTGGAACAGGGACAAATCTGACCCGTCTTGACAAGTAGCAATAGTGACATTTTAAAGCAACAAGATTAGAGTATCTGGCAAGCAAAGAAAAAGTGAATTACCTAAAAATTAAAATGATAAAAGAACAGGGAAAATTTCACAGTAAAGAATTATGTGCTTATATGAAAGTGGTACATCATAAGGAGAAGAGTGACGTAAATCAAGTGAGAACTGGACTAACTACCATCAAGTCATCATCAACCTCGGCAGGCAGTGCACAGCGTTTTGGCAATGGGAAAGCAAAACTGGAAATTAATCAACTGATGAATGAGATGATAATGCCATAGTGTACACTGATGGGGGCGTACTCCGTGGTGAGAAATCACGATGGGGTTTCTCGACTAGAATAAAGGACATGGTCGTCGCTGAAGAAAGCGGAGCTTACATGACAACAACCTCTAGATTTTAAGAATGGAGATAGAGACATCTACTCAGGGCCGGCCCTAGGAATTTTGCCGCCCCGTGCAATACCATACCTTGCCGCCCCAGCCCAACCTCAAATTAACGTTTGACATTTTAAAAACCATTATGTTAAACAAGCTTCAACATTAATTTCATAACCATTAGCCTAATTTTAAATAGTACCATTAATAATAATATATTGATAAATTGATGAAAATACTGTATATTCATAAAATAAACCATTGACTTTATTAGAGACAATTACATGAAATAAATGTAGTTATATTACTTACATATAGGGGATGCTCTTCTCATGTGGAACGATGAACTGTTGAGTCACAAACACTTAAATATAGTATGTACATGTTATAGTTTTTAGCACTATTTTCACATTATTTTAATTTATATTGTTTGAAGTATGTACTACTTAAAAAGACACTTATCTTGCTTTCATATTTGCAAAAGCAGAAATAAGGTCTGCGTAGTCTAATTTTTGACCGATTTCATGTTCAATTGAAATCATGGCAAGTCCTTCCACTCTAGTTTCGGCCATTGTTGAGAGTAAATAAGTTTTAATAAGCTTCAGTTTTGAAAAACTACGCTCACCACTTGCTACCGTTACAGGCAAAGTTAGTAATATTCTTAAGGCTACAGCGACATTAGGAGCAATGTTATTTTTAATAAT
Organism: Oreohelix idahoensis; assembly: GCA_024509875.1. Taxonomy (NCBI): domain Eukaryota; kingdom Metazoa; phylum Mollusca; class Gastropoda; order Stylommatophora; family Oreohelicidae; genus Oreohelix; species Oreohelix idahoensis. The sequence continues at coordinate 119,114 of JAMPIV010012546.1, forward strand.
ATAACGAAGAACTTCAATTGGTGGTGTATTTTCTGGTACTAATTTGGATACTACTTTCAGTTCATCACATAGCTCAATGGCATCAATGTCTCTATTTTCTTGATGTGTTAAAACGCCTTCTAGGTTTTTACATTTGTTTAAGAGCTCATTTGTCGTCTCAGATTTCAATTTAGGGATGTTATATAAAAAGGAAAAATGTGAACTATGATGTTCCAATTGCTCGAACCTTTCTTCAATAGAATTAGTTGCAACATCAATAATAAAAAAGAAAAATTCAATTTTGAATTTAGTTTTGGGATCTAAAATAGGTTCATCTCTTGCTTCATAGTTGTGTTGCTTTTTTGCCGACGCACTCTAGTACATTCAAACGTTGGTATCAAATCAGGATCAGCTTCAACTTTCTCAGCTAATGTTGTAGCATCAACAAGAAAATTTTGAAATGATTCATCATTTCTGAGATTCTTAAGGCTTTGGAGAACATTTCTCAAAGTTGTTATGGCACTAGTCAATTCCATTTTTATGCTTTGCAACAGTTTACTAGCAACTATAATTTCGTTTAAAACATAGTGCCATATAACCTAACAACATAAAAATTTAAAATCTCTGAGTTTTAGGGCAAGGGTTTCAGCTTCATGTCTCGCCATTTTGTCTCGTCATCAGCAATTTCTATCAATGCATCATAACATTCCTCAATATAATATCTTAAAAGACGAATGGCCTCAATTCTAGATTTCCAGCGAGTTGTACTTAGTGGCTTGGGCGTTAGAGTTGTAATATGTTTCTTAAGGATTCCCCAACGCAGTGTTGACGCTGAGAAAAACAAATACAATTTCTTAACCGTTTCAAAAAATAAAACCCCTTCTCTAGATGACATCGCGGCATCATTGACCACCAAGTTGAGAAAATGAGAACAGCAAGGGATATAAAAAGCTCTCGGGTTCAAGTCCCTAATACGTTGTTGAACTCCTGAATGTTTTCCTTTCATATTTGATCTATTGTCATACCCCTGGCCACGCATGTTTGCGATTGAGATATCCATGTCTGACACTTTTCTTAGAATGCATTCGGTTAACGCTGAGCCTGTAGTGGCTTCTACAGCAATGAAACCAAGAAAATGCTCATGAATGTTGATATCATCTGGATTCGTATTAACAAATCTTACAATTAGTGTTAATTGTTCAATGTGACTTACATCGGGAGTACAGTCTGCAACTATGCTATAATATTTAGCTTTCTCCACCATATAAATTATTTCTTTTTTTATGGTTCCAGAGAGAAGAGCAATTAATTCATTTTGAATGTTTTTCCCAAGGTAATGTTGGGTCAATCCACGAGCTACTCTCATTAAATGTTCACACATAACACTATCAAATCTGGCAATCAGTTCAAGAAGCTTTAAAAAATTTCCATTGTGAGGGTCATATAATTTATCAGATGTTCCACGAAATGGCAAGCATTGTTGGCTCAAGAACTGGACAATAGCAATTAAGCGTTCTATTATGCTCCTCCAGTGTCGAACTTCTGAATTTAATAATTTTTGTTGCATTGAATCAATTGTCTGTACTGATTTAAGCCTAACGATAATTCAATCCACTTTGTATGGGACTCCAAGTGGTTTTTAGATTTTTCGTGTTCATTAAGATACACATACAAATGACCCCAATCATTATAGCCATCAGTAGTGAGTGACATTTTATTACAGGAAAACAACTTACAGCAGAAACAAAATACAGAATCTGTTTCTTTTGAATACACTAACCATGATCGATTAATATGTTCTCCATTGCTTAGCTCCCTAGTGTAAAAATTTAGTGAAAATTTCCGACCATTAGAGCTGCGCGGAAAAACGAACTCATTTTTTTGGTCTCTCTGGCAGGCCTTTTTTTTACGATTTCCAGTCTTTCGGTATCGCTTAAAGAAGGACTCCACCTCTTAAGTTCATCACTTAAATCTCTGGAATTAGAAACAGTCAAATCAGTCTCATTTTCGACATTGTTAGTAATATCTACGTTACTGGGGTCCGAGTTAGAAGTACTTGCCATGAGCTCAGAGTCATTTGTTTCGGTACATTTGCTTATTTTCTTCTGTCCTACATCAGCTGTTTCAGTTTTTAGATATTTATGTAAAGCCCCGCTATGTTTTTGAATATCGCGTTCTTTTTCCAGTTTCCGTTTCCGATATTCAGCACCTGATAGTTTTTTTTTCTTTTATCGGACATTATATCTATTTGAATATTAAAACTGTTTTAATAAACCCTACAATAAAATGTATTATTTAGTAATGAATGGAGGCTGAAGCACTGTACTAATTTCCATAAAACGTTTAAAAAACTTATTTATCACTGTAACTTCCTTGAATGCACACTCCAAAACAACTGAAACATTCTAGCCACCAACATAGAACAGTCGATAAAAAACTAAATTCCTGATTCCCACGCCAAGTTAATTAATTCCCGTCTCTCGTTCAGCCATGCCGGAAAATTTATCGTGGCGGTCTTCAGTTGACCACTGAACACGGAAATATAATCCTCTTGGAACAACTGTGGTTTCGACCAAGCGAATAAATTGTACTGACGTCTCTAAAGAAATACCTTTTACTGCCTTCAAAGGTCCAACATGGATGACTGATGCGAATGGAAAATATCTATAGAAGCCTCAAATCTTCAGGAACTAGTGTGCATCTACTGTCCTGGTCATGCAGAGGTACGTGCCAATGAGAGAGCTGACAGACTAGCTTCGAGAGTACTCATAGTGGGGACATTGGTTATGGATAAGGGAGAAATACTTAAAGCAATTAATGATCGCTTGTTAGAGAGCCACACTGCAATCTATGAATCAACAAAACTAAAATGGCTGGAATTTGGCATCAAACGGAACATTAGCAGGGATTGGACTATGAGAGGTTTATACAACGAGCTATAGGAACAGTTAGAATTCATACACTTCGACTTTTGCTCAGGGAGACTGAGCATTCTGGGTTTGCCCGGAGTGCAGTGATGTCGATTGTAGTCTACTATAACAATAAAGCACCATCACTAGACCTCGTACCGCCTTGAAAAATCCTTAACCCCTACTCTGATCAACATTATAGGTTTATCTCCACGGATAGCCACAGTATAGGGTTGTTAATTGGCAATTAATGATACAGTACCATTAATAACTGATATAAATAAGATTAATAAACCACTATTGCAACCCTCGTTTCTTCAGTATATTGTGGGTGGGTAACACGCACATTGTCCAAAGCGGAGATTGCATTCAACATCTGCGAGAAAACAAGCGGCGACAGACCGGCCTGTCGGCTGTGTTATACCGCGATGGTAAACGGGGACTGTATCCACCCATTACAACCAGAGCCGGTGCTATCATTAGGGCAACTAGGCAGCCACCTAGGGCGTAGACTTCAGAGGGGCGCAGTACTGACATTTAAGGGGCACGGTTTTATATAGAAATATCATTGTTATGATTAAAATTCATAACATGTCTATCGATGTTATTAATTGGTTCGACAAGGATCCATGTTTGTTTATTATCGGTAGTCCTTGGTAACAGGAAGTTACATCATTGCCTCGGGGTTCAGATCGCAGACGTTAAGGTCGGGATCCCCAAAAGTGGGCGATCGTCTGCTAGGTTCTTCTGAGTGTTTCACTGTGGCAGGTGGACGTATGTCTGTGAGCGCCTGAGAATTATATTATTTCATGACATATTCCTATGATGTTCCATCACTAGATCGTCCATATACCTCCGTGAGATGATGCTAGTATATTTGTGAAAGGAATTATGATTTATGTGAAGAACGTGAGTAATTAAAAATGTGTAAATCTGTCGAGGACAGTGTTCTAGCTACAGACGGTACAAAGCTATACTGATGACTGTATATGCAATGCCATATGTTATAATGGCCTTCAAGTTTATCTATGTGGAGCAACGTTGAGTAAAATAAACTGTGTATTGATTGTCCACCTGGCCTTTGTGGTGACATTAATATTTTGCAAGTGTGTTATGGGCTGTCTGCGATGTCAAGCATTTATACCCTAGTACTATTGGCCAGAGTAACAAGACGTGTACCCGTGCTTTTTAAATAATAATAAAAAGACACGCTACAGCTAAAATGGGAGCCTCAAGCTGGGATCCGGAGTTATAAGTAGAAGGCTGATGTCAGGATAAATTTTTTAAGTCGTTGGACTACATTTTCTGAAGAAAAAAAATCAGAAATTTTCAAAATGGCGGTGTGTGTCGTCTACTGACCAGATACAATATCTGTCTAGTTGTGAAGGTCCTGTTATTTGGCAAGTTTGTTATTGTTGTAAAGTTAATTGTAATTTTTATTCAGTTGTTCTTCATTATAGTTTGTGATATTGTTGGCCTATTCTTGCTATCCCTCATTTATTAGATGTCATACATGTTGTGAAATTGGGCTTGTCTTGTCATAAGTGTGATAGAGCTGAATTTTGTTCATTTGTTTTACAGTTCATACATTTCTGCCTTGTTTCATCAGTAGTATTATCTTGATTTGGCTCTTGTCACTGTATTCTGTCATCTTGTTCGTATCTATTGTTTTGCTCCTATTATTACATGTAATATTACATGCAGTTGGTTGATTTTGAAGGGTGAAATAATTGTTGTTAATATTACTCACATATTCAATATATTGTAATTGAATTGTTATTGGACTATTTGTAGTCACAATAATTGTGATATATGGCTACCGCAGTGTATTTTATGAAGATTGGAAAAGAATTTGGTATGGAGGGGGGAAGCTGTGAAGACTTATGTAGACAATGAACTCGGAGATCAAAGAAAATTAGATAGGGAAGAGAAAAGGAGAGAGGAAGAATTGGCTGAGAGAAGAAGAATTGGCTGAGAAAAGGAGAGTAGAAGAATTGGAATTAGCTGAGAGGAGGAGACAAGATGAAGTGGCTCAAGAGAATAAAAGAAGAGAATATGAACTTGAGGAGAAAAAATTGGCACTTGAACAAGCTAAGATTGAAATAAAAGCACAACAAGAGCTTGAGGAGAAGAAATTAGCCTATGCTCAGAACTTGAGAATGGCAGAACTTGAGTTGGAGAAATTGAAACTTCAACAACCGCAGGTTAATCCAGTGAATGGTGAAGCTAAAAAAAAGACCATGCTTCCACTTTTAAGCTCAATTTGCCAAAATTTAACTCAAATATTGACGATATTTCATGCTTTTTAAATAGATATGAAACTTATTGCCAAGAGTTTAAAATTGATAGAGCTACATGGCCTAGTAGACTAATGACTTTATTGGTGGGTGAGGCTCTTACTGCAGTCTGCACAATGGATGATCAGACTAGAAATGACTATGAGGCTGTAAAAGCTTTGTTGCTAAAGAAGTATCAATTGAATGAAAATGGCTATAGGTTGAAGTTTAAATCATTATTACCAGATTCAGCTAAAGATTTTACTGAGTATGTCTCATCTATTAAGCTTTACTTTTCTAGATGGGTTGATTTGTCAAAAATTGAAAGAACTTTTGAGGGGCTGGCTGATTTGATTCTAAGAGACAAAGTGTTGTCTTCAATCAGTGGCGACTTTTTATCATTCATACAGAAAAGAAAGCCTGAAACATTATAAGCTAGGGAAAATCTTGGTCGTCAATATCAAATTGCACATCCGGGTAGGTACCTTAGCAAAAATAACATTGAGGATTCCGTGCCAGTGGCATCTGCTAGGACTGTAATGTATAATTCACCTAGACAGAGATCCAATAGTATGGATAGAAACTATCGGGTGAATCGAGATCATAATAATGGCAATAACAGAGGGAGATATAATTTAAAAAAAAAATCACAACAGCCTCAAAGAAATTATAACTCATATGATGATGGATTTTTTCCTCCACAATCTTCCTTCAGATCTAATGAATATCAAAACAGAGGTGGATATAATTTCAGATCAGGCAGAGGACAAGGGTCATTTTACAGAAATAATAACAATACTTTTAATAACAGAGGTTATCAACAAAACAATAACTCTAGGCAATCTTGAAATCCTGAAAGGTCAAATGCTGTTGTGCATCTTAATGACAATAGTCCGGTTCAGAATACCTATAGTGTCTCTCATGCTAATGCATGTTTCTTTCTTTGATCCTTAGCCGCCGACCGTCAAAGCAGTCAGTGGCCATTACGCCTGGTGGCGTCTTGTAGGGCAACAACAAATTGATTCCACTTTGCTCGGTCGGTGGCCATCCTTCGTACAGTGCCCCAACTCTGGTTCATTCTTTGCATATCAGCCTCCACAGTCCTCCGCCAAGTTGTTTTTGGTCGGCCTCTCTTTCGTTTTCCTTCAGGGGTCCATAACATTGCTGTTCTTGTGATGGCATCGGAGTCTCTTCTGAGGACATGGCCAACCCAGCTCCAGCGTCTGTCAGCTATGATGGTGTGCATGTCCTCTTGCTTGCTCCGAGTAAGCAGATCTTGGTTGGTGATGGTATTCGGCCAAAAGATTTGGAGAATTTTTCTTAGGCATGTTGTGTGAAAAGAGGACAATTTCGACATTTCCTTCTCTGTAACTCTCCAGCTCTCCGCGCCATAGAGAAGCACAGAAAGCACACAGCTCTGATATAATCCTAATTTTGTGCTCGTGCTGTAATGAGTGCATGTAGTGTAGACTTATCTAACGGTACTAATTGTTCTGAATGTAACTCTTTGTTTCAGCCAGAAGGAGTTCCTAAGCTCTTGTGTGGACATCATTTGCCAGTTATGTCCTCATATGATGGAACGGGTTCACTCGTCTTTAATAAGTGTTTTGTTAATGTAACTGTCTTTTTCTTCTTGTTGATGTGATCACTGGCCCAAGACAGTATACATGTTGTTAGATGTGTGGTGCGAGCGTATGATGAGTTGAGTGTGGGTGCGAATGAAGACGCGAATGTGTTTAGGCTCGTATAGATGTAGATCCTGCAACCCATACTCTCACATGCAGTAATCAAGGATGCTTTGACACTGCAGGCATGTTTCAAGACATTTATTGACGGGAACACACATAATATCAACAGGAACAGTCAGTGTAACAAGGTCATGCTGACCTGACATCGATAGGTATACATTTGGCATTCAAAAAGGTAAACATCAGAATAGACGTGCATGGTCAATAGCAAAGTTCTTCAATAATGACAGTTCGTAGCGTCGCCCTTGGCGTCTCTGACTAAACGCGTCAGATGCCTTAGTTACCTTGACACACAGGTGCAACTTGGCACTCCCTGCCAATTGCACATAACAGGCTGTAGTATAATAGCCGGAAGCACAGGCCTCGTTCTGACGTCGGCCGTGTACTTCTGTTAAATAGGTTATCATCAACCCTGCAGTAATACTTATTGTAGGTAGAAGTTCCGCCAATCTGCGGCTCCCACAATATATCTTCGTCACTGGATTTCTGGACAATATAAGACTAACAGTCTTGGATGGCTACCTCGAGCACAAATATATAAGTTCTGAAATGGCGGATCCGTGAACTGCTGTTCACCCTAGGTAATCCTTTACATGTTCTGCCACCGAAAAGCGTAATAATGCATAAAGGTCGGTATTACCTGGTAAATGAATCCTCAGAACTACACAAGGAATTCTGTCGTCATCCCGACGCACAGAGATTCACTGGGGAAAACTGCCATAGCAGTTACTTCGAAGATTCTCCCCGAAAAACAATGGACTCTTGGTCCCTTCAGAAAAACAGGACCTCCCGGCTTCCCGGAAGTATATCTCACTCCCGCTTAAAAAACCTTCCCATAGGCCTACGCCGAACTGTCAACCTCTGACCCTAAAGGTCAAACACAATGAATGAATAAACAAGGGAAGACAACCCCTAATCAACCTGACATCGCAGGTAAAGACACAATTATACTTATGATACAAACATAAGCAAATAACTTGACAGATGACTCCGTCGAAAATGACAGCAACATTACTACCACCCCCCTGTAAAAAAAAAAAAAAATGCAATTTTTTTTTTTTTAATATGTTCATGAGCAAGATAGCACCAGTATCACTTCTGTGCTCATGCAAACAATGAACCTAATATCAGGTACAATAGAAGAGGGTACAAATCATCTCCCAACATAAGAGAAAATATTTCCTTTAAACCAAACAAACTAAGGGATACCATTCAAGAAACCTAAGTTGCTGGCAATACCAATCATATATCAAACATTACTAAATAATATAATCATAGCAATATACAAATGTCAATGCTATTTTAGCAACATATCACTAATGGATGGACAAAATGAAATTTGTTAAATTATCTAAACATCATCCAAATACATTTGTATTACAACATATTATGATATTAAGGACAGACCTAAGTCTGAAAATATATCAGGAAAAACTAGGACACAAGATTTAATTGGAATCATGTGGGCATCTAGACAATATGTCCGCCATCACATTATCCGAACCACGGATAGCTCGCACCGTGAAATGGAAAGGCTGAAGAGCAATAGCATAACGAGTAGATCTCGAGCTCTTCAAATCCTTACTTTGCATAGCCGTAAGAGCTTTTTGGTCGGTTTCCATAAAGAAATGCGCGCCCAGAAGGAACCTTTGTAGCTTAAGAATGGACCAAACCATAGCCAACAATTCACGGTCCAAAACCGAGTAATTCCTTTCTGCCGCATTCAGCTTCCTAGAAATATACATTACAGGATGCAGAGTTCCTGAATATTCCTGCATTAGTGCCGCTCCAATGCCAGTGGAAGAGGCATCACTACGAAGGACAAAAGTCTTATCAATCGTCGGTAGTCTTAAGATAGGATGAGATGAGAACAAATTCTTAACCTGATCCAATGAAGATTGGCATTCTTGGGACCAACGCACCATATTAGGAGAACCTTTTTTCAATAACGTTGAAAGTGGTGCCATAATGGAGGACAGATTCTCAATGAATCTTCCATAGAATTGTATCAATCCCAAGAGACTACGCACTTGCTTTTTTGTCTTCGGAACCGAGATATTTAATATCTTTGAAATGTTTTGGTCCTCTGTCTTCAACAGACCATGACCAACTCGATGACCTAGGAAGGAAATTTCACTAAACCCAACAAAAGCTTTAGAGGGTTTAGCAGTCAAACTATGCTCACGTAGAGTAGATAGCAATTCCTTCAGACCCACATAGTGTTCTTCCCAAGTATCGCTGAAAAGACAGATGTCGTCTAAATATGCAATGACATCTGCACGATCTGATAGAATTCGTCGCATCATGCGCACGAAAGTCGCTGGGGCGTTCATAAGCCCGAAAGGCATAAAATTCCATTGAAACAGACCCCTAGGTGTCGAAAAAGCAGTGAGAGGTTTGGCGTGTTCCGTCAATGGGACTTGCCAATAACCTTTCGACAAGTCTAGTTTAGTAAAGAATTTAGCTTTAGAAAGTCTAATAAGTAGATCATCTAATAACGGCATAGGTTCAGCATCGAACTTCGTAACTTGATTTAATTTGCGATAATCAACGCAAAGACGTATGTTATTGTCTTTCTTTCGAACAATAACTATCGACGAAGAATAAGCTGAAGTGGATGGTTCAATTATTTGTAGTTGAATCATTTCATCCAATTCTTTCTCGACTTGTGCTTGAAAATGAATAGGTATTGGGTATGGTCTTACTCTGATCGGATTACGATCAGTAAGTATGATGTCATGTTCTATGACATCTGTGTGTCCAGGAATGTCGGTAAGGACATCCTGATATGATTGTAACGTAGAGGATACTTGACGTTGTTCCTCAAAAGACAAGTTAGAAGAGACTGTAACGTCTCTCCACGATTCCGTTGAAATAAGTGGAATCGTAGGAAGAGGTAAGTTCACGTCAGAAAAAATAGTTTCCTCATCCTGTATAACGGACAGGGATGAGATGTGACCATGTTGAACTGGAGAGTCGTCCGTCGCCTGGAAAATAGGCTGTAAATAGTCTGGACGTTCAATAAACTCTGTTAACATATTTATATGGAAGGTTTTATGCCTTCCATCCACATCGACAATATAGTCGACATCAGAAATTTTCGAGACTATAGTGTATGGACCCTTCCAAGAAATGAGAAGTCTATTCTCTCTTGAGGGCAGTAAGACATATGCTTTGTCTCCAGGACAAAGTTGACGTAGGCGTCTTTTCTTATTAGCAAATCGCCTAGCTTTTTCTTTCGCAAATTCGGAAGATGAAGTTGCTAACCTGCACGATTCGATAATCTTTTCTCTAAGAGCTATAACATATTCATATGACGATTGTGTATCATCGTCAATATTATCGGAAGTTATCAAATCGTGTAACAAGGACATTGGCCCGCGCGGTTGCGCGCCAAAGACAAGTTCGAAAGGAGAAAACCCTGTATGCTCGTTGGGAACCTCTCTATAGGCAAAGAGGACTGCAGGTAAAACCCTGTCCCAATCTTCAGGATGATCCTCCGTTATCTTGCCAAGTAAGTTCTTTAGTGTCCTGTTAAGACGTTCTACCAATCCATTGGACATTGGATGATAAATACTACTGAGAGACCTTTTAATGTCTAGCGTAGCCATTACCTGAGACATAACGTCCGAAATTAACTGAGTGCCGTGATCCGACAGTATTTCTCCGGGGAATCCCAGACGAGAAAATACGAGCCAAAGAGCATCAGCGATATCGACAGTTGATATGCTCTTCAGAGGAATAGCCTCTGGCCAACGCGTGCACATGTCCACGCAAGTGAGGATAAATTGGTGTCCTCTGGCTGACTTAATTTTGAACGGACCAATGATGTCTATAGCCATTTTCTGAAACGGCCGAATCGGAATATCTGCAGCCTGAATAGGAGCAGCATGTCTCGGACCCCTAGACTTGACCTCTTGACAAATTTTGCAAGATCGGCAATAAATTCGGATGTCTTTATTCACGAATGGCCAAAAGAATGACGCAAGGACTCTAGTTTTAGTTCTGGAAAAACCCATGTGTCCCGCACACTGAGAATCGTGTGCATGCCGAAGAATTAAGGCTCTCATACACTTAGGCACAAGAATTTGCGAGTGCATAGACTTGTCCGAGTGTTGTACCATTCGTACCAATATACCATTCTTCATAGTGATATACGATTTGTGATTCGTATTTTGATTGGGATCCCCTTTCTTTGCAAGAAGGAAGTATTTCTTCAAAGAAGGATCCTCTTCTTGACGTTTAACAAACGAGTCATGGGAAATCACCAAGTGCTCGTCTTGGCTATCAACTTCATTACTATTATCAGATGAAGTTGGGGGATTAAGAGCTTGAGCTCTTGTCACCACTGCATTGACCGTTTGAATGTTTTTTTCTTCCCAACTAGAAATTTGTTGCGGGGTGCATTCCTTAACCCCATGAATACGACCGATTATAAGATCCGCAATAGGATTAGGAAGAAGACATGCATGGACATCTCCTGTGAAGAAAGGAGTGTCAATCCTAATAATAGCAGTAGGATAGCTTTCCATAGTACCACCAAATGTAACACATTTGATTGTTTTTCCAGTGGCACAGCAAGGATCTATCAGAGACTCCTTAACCCCGACGGTAGTACATCCCGAATCGAAAAGTACTGAGACTAGCCTATCATTTATTAGACCTTTATCTAAGATGAGAGATCCTCTCCCATCATGCGCAACTGTAGCAGGTAGAGCAGGAAGAGGGTGACCACAACTTAGCGTAGATACAGTTGATGAATCGAACAATGTTAAGCATTGGGGGCATTCAGTTGCTCTCCCAAAATCGAAAGCACAACCAGTGATAGCCCTAGAGTTACCACTATCATTTACTGTATTACAGGCTCCATCAAACTCTTGTTGCGCAGAGTTTGCCTGTTGGTAAGGTCTTTTCTTGTTAAACCTAGGTCTACCTCGATTATCATTTCCCCTGTAATTATTTTGACTATCATTTCCCCTGTAATTATTTCGACTATCATTTCCCCTGTAATTGTGATCATATTGTCTATTGTACTCATCATTCCGGTTTGAATCCCGGTTTCTAAATTCACCATCGTCATAATCTTGACGTCGAGAATGATTACCTCGAAAATTTGAATAGTTATTATTTGGATAGCCTTTACGAAAGTGTCTCAAATTATTACCACTAAAATTACGAGAACTACCATCTTGTCTCCACTGCATAGACGAAGAACCATCATGTGTTGGATTACTCCGCTTCTGAGTGTAATTTTGATTACTTCCCCTATTCCAATTTTGTTGAGCACCCTGAAATTTTTTTCTGAAATTAGGGCCATATGGTGTTGCCGAAGCAGCTGGCAACCCTTCTTTCACTTTAGAATTGCTAACTGTAGCATGGGGATGTGCTGTGGCATACTGACAACAGTATTCCTCCATTTCTTTTAAGTTTTTAGGCTTACGCTCATGAAGGAATGCAAGAAAAGAATCATTAACAGATGACAAAACCTTATCTCGCAATAATAAGTCCATTAGACCTTCATATGTTTTCTCAATCTGAGACAACTCAACCCATCGTGTAAATGTACGACGTATCTTTGTAACAAAATCAGAGAAATCTACTCCATTTTCTGGCAACATTGTCCTAAAACGAAGACGATAGTCTTCTTGTTTTAATTGGTATTTCTTTAGTAATGCTGCCCTGACAACATCATAATTAGTCCTCTCATGTTCGTCTATTGTCATAAGAGTAGTCACTGTGTCACCTGTAAAAAATGGCATCAGTTGTTCAACATATTTTTCCCTTTTTTATGTTATGCGTATCGCACAAAAATTGGAATCTATCTAGATAATCTGCTACGTCATCCTTTAAAGGATTGAAATGAGGCAATTTAATCCTACTAACAAACTCCTTTGTCGTACTCGAAGTTGTTTGCTGAGCACCCGTACTCGCCAATTTCAATTTCTCTAACTCCAAAATTGCGAGTTTTTCATCAAGTTCCATCTTCTGTTTTCTTTCCTCATGTTCCATTTTTCTAATTTCAGCCTCAGCAGCAGCTTGAAGTTTTTTTTCCTCTGCAGCAGCTTGAAGTTTTTTTTCCTCTGCAGCAGCTTGAAGTTTTTTTTTTTCCTCTGCAGCAGCTTGAAGTTTTTTGTCTTCCATTTCCATCTGGAATTTTCTTTCATCAGCTGCAGCTTGAGCTTTCCTCTCCTCAGCAGCAGCTTGAGCTTTTCTCTCCTCAGCCTCTCTTTGATACCTTCTTTCTTCAAGTTCTAATCTTCTATTCTCAGCTTCTAGCTTCTTTAGTTCAGCTTCTGCTTTCAATTTAATTTCCTCTTTTTGTTTCTTTTCTTCTGACTTTAATGCAATGGCGAATTGAGCAGATGAATATTCTTCCAATTCTTTACCAGACTTACCAAGGGTCAACCCTTGCTGGATGAAGAAATCCAATGTAGACATTCTGTCTAATGAGATCAGAAACCTGAAAAAAAATTAAATAAATTACCTTATCCCACTTCAATGGGAGACAAGTCTGAAATGCTAGACTTGTATACTCACTTCACTTTATTTTACTGTCTCAATCTTTGTAGATAACAAGTCTTTTATCAAAGAACTTGTATAAATATCTTATATAATATTATTTAACAAACTCTATATGAAGAGTCTACCTTATCAATAATATCAAAACATGACCAAGTATGTGTATGTAGACTGTGCATGACAGTAATGTAGTACAACCAAAAAAAAAATACAAAGACAAAAATACAAAACAATACAAATGGCAACACTGTTTTAACCAAAAATGTGTAGAGAAATACACAAGAAAGGAGAGACCTACAGAATACAAACAAAACAAATCGACAATCAAAACTGAAAAACAGACAAAATATTACAAAAACAACGTTAAGTACAATTACATCACAGCTAACATCAATAGCGACCAATTGTCACTAGCAAATTTCCAAATTAAGAAAATTTGCACCTACAGACCGCTTACAGTAAGCCTCGATCAAGTGGCATATTTACCGTAAGACCCACCAACCGAAAAACCCGCAGAAAAATACACAAAACAGTAGAAGTGACATAAACATATAGCAATCAATTTCAATGTGTTGCAGAACAAGTTCAGTCACAGCTGAAACTAAAATAAATTTCTTGCTCCTTGCGAACACAGAAACGAAATGTCAAACGCGCACTGAACGTCAAATCCACTGTAACATAAAGTGGTATTCACGAACCAAAGTTACTATGACCTTCTCAAATTAGGGCTTGCACATTGAATGTTTACAATTTCACGTACTGTTTACAGACACTTGACCTCCAACAATGTAGCTTGAATGCTCTGACCTAGAAAAAGTCTGTTGTTGAATGAAACGTGTCACAACCCGCAGTACTGTTTACAATAGGAACCCGCCTTCTATGCAGTTATGGTCCACGTAGCAAATGCCTAGTAGTTCACTTCAGTACTTGTCTTGTTATGCTTTATGTAGCATTATAATATAAATGCTCGTACTGTTTATTTGTGTCAACCGTTGATGACCTATATCTGTCCTGTTGTAGCCAAAACTTGCAAGTGTAGAATTAGCGTTGTGTGTTACGGCTGTCCCGTGTGTAGCTTAGACCCACAGATCAGAAGTGTAATGTGTACTTGTCCTTCTTGTAACTTTCTCGACAAAACTGGAGACATCATACATGTAACAGCCAACCAGGAATGTAAATTTCTGGATCCATAAATGTCAACAATAATGTCAAATGCTCGCTCTGTTCTTTTTAAACCCACAGGTCTGGTCCATCAGAAATGTAAGTTTCTAGGCCACATTGGCGACAAGAAATGTATCATAAGAGCCCACGTAACTGGTCCACCAGAAATGTAACTGTCTTTTTCTTCTTGTTGATGTGATCACTGGCCCAAGACAGTATACATGTTGTTAGATGTGTGGTGCGAGCGTATGATGAGTTGAGTGTGGGTGCGAATGAAGACGCGAATGTGTTTAGGCTCGTATAGATGTAGATCCTGCAACCCATACTCTCACATGCAGTAATCAAGGATGCTTTGACACTGCAGGCATGTTTCAAGACATTTATTGACGGGAACACACATAATATCAACAGGAACAGTCAGTGTAACAAGGTCATGCTGACCTGACATCGATAGGTATACATTTGGCATTCAAAAAGGTAAACATCAGAATAGACGTGCATGGTCAATAGCAAAGTTCTTCAATAATGACAGTTCGTAGCGTCGCCCTTGGCGTCTCTGACTAAACGCGTCAGATGCCTTAGTTACCTTGACACACAGGTGCAACTTGGCACTCCCTGCCAATTGCACATAACAGGCTGTAGTATAATAGCCGGAAGCACAGGCCTCGTTCTGACGTCGGCCGTGTACTTCTGTTAAATAGGTTATCATCAACCCTGCAGTAATACTTATTGTAGGTAGAAGTTCCGCCAATCTGCGGCTCCCACAATATATCTTCGTCACTGGATTTCTGGACAATATAAGACTAACAGTCTTGGATGGCTACCTCGAGCACAAATATATAAGTTCTGAAATGGCGGATCCGTGAACTGCTGTTCACCCTAGGTAATCCTTTACATGTTCTGCCACCGAAAAGCGTAATAATGCATAAAGGTCGGTATTACCTGGTAAATGAATCCTCAGAACTACACAAGGAATTCTGTCGTCATCCCGACGCACAGAGATTCACTGGGGAAAACTGCCATAGCAGTTACTTCGAAGATTCTCCCCGAAAAACAATGGACTCTTGGTCCCTTCAGAAAAACAGGACCTCCCGGCTTCCCGGAAGTATATCTCACTCCCGCTTAAAAAACCTTCCCATAGGCCTACGCCGAACTGTCAACCTCTGACCCTAAAGGTCAAACACAATGAATGAATAAACAAGGGAAGACAACCCCTAATCAACCTGACATCGCAGGTAAAGACACAATTATACTTATGATACAAACATAAGCAAATAACTTGACAGATGACTCCGTCGAAAATGACAGCAACAGTTAACAACCAACTTGTTTCACTTCTCAGGGACAAAGGGTGCACTACGATTGGAGTGCGTAGGTCGTTAGTGGATCAATTGGATTACACAGGCAGAGAGGTTAAATGCATTACATTTGGTGGCACAGTGGAATACTATCCAACTGCAGAAGTGTTTTTGGATACCCCTTACTTTACAGGAAGGACTCTCGTGTGCCTGTTGAATAATTCTATTGCAGGAATAATCTTGGGAAATATTCCTGGTCTTCGTGAGTGCACTAAGGAAGATATTATAAAATGGGAACAACAGCATCTGATCAGTGCAAATGATGTCACGACCAGAGCTCAGGCTCATGCTGAGATACATAATCTGAATCAAATCGATAATGTTGTAGATGAGGTGATGAATGATGAGAGTGAGACTGAGGAGATGGTAACTGATGAAGAGAATAATGATGATGAGGAGGAAAGTGATGATAATTTACAGATGGAACTTATTGATAAGGATTCATTCATTCAGAGACAGAATGATGATGATTCATTAAAGAAATTTTTTCAGGTTGCAAAGTCAAATGATGTGGTGGTTGATGATAATTCTATACATTGGTACACTTTAAAAAATGGAATTTTAATTAGAAATTTCCAAGATTCCACATCTGTAAGAAAACAGATCATGGTACCAGCTTGTTTTCGCCCATTCGTTTTACGACATGCTCACGATATTAATTGTGCAGGGCATCTGGGGATTGCTAGAACAAAACAGAGGGTTTTGTCTCATTTTTTTTTTTGGCCTGGAGTGACAAAAGATGTCAAAGCTTTTTGTCACACATGCAAAGTTTGCCAAGATGTGGCACAAACAGACCCAAACATAATGCGCCTATCCAGGCATCAGATATATCATTGCGTCCTTTCACAAAGATGGCAATTGACCTTATTGGTCCATTAAAAGTCATGTCAGCTAGAGGTCACCGATATGTGCTGACCTGCATTGATATGTGCACACGCTGGCCAGAGGCTATTCCTCTGAAGTCTATATCGACTGTTGACGTGGCTGATGCGCTATTTTTAATTTTTAGTAGATTAGGTTTTCCCGAAAACATTCTGTCAGATCGGGGAACTCAATTCGTCTCTGACGTAATGAAACAGGTGATGAAGGAATTTGATATTAACCGTTCTCTTAGCTTGGTCTATCACGCCGCTTCAAATGGTAAAATTGAGAAACTCAACCGTTGTTTGAAGCAGATGTTGGGCAATGTTACTACTAAATACCTGCAAGATTGGGATAGAGTATTACCTGCAGTATTGTTCGCACATAGGGAAATACCAAACGAACATACCGGGTTTGCGCCATTTGAGTTAGTCTTTGGTGCTAAACCTAGAGGACCTATGCCCATTTTAAAACAATTGTTGGTTGGAGCTGACATGAATGAAGATGTTCAAACCTCTTACCAATATGTTGTTAATTTGAGGAAAAAAAATTATCGACGCATGCCAAATAGCAGTGGAGGCGTCAGAAAAGGCGAAGTTGAAGGCTCGATTGTTTGTGAATCAAAACAGAAAACTACGCCAATTGTGACCAGGTGATGAGGCCTATGTGTTACTACCAAATAAAGACAACAAATTACTTGTTTCACGGAGAGGACCTTATACGATTATTGAGAAATAGTCAGATGTTGATTATATTTTGTCTATCAATGGAAAGGAAAAAACCTTTCATATCAACATGTTACAACAATTTCATTCTCGTCTTCCGCATCTTAAACCAGTCTTTGAAGCTATCGGCGAATCGATTTATCGTCGTTCTTCCTTAGCGGTAATACAGGAAGAGTTGTCTGACTTACCTGATGGTGCTGAACCACTTTTATCTTTACCAAATTTACCTCTTTTGTCTACTGAGAGCTGGAACGATATTTCTATTGCACCAACTCTTGCTTGTCATCAGAAGGAGCAGATCTCTAAGTTACTACAATCTTTTTCTGATGTGCTCACGGATGTTCCTGGGCATGCAGATATAATTCAACATGATATCCTGCTGACAGATTTCAGACCTATTAAACTGAAACCATATCCTATACCTATTCATTTGCAATCACAGGTACAGGAAGAAATAAAAGAGATGATACAGTTAAATATAATTGCTCTATCTCATTCTCCATATAGTTTTCCTATGGTCTTAATTAGGAAGAAAGACAAATCCATTCGGATTTGCATAGATTTCAGGCGTTTAAATGCCGTGATTATCCAAGACGCGGAACCATTACCATTGTTAGATTCCCTTCTGGATAGGTTAGCTACAGCTACTTTCTTTACTAAATCTGACTTGTCAAAAGGCTATTGGCAGGTGCCATTATCAGACAAAGCTAAACCTTATACAGCTTTCGCTACACCTCTAGGATTGTTTCAGTTTAATTTTATGTCGTTCGGTCTCGGTAAAATCTTGAAATTCCTAGAACTAAGAAACAGGTTCGCAGTCTGTTGGGCTTAGTAAATTTCTACAGAAAATTCTTGCCTAATTTTTCAGAGATTACCTCAATTCTGTCTTCGTTGTTGAAAAAGAACTCGCCAAACCAAATTGTTTGGTCACATGTATATAATGTTGCTTTAAATGAATTAAAATCAAATTTTTCAAAATCACCAATTTTGAGATTACCTGACGCTCGATTTCCTTTTACCCTCAGAGTTGACGCCTCAGGAACAGGAATCGGTGGAACGCTTATGCAAGAGTTTGAAGGTTGTATGCATCCAATCCTATATGTCAGTAGAAAACTGACTCTTCCATAGCAGGGATACCCTATTGTCGAGAGGAAACTGCTAGCGATTGTCTTTTGCTTCGCCAAACTTCAACGTTACCTAATGGGAGCGAGGTTCACCTTGGAGACGGATTAAAAAGCGCTGTCCTATCTCAAGACAGCGAGATTCCGAAATGAGAGGGCCGCCAGGGCCTCACTTGCACTTCAGCCCTACGACTACGACATAAGAGCTATCAAAGGAAGCCAAAATGTTATGGCTGACGTCCTGTCACGCTGTGTCAAGGACCCGATATCACCAATCAACTCTATAAATGCAGGGCACTTATAATGTTGAAACTAACCTATGAACTGCCTTCGTGATATGGTGATCCGTTGACTATTACTTCTTCTTTTTCTTTCGTTCGCTTGAAATATATTGTCTATATCTGCAATGTTGTTTCTTGTATAAACTTTACTGTCTTTTGTAGTTCACACAGAGGTCCGTATAGTTTTGCTTCCAGTGTTGTTTCTCTGGGCCAGTGGGTTTGCTTCAATATATCATATTCGGGGCAATCTTGAAGTACGTGCTCCGCAGTCTGGGGTGCCTGTCCACATGTACACATGGCTGAATTGCCAATCTTGAATTTTGTATACATGTGGCTGCGGAGTCGGTTGTGTCCTGTTCTGAGGCGCAGAATGACAATTTGTTCTGATCTGTTCATAGCTTGGTAGTCATCCTGTGTTGGTGTTGGTGGCTTTCTAATCGATTTGATCATCTTTTTCTTCTGATGGTACGTAACTGGTACATCCGGTTGCTCGTCTGCAGCACCTTCTTTAGCCAGTCCATCTGCTTTCTCGTTTCCTGGTATTCCTCAATGAGACGGTATCCACTGCATGGCGACCCTGAGCTGGTTGCACAGTTCAGAAAGTAGGGCTTGTATACCTGGCAATTTTCTGGACTGAAGTGCTTGGAGTGCTGATCTTGCATCTCTCAGGAATACTACAGGCTGTGGACCGAGATTGGTGTTCAATAGTTTCTCAGTTGCCACCTTGATTGCCTGGACTTCTGCATCATAGTTGTTACAGAATTTCCCCGTTGGTACTCTGACCGTATCCCTAGTGTTGTTTGGGTATTCTATGTACACTCCTGCTCCTCCATTCTTTACTGCATTCTGTGCTGACCCATCCATGTATACTCGGACCCAGAGGTCCTGTGGGTATTCATCATCCAGGAAACTGAGAGTGACTGTCCTACGTTGCACGCTGTTCTGTTCATCCCTGTCGAATATTCCTTTCACTTTTGTCTGGATGTGTACTGGTAGTCCAGGCTCCTCTCTCCAAGGGGTTTGTTCTGGCACAGACTTTAGGGGGCTGTTAACTTCAGGCAGGTCTGAGGTTTGTCTACGAAATCGTTTGGCCTGGTGGATAAAACTGCTTCTTTTCAGTCGCCCCATTGCTAGGTTTTGGAATCTGTCCTTCATTGGATGGCTCGGCATACAGAGGAACTTTTCTGCCTGTGTTAGCACTTTCGTGTCTCTGCGTTCTCTCAGTGCTTGTATCCTCCCCCATTTTCTCCATCTCCACTATTGGCGTTGATTTCATTGCCCCCGTGATGACCCTAAGCGCCTGGTTTTGCACCTTATCTAGCTCTTGTAATGTGGTGTTTGATGCTGGACACCACGCAGCTGACCCATATTCCAGGTGTGGTCGTATGCCCTGCTGGTAAACTTTACTAAGTATTTTCCCGCTGGCTCCCCATGTGGTTCCACTTAGTTTTCTCAGGATGGCTAACTTCCTCCTGGCCTTTGTTGCTGCCTTGTTGATGTGCTGCTTCCATGTCAGCCTGTCATTGAATGTAACTCCGAGATAGGTGGGTTGTTTATCTTCTCTCATGAGCTCTTCGTTTATCTTGATGACACCACCTTTTTGTTTGGGAGAGAGGGTGAAGAGCGTAGTGCTCCACTTGTCTGTGTTGATGCTGACACACCATCTATTTGCCCATGAGGTTAAGGCATCTATAGCTCTTTGTAGCAGTTTGGTGGCCACTGTTGCATGCTCATTTGTGCACCATATTACCAGGTCATCAGCGTACATTGCCACTTTTATTCCATGTGGTAGTTCAGCAACCAGGTCGTTGATGTAGACTAGGAAAAGTGTGGGGGACAGAACCCCTCCCTGAGGGACGCCATGACGCAGTAGAATTTTCTTACTCTTGAGGCCATCTAGTTGTACTCGGGCTCTTCTGTTATGCAAGTATGCTTTTACCCATTTGTACATCTTACCATTCACTCTACAATTTCTCAGTTTCTTCAGAAGCCCTTCTTTCCAAACCTTGTCAAATGCTTTCCTTAGATCAACCATGCTGCTAGTACCAGTTTCTTATCTTGGAACGCATCCTCAATCTCGTGGGAAAGGTAAGTTGCCTGATCTTTGGTAGAATAACACTGCCTAAAGCCCGCCTGCTGTGGTACAAGAAGGTTTTCACTTTCAAGGTACCACTGTAGCCTGAGGTTGATGATACGTTCCATTGTTTTGCAGAGGCAGCGTGTAAGGCTGATTGGTCTGTAGCTGGAGGCAGTGGAACTGTCTTTTCCTGGTTTTAGGAGTGGTATCATGATTGCTTCCCTCCAGGTCTGGGGAACTCTGCCTGAGTTCCAACAGATATTGAAGATCTGCAGCAGCTTTGTTTTTGCTGCGGTTCCCAAGTTCTTAATCATTTCATTGGACACTCCATCAACTCCTGGCGACTTTCTCATTTTCAATTTGGATATTGCAAGCTCCAGTTCTCTGAATGTGATTGGTGCCTCCATAACTTCAGGTATGGTTCCATCTCGTCCTGCGTATTGTTGTTTCTCACGAGTCTCCTGCTGCTTCTCTGGGCTAACTTCGATGTTGTTGTCTTTAGCAAAGGAGTCTGCAAAGTGATCAGCTGCCTTTTTTTCCCATGAGGATGTTTCCATCTTTGTACAGAGCAATCCTTGAGTTTCTCCCTGTACCTTCATCGTTAAGTTGTTTTACCAGCTTCCACAGTTTCCTTGTACTGTATCTCTTTCGAAGTTCAAGGACTCTGTTTTCTCCTTCCAGCTTCTTCGCCTGGCCTGCAACTTGGCCCTTTGAAATTTGGCCTTAGCTTGCTGGTAGTTATTGTGATGTTCTTGGCATGGACTGGTCTCTGCCTGCTTTCGAGATGTTTCCATGTCGTTGTGCAGCTGCTCTAGTTCACTATTCCAATATGATTTGTAGTGCTTACGAGCCTCTCTAGGTATTGTTTCACTAGCAGCCTGTAATATGCATCTGCTGAATTCATCGACTAGCTTATTGATGTCGTGGACTATTACATTTATAACGACATGTTGGTCTGACACTACTACATTTGAACGAAAGTCCAAAAATGGAAGATACCATAACATGCTGTAAGCTACCAATGCTGAGGACTAGTTTACATGTTCGCATTTTGTAGAAAAATTTTGCTGTGACTTATGTGACAGTATTTAAACGATTAATCGGTTCACACGGCACATGATGTTGATGAATGCTGAAATGCTCAATGTGATGTAGTATCTCTTTCAACTCAGCGCATTACGTACATATATTGTGCCTTAATGACAGTGCTCATATTCGATCTACCAGCTAACGCACGCAAATTATGTGGAATGTTGAAAATGCTGTGACTTGAAGAAATTTCGTACAGACATGTGATCTCATTTTTAATTGGAATACCGACGTCTACAGATGAAGGGGCATAACTCTAGGATGACTGACTCGCATAATCAGGGGAAATAACTATTAAATTTCTATTTGACGGTTTTTCAATTTGCAATTTCTTGGATGTTAACATTTGGATTCGCACGAACACACTATTGCATGGAAGACAATCATGGATGTTGACAATAATTTATTTGAACATACTTCAAGAGACTTTGTGTGATGGTTTATTAATGAATGGAATACCATTACACTACCAATTTAAACTATTATGCTTAAAATTGAGTGTTATTTAATGTTAATTCGCCAAACTTGGTTTGATCTTTGATACAAATCATTTTCACACTCACACTATATTTGAAGCAATATATGGCTAATATGCCATACTTTTATCTATTCGTACAACACACAGACATAGTATTAACTATTGCTCACACAAGTGTGTTAGATACAAGATTACATTTGTTCTCTTAACATCACTATGTTATGTTGATGACATGTACTTTACAGGTACGCATACTTTTAATCTTTTAACGGATAAGATTGCATTCATTCACTTTCTTAGTTGATTGTCTGCCTCATTCCATCTATTGTTTCTATTACATATTTGTATTAATTTTAATGCTTTGCATTATGACTATTGATCAATATGAGATTAATTGACTACTGATACTGGACTTGACAGATAGGTGTTATTGGACGGTGAGAGGTATGAGAGTGCATGGAGTGCTACCATCATTTTTTTAACATGTTGGGTGTTTTTAGTATGGCCACCTCATATTGCTGTTAAAACGATTTATGTCCTTTGTAGTCAATGGCTATAGTGTTCTTTGCTAATGTCCACACATTGAGTGTTTAATTGCCTACTCTGTGGCACAAGCCTGGGTGCTATGCTAGTTCATTCTAACAGTGAAATTTGATGATACCATCTTTCACTCTAGTGATGTTATATTCACACCACGGAAATAATGAAAACTTCGTTTCCATTATTTTACGGGGGAGGGAGTAATGTTATGATTAAAATTCATAACATGTCTATCGATGTTATTAATTGGTTCGACAAGGATCCATGTTTGTTTATTATCGGTAGTCCTTGGTAACAGGAAGTTACATCATTGCCTCGGGGTTCAGATCGCAGACGTTAAGGTCGGGATCCCCAAAAGTGGGCGATCGTCTGCTAGGTTCTTCTGAGTGTTTCACTGTGGCAGGTGGACGTATGTCTGTGAGCGCCTGAGAATTATATTATTTCATGACATATTCCTATGATGTTCCATCACTAGATCGTCCATATACCTCCGTGAGATGATGCTAGTATATTTGTGAAAGGAATTATGATTTATGTGAAGAACGTGAGTAATTAAAAATGTGTAAATCTGTCGAGGACAGTGTTCTAGCTACAGACGGTACAAAGCTATACTGATGACTGTATATGCAATGCCATATGTTATAATGGCCTTCAAGTTTATCTATGTGGAGCAACGTTGAGTAAAATAAACTGTGTATTGATTGTCCACCTGGCCTTTGTGGTGACATTAATATTTTGCAAGTGTGTTATGGGCTGTCTGCGATGTCAAGCATTTCTACCCTAGTACTATTGGCCAGAGTAACAAGACGTGTACTCGTGCTTTTTAAATAATAATAAAAAGAAACGCTACAGCTAAAATGGGAGCCTCAAGCTGGGATCCGGAGTTATAAGTAGAAGGCTGATGTCAGGATAAATTTTTTAAGTCGTTGGACTACATTTTCTGAAAAAAAAATCAGAAATTTTCAAAATTGCGGTGTGTGTCGTCTGCTGACCTGTATGGGGATGAAAGAACATTAATTGCTATTCTAATTTTCAAGTTTACTTCAGAAGGTGAAGTTGTTGCAGGAAAAAGACTTTCCTATATAATTCACAGTGTTAACATGAAGTTTTATGCCCGATGATGGCCGACACTCAAGATTTGTTCACCATTTATATCAAGAAATCGACGGACAAAATGGCAGTCCTGTTCGAGTGCGCAGATTGTTGAATTCTAAACCTAACCTGGTCTACAATGAGTGTGTATTATCATTCCTTGGGAAGGAGGCGAAATCCAGGAGGATCTTTATTTTTGGCATTCAGATAAGTATATTTAAAGTTACATACAGCGTGTGATGCTGAGAATCTTGTTTGCCAGAGTTCTTTTTCTATGTTCTATGTATTTTCGTTTCTCAATGTTCATGTATTAAGGTGGGTAGTTGGAGGGACTCAGGAATGTTTTCAATACCTCATTTGTATGGTCAAGAAATTCATGGGCGTTCTTTAGTTTTTTGTATCTGATTTCTTCAAATTAAGGCGCCGGCGAACATAGCTGAGTGTTACTGCCTTAATTGAATTAACCAGATCCAATATCTGTCTAGTTGTGAAGGTCCTGTTATTTGGCAAGTTTGTTATTGTTGTAAAGTTAATTGTAATTTTTATTCAGTTGTTCTTCATTATAGTTTGTGATATTGTTGGCCTATTCTTGCTATCCCTCATTTATTAGATGTCATACATGTTGTGAAATTGGGCTTGTCTTGTCATAAGTGTGATAGAGCTGAATTTTGTTCATTTGTTTTACAGTTCATACATTTCTGCCTTGTTTCATCAGTATTATTATCTTGATTTGGCTCTTGTCACTGTATTCTGTCATCTTGTTCGTATCTATTGTTTTGCTCCTATTATTACATGTAATATTACATGCAGTTGGTTGATTTTGAAGGGTGAAATAATTGTTGTTAATATTACTCACATATTCAATATATTGTAATTGAATTGTTATTGGACTATTTGTAGTCACAATAATTGTGATATATGGCTACCGCAGTGTATTTTATGAAGATTGGAAAAGAATTTGGTATGGAGGGGGGAAGCTGTGAAGACTTATGTAGACAATGAACTCGGAGATCAAAGAAAATTAGATAGGGAAGAGAAAAGGAGAGAGGAAGAATTGGCTGAGAGAAGAAGAATTGGCTGAGAAAAGGAGAGTAGAAGAATTGGAATTAGCTGAGAGGAGGAGACAAGATGAAGTGGCTCAAGAGAATAAAAGAAGAGAATATGAACTTGAGGAGAAAAAATTGGCACTTGAACAAGCTAAGATTGAAATAAAAGCACAACAAGAGCTGAGGAGAAGAAATTAGCCTATGCTCAGAACTTGAGAATGGCAGAACTTGAGTTGGAGAAATTGAAACTTCAACAACCGCAGGTTAATCCAGTGAATGGTGAAGCTAAAAAAAAGACCATGCTTCCACTTTTAAGCTCAATTTGCCAAAATTTAACTCAAATATTGACGATATTTCATGCTTTTTAAATAGATATGAAACTTATTGCCAAGAGTTTAAAATTGATAGAGCTACATGGCGTAGTAGACTAATGACTTTATTGGTGGGTGAGGCTCTTACTGCAGTCTGCACAATGGATGATCAGACTAGAAATGACTATGAGGCTGTAAAAGCTTTGTTGCTAAAGAAGTATCAATTGAATGAAAATGGCTATAGGTTGAAGTTTAAATCATTATTACCAGATTCAGCTAAAGATTTTACTGAGTATGTCTCATCTATTAAGCTTTACTTTTCTAGATGGGTTGATTTGTCAAAAATTGAAAGAACTTTTGAGGGGCTGGCTGATTTGATTCTAAGAGACAAAGTGTTGTCTTCAATCAGTGGCGACTTTTTATCATTCATACAGAAAAGAAAGCCTGAAACATTATAAGCTAGGGAAAATCTTGGTCGTCAATATCAAATTGCACATCCGGGTAGGTACCTTAGCAAAAATAACATTGAGGATTCCGTGCCAGTGGCATCTGCTAGGACTGTAATGTATAATTCACCTAGACAGAGATCCAATAGTATGGATAGAAACTATCGGGTGAATCGAGATCATAATAATGGCAATAACAGAGGGAGATATAATTTAAAAAAAAAATCACAACAGCCTCAAAGAAATTATAACTCATATGATGATGGATTTTTTCCTCCACAATCTTCCTTCAGATCTAATGAATATCAAAACAGAGGTGGATATAATTTCAGATCAGGCAGAGGACAAGGGTCATTTTACAGAAATAATAACAATACTTTTAATAACAGAGGTTATCAACAAAACAATAACTCTAGGCAATCTTGAAATCCTGAAAGGTCAAATGCTGTTGTGCATCTTAATGACAATAGTCCGGTTCAGAATACCTATAGTGTCTCTCATGCTAATGCATGTTTCTTTCTTTGATCCTTAGCCGCCGACCGTCAAAGCAGTCAGTGGCCATTACGCCTGGTGGCGTCTTGTAGGGCAACAACAAATTGATTCCACTTTGCTCGGTCGGTGGCCATCCTTCGTACAGTGCCCCAACTCTGGTTCATTCTTTGCATATCAGCCTCCACAGTCCTCCGCCAAGTTGTTTTTGGTCGGCCTCTCTTTCGTTTTCCTTCAGGGGTCCATAACATTGCTGTTCTTGTGATGGCATCGGAGTCTCTTCTGAGGACATGGCCAACCCAGCTCCAGCGTCTGTCAGCTATGATGGTGTGCATGTCCTCTTGCTTGCTCCGAGTAAGCAGATCTTGGTTGGTGATGGTATTCGGCCAAAAGATTTGGAGAATTTTTCTTAGGCATGTTGTGTGAAAAGAGGACAATTTCGACATTTCTTTCTCTGTAACTCTCCAGCTCTCCGCGCCATAGAGAAGCACAGAAAGCACACAGCTCTGATATAATCCTAATTTTGTGCTCGTGCTGTACTGAGTGCATGTAGTGTAGACTTATCTAACAGTACTAATTGTTCTGAATGTAACTCTTTGTTTCAGCCAGAAGGAGTTCCTAAGCTCTTGTGTGGACATCATTTGCCAGTTATGTCCTCATATGATGGAACGGGTTCGCTCGTCTTTAATAAGTGTTTTGTTAACAACCAACTTGTTTCACTTCTCAGGGACAAAGGGTGCACTACGATTGGAGTGCGTAGGTCGTTAGTGGATCAATTGGATTACACAGGCAGAGAGGTTAAATGCATTACATTTGGTGGCACAGTGGAATACTATCCAACTGCAGAAGTGTTTTTGGATACCCCTTACTTTACAGGAAGGACTCTCGTGTGCCTGTTGAATAATTCTATTGCAGGAATAATCTTGGGAAATATTCCTGGTCTTCGTGAGTGCACTAAGGAAGATATTATAAAATGGGAACAACAGCATCTGATCAGTGCAAATGATGTCACGACCAGAGCTCAGGCTCATGCTGAGATACATAATCTGAATCAAATCGATAATGTTGTAGATGAGGTGATGAATGATGAGAGTGAGACTGAGGAGATGGTAACTGATGAAGAGAATAATGATGATGAGGAGGAAAGTGATGATAATTTACAGATGGAACTTATTGATAAGGATTCATTCATTCAGAGACAGAATGATGATGATTCATTAAAGAAATTTTTTCAGGTTGCAAAGTCAAATGATGTGGTGGTTGATGATAATTCTATACATTGGTACACTTTAAAAAATGGAATTTTAATTAGAAATTTCCAAGATTCCACATCTGTAAGAAAACAGATCATGGTACCAGCTTGTTTTCGCCCATTCGTTTTACGACATGCTCACGATATTAATTGTGCAGGGCATCTGGGGATTGCTAGAACAAAACAGAGGGTTTTGTCTCATTTTTTTAGGCCTGGAGTGACAAAAGATGTCAAAGCTTTTTGTCGCACATGCAAAGTTTGCCAAGATGTGGCACAAACAGACCCAAACATAATGCGCCTATCCGGGCATCAGATATATCATTGCGTCCTTTCAAAAAGATGGCAATTGACCTTATTGGTCCATTAAAAGTCATGTCAGCTAGAGGTCACCGATATGTGCTGACCTGCATTGATATGTGCACACGCTGGCCAGAGGCTATTCCTCTGAAGTCTATATCGACTGTTGACGTGGCTGATGCGCTATTTTTAATTTTTAGTAGATTAGGTTTTCCCGAAAACATTCTGTCAGATCGGGGAACTCAATTCGTCTCTGACGTAATGAAACAGGTGATGAAGGAATTTGATATTAACCGTTCTCTTAGCTTGGTCTATCACGCCGTTTCAAATGGTAAAATTGAGAAACTCAACCGTTGTTTGAAGCAGATGTTGGGCAATGTTACTACTAAATACCTGCAAGATTGGGATAGAGTATTACCTGCAGTATTGTTCGCACATAGGGAAATACCAAACGAACATACCGGGTTTGCGCCATTTGAGTTAGTCTTTGGTGCTAAACCTAGAGGACCTATGCCCATTTTAAAACAATTGTTGGTTGGAGCTGACATGAATGAAGATGTTCAAACCTCTTACCAATATGTTGTTAATTTGAGGAAAAAAAATTATCGACGCATGCCAAATAGCAGTGGAGGCGTCAGAAAAGGCGAAGTTGAAGGCTCGATTGTTTGTGAATCAAAACAGAAAACTACGCCAATTGTGACC
Organism: Oreohelix idahoensis; assembly: GCA_024509875.1. Taxonomy (NCBI): domain Eukaryota; kingdom Metazoa; phylum Mollusca; class Gastropoda; order Stylommatophora; family Oreohelicidae; genus Oreohelix; species Oreohelix idahoensis. Next base: position 147,871 of record JAMPIV010012546.1, read on the forward strand.
AGGTGATGAGGCCTATGTGTTACTACCAAATAAAGACAACAAATTACTTGTTTCACGGAGAGGACCTTATACGATTATTGAGAAATAGTCAGATGTTGATTATATTTTGTCTATCAATGGAAAGGAAAAAACCTTTTATATCAACATGTTACAACAATTTCATTCTCGTCTTCCGCATCTTAAACCAGTCTTTGAAGCTATCGGCGAATCGATTTATCGTCGTTCTTCCTTAGCGGTAATACAGGAAGAGTTGTCTGACTTACCTGATGGTGCTGAACCACTTTTATCTTTACCAAATTTACCTCTTTTGTCTACTGAGAGCTGGAACGATATTTCTATTGCACCAACTCTTGCTTGTCATCAGAAGGAGCAGATCTCTAAGTTACTACAATCTTTTTCTGATGTGCTCACGGATGTTCCTGGGCATGCAGATATAATTCAACATGATATCCTGCTGACAGATTTCAGACCTATTAAACTGAAACCATATCCTATACCTATTCATTTGCAATCACAGGTACAGGAAGAAATAAAAGAGATGATACAGTTAAATATAATTGCTCTATCTCATTCTCCATATAGTTTTCCTATAGTCTTAATTAGGAAGAAAGACAAATCCATTCGGATTTGCATAGATTTCAGGCGTTTAAATGCCGTGATTATCCAAGACGCGGAACCATTACCATTGTTAGATTCCCTTCTGGATAGGTTAGCGACAGCTACTTTCTTTACTAAATTTGACTTGTCAAAAGGCTATTGGCAGGTGCCATTATCAGACAAAGCTAAACCTTATACAGCTTTCGCTACACCTCTAGGATTGTTTCAGTTTAATTTTATGTCGTTCGGTCTCGGTAAAATCTTGAAATTCCTAGAACTAAGAAACAGGTTCGCAGTCTGTTGGGCTTAGTAAATTTCTACAGAAAATTCTTGCCTAATTTTTCAGAGATTACCTCAATTCTGTCTTCGTTGTTGAAAAAGAACTCGCCAAACAAAATTGTTTGGTCACATGTATGTAATGTTGCTTTAAATGTATTAAAATCAAATTTTTCAAAATCACCAATTTTGAGATTACCTGACGCTCGATTTCCTTTTACCCTCAGAGTTGACGCCTCTGGAACAGGAATCGGTGGAACGCTTATGCAAGAGTTTGAAGGTTGTATGCATCCAATCCTATATGTCAGTAGAAAACTGACTCTTCCATAGCAGGGATACCCTATTGTCGAGAGGGAACTGCTGGCGATTGTCTTTTGCTTCGCCAAACTTCAACGTTACTTAATGGGAGCGAGATTCACCTTGGAGACGGATCAAAAAGCGCTGTCCTATCTCAAGACAGCGAGATTCCGAAATGAGAGGGCCGCCAGGGCCTCACTTGCACTTCAGCCCTACGACTACGACATATGAGCTATCAAGGGATGCCAAAATGTTATGGCTGACGTCCAGTCGCGCTGTGTCAAGGACCCGATATCGCCAATCAACTCTATAAATGCAGGGGACTTATAATGTTGAAACTAACCTATGAACTGCATTCGTGATATGGTGATCCGTGGACTATTACTTCTTCTTTTTCTTTCGTTCGCTTGAAATATATTGTCTATATCTGCAATGTTGTTTCTTGTATAAACTTTACTGTCTTTTGTAGTTCACACAGAGGTCCGTATAGTTTTGCTTCCAGTGTTGTTTCTCTGGGCCAGAGGGTTTGCCTCAATATATCATATTCGGGGCAATCTTGAAGTACGTGCTCCGCAGTCTGGGGTGCCTGTCCACATGTACACATGGCTGAATTGCCAATCTTGAATTTTGTATACATGTGGCTGCGGAGTCGGTTGTGTCCTGTTCTGAGGCGCAGAATGACAATTTGTTCTGATCTGTTCATAGCTTGGTAGTCATCCTGTGTTGGTGTTGGTGGCTTTCTAATCGATTTGATCATCTTTTTCTTCTGATGGTACGTAACTGGTACATCCGGTTGCTCGTCTGCAGCACCTTCTTTAGCCAGTCCATCTGCTTTCTCGATTCCTGGTATTCCTCAATGAGACGGTATCCACTGCATGGCGACCCTGAGCTGGTTGCACAGTTCAGAAAGTAGGGCTTGTATACCTGGCAATTTTCTGGACTGAAGTGCTTGGAGTGCTGATCTTGCATCTCTCAGGAATACTACAGGCTGTGGACCGAGATTGGTGTTCAATAGTTTCTCAGTTGCCACCTTGATTGCCTGGACTTCTGCATCATAGTTGTTACAGAATTTCCCCGTTGGTACTCTGACCGTATCCCTAGTGTTGTTTGGGTATTCTATGTACACTCCTGCTCCTCCATTCTTTACTGCATTCTGTGCTGACCCATCCATGTATACTCGGACCCAGAGGTCCTGTGGGTTATTCGTCATCCAGGAAACTGAGAGTGACTGTCCTACGTTGCACGCTGTTCTGTTCATCCCTGTCGAATATTCCTTTCACTTTTGTCTGGATGTGTACTGGTAGTCCAGGCTCCTCTCTCCAAGGGGTTTGTTCTGGCACAGACTTTAGGGGGCTGTTAACTTCAGGCAGGTCTGAGGTTTGTCTACGAAATCGTTTGGCCTGGTGGATAAAACTGCTTCTTTTCAGTCGCCCCATTGCTAGGTTTTGGAATCTGTCCTTCATTGGATGGCTCGGCATACAGAGGAACTTTTCTGCCTGTGTTAGCACTTTCGTGTCTCTGCGTTCTCTCAGTGCTTGTATCCTCCCCCATTTTCTCCATCTCCACTATTGGCGTTGATTTCATTGCCCCCGTGATGACCCTAAGCGCCTGGTTTTGCACCTTATCTAGCTCTTGTAATGTGGTGTTTGATGCTGGACACCACGCAGCTGACCCATATTCCAGGTGTGGTCGTATGCCCTGCTGGTAAACTTTACTAAGTATTTTCCCGCTGGCTCCCCATGTGGTTCCACTTAGTTTTCTCAGGATGGCTAACTTCCTCCTGGCCTTTGTTGCTGCCTTGTTGATGTGCTGCTTCCATGTCAGCCTGTCATTGAATGTAACTCCGAGATAGGTGGGTTGTTTATCTTCTCTCATGAGCTCTTCGTTTATCTTGATGACACCACTTTTTTTGTTTGGGAGAGAGGGTGAAGAGCATAGTGCTCCACTTGTCTGTGTTGATGCTGACACACCATCTATTTGCCCATGAGGTTAAGGCATCTATAGCTCTTTGTAGCAGTTTGGTGGCCACTGTTGCATGCTCATTTGTGCACCATATTACCAGGTCATCAGCGTACATTGCCACTTTTATTCCATGTGGTAGTTCAGCAACCAGGTCGTTGATGTAGACTAGGAAAAGTGTGGGGGACAGAACCCCTCCCTGAGGGACGCCATGACGCAGTAGAATTTTCTTACTCTTGAGGCCATCTAGTTGTACTCGGGCTCTTCTGTTATGCAAGTATGCTTTTACCCATTTGTACATCTTACCATTCACTCTACAATTTCTCAGTTTCTTCAGAAGCCCTTCTTTCCAAACCTTGTCAAATGCTTTCCTTAGATCAACCATGCTGCTAGTACCAGTTTCTTATCTTGGAACGCATCCTCAATCTCGTGGGAAAGGTAAGTTGCCTGATCTTCGGTAGAATAACACTGCCTAAAGCCCGCCTGCTGTGGTACAAGAAGGTTTTCACTTTCAAGGTACCACTGTAGCCTGAGGTTGATGATACGTTCCATTGTTTTGCAGAGGCAGCGTGTAAGGCTGATTGGTCTGTAGCTGGAGGCAGTGGAACTGTCTTTTCCTGGTTTTAGGAGTGGTATCATGATTGCTTCCCTCCAGGTCTGGGGAACTCTGCCTGAGTTCCAACAGATATTGAAGATCTGCAGCAGCTTTGTTTTTGCTGCGGTTCCCAAGTTCTTAATCATTTCATTGGACACTCCATCAACTCCTGGCGACTTTCTCATTTTCAATTTGGATATTGCAAGCTCCAGTTCTCTGAATGTGATTGGTGCCTCCATAACTTCAGGTATGGTTCCATCTCGTCCTGCGTATTGTTGTTTCTCACGAGTCTCCTGCTGCTTCTCTGGGCTAACTTCGATGTTGTTGTCTTTAGCAAAGGAGTCTGCAAAGTGATCAGCTGCCTTTTTTTCCCATGAGGATGTTTCCATCTTTGTACAGAGCAATCCTTGAGTTTCTCCCTGTACCTTCATCGTTAAGTTGTTTTACCAGCTTCCACAGTTTCCTTGTACTGTATCTCTTTCGAAGTTCAAGGACTCTGTTTTCTCCTTCCAGCTTCTTCGCCTGGCCCGCAACTTGGCCCTTTGAAATTTGGCCTTAGCTTGCTGGTAGTTATTGTGGTGTTCTTGGCATGGACTGGTCTCTGCCTGCTTTCGAGATGTTTCCACGTCGTTGTGCAGCTGCTCTAGTTCACTATTCCAATATGGTTTGTAGTGCTTATGAGCCTCTCTAGGTATTGTTTCACGAGCAGCCTGTAATATGCATCTGCTGAATTCATCGACTAGCTTATTGATGTCATGGACTATTACATTTATAATGACATGTTGGTCTGACACTACTACATTTGAATGAAAGTCCAAAAATGGAAGATACCATAACATGCTGTAAGCTACCAATGCTGAGGACTAGTTTACATGTTCGCATTTTGTAGAAAAATTTTGCTGTGACTTATGTGACAGTATTTAAACGATTAATCGGTTCACACGGCACATGATGTTGATGAATGCTGAAATGCTCAATGGGATGTAGTATCTCTTTCAACTCAGCGCATTACGTACATGTATTGTGCCTTAATGACAGTGCTCATATTCGATCTACCAGCTAACGCACGCAAATTATGTGGAATGTTGAAAATGCTGTGACTTTAAGAAATTTCGTACAGACATGTGATCTCATTTATAATTGGAATACCGACGTCTACAGATGAAGGGACATAACTCTAGGATGACTGACTCGCATAATCAGGGGAAATAACTATTAAATTTCTTATGTGACGGTTTTTCAATTTGCAATTTCTTGGATGTTAACATTTGGATTCGCACGAACATACTATTGCATGGAAGACAATCATGGATGTTGACAATAATTTATTTGAACATACTTCAAGAGACTTTGTGTGATGGTTTATTAATGAATGGAATACCATTACACTACCAATTTAAACTATTATGCTTAAAATTGAGTGTCATTTAATGTTAATTCGCCAAACTTGGTTTGATCTTTGATACAAATCATTTTCACACTCACACTATATTTGAAGCAATATATGGCTAATATGCCATACTTTTATCTATTCGTACAACACACAGACATAGTATTAACTATTGCTCACACAAGTGTGTTAGATACAAGATTACATTTGTTCTCTTAACATCACTATGTTATGTTGATGACATGTACTTTACAGGTACACATACTTTTAATCTTTTAACGGATAAGATTGCATTCATTCACTTTCTTAGTTGATTGTCTGCCTCATTCCATCTATTGTTTCTATTACATATTTGTATTAATTTAAAGCTTTGCATTATGACTATTGATCAATATGAGATTAATTGACTACTGATACTGGACTTGACAGATAGGTGTTATTGGACGGTGTGAGGTATGAGAGTGCAAGGAGTGCTACCATCATTTTTTTAATATTTTGGGTGTTTTTAGTATGGCCACCTCATATTGCTGTTAAAAAGATTTATGTCCTTTGTAGTCAATGGCTATAGTGTTCTTTGCTAATGTCCACACATTGAGTGTTTAATTGCCTACTCTGTGGCACAAGCCTGGGTGCTATGCTAGTTCATTCTAACAGTGAAATTTGATGATACCATCTTTCACTCTAGTGATGTTATATTCTCACCACGGAAATAATGATAATTTCGTTTCCATTATTTTACGGGGGTGGGAGTAATGTTATGATTAAAATTCATAACATGTCTATCGATGTTATTAATTGGTTCGACAAGGATCCATGTTTGTTTATTATCGGTAGTCCTTGGTAACAGGAAGTTACATCATTGCCTCGGGGTTCAGATCGCAGACGTTAAGGTCGGGATCCCCAAAAGTGGGCGATCGTCTGCTAGGTTCTTCTGAGTGTTTCATTGTGGCAGGTGGACGTATGTCTGTGAGCGCCTGAGAATTATATTATTTCATGACATATTCCTATGATGTTCCATCACTAGATCGTCCATATACCTCCGTGAGATGATGCTAGTATATTTGTGAAAGGAATTATGATTTATGTGAAGAACGTGAGTAATTAAAAATGTGTAAATCTGTCGAGGACAGTGTTCTAGCTACAGACGGTACAAAGCTATGCTGATGACTGTATATGCAATGCCATATGTTATAATGGCCTTCAAGTTTATCTATGTGGAGCAACGTTGAGTAAAATAAACTGTGTATTTGATTGCCCACCTGGCCTTTGTCGTGACATTAATATTTTGCAAGTGTGTTATGGGCTGTCTGCGGTGTCAAGCATTTCTACCCTAGTACTATTGGCCAGAGTAACAAGACATGTACTCATACTTTCTATATAATAATAAAAAGACACGCTACAATCATTAAATTTCAAAACGAAAACAACATTTAAAAAGGATATTTAAAAAATACAGAATACCTGAATATAAATTTTTTACAAGACTTTATAATTAATTATATTCTATAGCACTTTTGTGGTATTTACTTTATAATAAAACATATACGTGTTCAGTTGCACTTTTTACATGGGTTAAAATAACTAATCTGTATAAAACCGTGCCCCTCAAAGGGCAGTACAAAAGAGAGTCCTGGACATAAACCCATATGCCTTTTTTGTGTGCCATGCCATGCACACTCTTTAAACTTGGTAGTCAATTGTGCCTAAGTATTATCTGTAATAAACTAGTTTCTTCAGTTTGGTGCTTCATCTTCTTCTTTGATCCTTAGTCGCCGACTGTCAAAGCAGTCAGTGGCCATTACGCCTGTAGGCGTCTTGTAGGGTAGCAACAAACTGCTTCCATTTTGTTCGGTCGGCGGCCATCCTTCGTACAGTGCCTCAGCTCTGGTTCATTCTTTGCATCTCGACCTCCATAGTTCTCCGCCAAGTTGTTTTCCGCCGGCCTCTCTTTCGCTTTCCTTCGGAGGTCCTTAGATAGCTGTTCTTGTGGTGACATTGGGGTTTCTTCTGGGGACGTGGCCAACCCAACTCCGCCGTCTGCCAGCTATGATGTTTGGTGCAACAGTTCTATAATTACTTCTCTGCATCGATTCAGCGTTGGCAAATTCAAACTAGCCATGTATCAGACATAAATGTTAAGTTATTGAGTGTAACACGATGAGAGATTAGGATCAATGCTTTGAAACCCCTGAGATATCATCTTGGTAAAATATATGATGATGTTGTAGAAGTATTTGATGACACAAACCTAAAAGGTTCATCTGGAAATCTTCCAGAATTGAAGATAAGGCCTTTGCTGATTCATTTTGTAAGTTAAAGTTTGTCCCATCCCTTGTTAAATGGCACAGCATCCTTTTTGAAGTCAGTCTTACAAGCAAGCCAGTACAAAATAAAGAATCTGATTTAAATTCAGCTACAAGCAAATTGCAAATGACCAAGAGTTACCTTGTGGGATGCAAGTGTGATGAGGGTTTTCAGCAAGTTTTTATAGATGCTACTGAGATTGCAAAGGTGCTAGAGATACAACCTAACTTTGAGACAGAACAAGTTAGAAAAAGCAGAAAGAAATGGCAGTTTGAGCAATAAGTTCAAGAAGAAGCACCGCAAGGAAAAAAAAAAGAAAAAAAAAAGAACAAGAAATTCAAAGTAGGTTTCTACTACGCTGTCTAAGACATGGTCATACAATCTGTTGAAGAGAGATCCCAACAGCTACAACAATATAATTCCCTATTTGGCTTCCTGTATGATATATACAGTATTAACAGCAACAACAGTGACAAATATACTGAAGATGAACTTAAGGCCTGCAAGAATTTGGAAAAATTATTGATGCACAGTGGAAACAAACATATTGATCTGTGTTGTGAACTTATATCAACAGCTCGAAGACTTCGAAAGTCTATGCCGCCATAAGGAGTACTTCTCTTCATACTACAACAAAAACTCCTGGATAATGTGCCTATTGTTTCTGTTGCTCTAATGATTCTTCTCACACTTCCATTGTCAGTGGCAAATGGTAAACGCAGTTTCTCAAAATTCTAACTTATAAAAACTTACATACGCTCAACAATGTTACAAAAGAGACTAGTTGGTTTGGCAACTATATCAACTGAACGTGTTCAAGCATCACTACTTGACATGAAGGAATTGGTGACAAAGTTGGCAAAGGAAAAGGTACGCAAAGTGAGATTTTGATGCGCCTGAAATTGCATATTTTAAGAGACTTAAATTTAACATCACATTTCACAAGATTATTCAAAATAATGTGTGTGCTAAAAAATTTTCTTTTGTATTTGATAAAGGTTATCAAAGATTGGTGTATTACTTATTCTTGCAATTTAAACTAAATTTAGCAGTTTCATGCTTTGTGCTTTTCGTGTTTTTTTTTTTTTCTACAAGACGTCTGTTTTAAAAAAATTGAAGTTGGCAATTTTTTTTATTGGGGGAGAGGGGAGAGGAGGTGGTGCAAGTAGGTAGCCTTGCCTAGTGCGCAAGATAGCATGGTACAGGCACTAATTAAAACAGAAACATATTTGCATCCATTGTCGTTGTTATGAACCTGGTCACTAGACATTTATTAGAAAATGTATCGTAAATTCTATATCAAATCGTTGTAAATTCGCTCTAAATTATTATGAAGTGTTTTAACTCTTAAATGCAGCAATTAAATTAGTTTTATATCGAGTAAAGTGAAAAGAGATGAGAAAATATGACTATAACCAAAAGTGCACATAGTGGCCTTGGGCGGTGTATAATGTCTCACATTTATTACACATATGGGAGGGAAACCCGAGGCCTGTAAACAGTAAATTAATATGAAACAAATATAAAGGTATGTTATCAGGCACTCGCAGGAAATAAAGAAGTAGAACACCAGACAACAGAAAAACAACAGACATGAGTGGCTTACCGAGGATTTGAACACTGGACCTTCCGTGCGACAACCCGCCTAGCCATGCAAGCGAATCACACTATCCGCCCTGCCATCTACGCATCATCAAAAAATGATGTTTCAATGGCAGGTCAACAGTGCGAACCACAATACATGACACCAGAAGTCCGCCATGGGCAGTTCAGCCTATTAATGACGCAATCACTTCTGTTGTATTTCTATCAAGCAGTATAGGCCGAATCCAACAAGACAAGGACCTTAATACTGTGTCCAGTAAATGATAGTAGACTAGAACAGTGAGAACAGGATAGTGGGTAGGTTTGGTATTGTATAAACATTTATTACACATAAGGGAGGGAAACCCGAGGCCTGTAAACAGTAAATTAATATGAATCAAATATAAAGGTATGTTATCAGGCACTCGCAGGAAATAAAGAAGTAGAATACCAGACAACAGAAAAACAACAGACATGAGTGGCTTACCCAAGATTTGAACACTAGACCTTCCGTGTATAGTGTGATTCGCTTGCATGGCTAGGCGGGGTTGTCGCACGGAAGGTCTAGTGTTCAAATCCTGGGTAAGCCACTCATGTCTGTTGTTTTTCTGTTGTCTGGTGTTCTACTTCTTTATTTCCTGCGAGTGCCTGATAACATACCTTTATATTCGTTTCATATTAATTTACTATAATGTTGTCACAGCGTATCCTAAGTAATATGCCGCAGAAATACAGGCAGGTTCAAATCCTGTACTCATGGCATCAAAAACACCACCGCATCTGTGTCACAGTGTGTCCTGGAAACGGTCACCGTATTTGTAAAAGTTTATATGCCGCAATTATCTCGGGACTTCCAGTATCCTGAGGGTCAGTGCTAAACTCGCAACTCTACCTGGCACATCTGGAATACTCCTGAATCCACCTGTTACGGACCGTCCGTCGATAGATTGAGGTCATCATCTCAACTCCCAGCGTCCGTCAACCTTGCTCTGCCTTTTAGTGACTATTTCCTTGGCTGACCCAGCCCTTCCTTGATGATCGTATAGTGGGTACCTGTTGTGATTTGATGTTCTGCTGGACAGTGGTGGGGTGTGTGGGAAAACGAATTACTTCAAATTCGTTGTTTAGACCAATGAAGCAACAATACGACTCCCATCGGAGTATATAAGGAAAACTCTGTTTCTTAAAAGTCAAATTCTTTTATTCAGTTTCTGTCATGATTAATTTGATTCGGAAGAAAGCCTGATCTCTCACGTCAATTACAACATTCATTCCAAGGGTTTCTCCTTTATTTAGAATCTCTGGGGCAACTGTGCGAATCAATCATTGTTTTACCTACAAGTCGATTTCCTCCGACCTTCAATGCTGACGCCCTTCATTCTTAACCGGACTTACCGCTTTCCTATAGTTCATAATCGTTGTAGATGGGGCAGTTCATTACATAATCAGCGACTATAACAGAGCCGATTTATAACATGTGATTCTTTCTCTCGGTTCCTTTTATTCTTCGTTCTTTTCTACTGGGGTTGATGGAACGACCTTCCTAATCAGTGGACATCTTGTAACCTCCTCTGACGTCATCCCCGTTGTTCTGATATGACGTCGTTGGTCTCTCGATGACTTTTCTTTTTTTCATAGCTCGCATCGAGAGTATTCTTTTCTCCTCCTTATAGTTAGTCCTTTATTCCTTTTTATTACGTCATGTTGTTTGTATGTCACGGCTCCTGTGACAATGTCTCACATCGTGGCGCACCTTAAGGCTCGTGGGTAGAAAGAGTTAAGTTTCCGCGGAGAACAGTTATGCAACAAATTCACGCCAAACACGCATATCCTGTGCTATCTGTTTAAAGTCTAACCAATTATCCATTTTAAGTCTTCATCTTTCTTTTCCGTGAGTTTTCTCTCTGCCTACTTTTCTCTTACACATTCTAATTATCATCATTTCCCTTTTCTATCCATTTAGACTAATTTAGGGACCTCAAGACGCAGCAATAGAGACCGCAGTCAGCGACTCATAGCTTGACTGCCTGCGTCAGGACCAGCGAACCTGAGCTGGTCAAGACCGCACTCCACCTCCACGTGGTGGTCCTGGAAACAGTCTGCAGCTGTGCAGTCTGGCTGAGCGAGTGTGGATCGAAATGGGAAGGCAAACCCGTTCCTAAAAAATGCCGTGCAGAAGTCGGATGTGTCGACCGAAAGGTGCAGATATCACAGCTTAGGCGTAAACAGACACAACGCAACCACCGTCCTTTTCAGGACGAACGAAGAAGAAGAAGAAGACTAATTTAGAGTATAAGCCACCACCGCATCTGGTCCTCGTACAGGAAGCTCGCACCAAAACATCCATGTGAACCAGCAGGGATATTTTCTGTAGCGCTTTATTTTACATGATGAGGTATGTCCATATAAACAGTGGTGTACTAAGGGGGTGCGAGGGGAAGGTCCGCCCCGAGTGACAGCCAGGAAGAGGGTGCCATCGGACACTTTTATAATAGTACTTACTGTTAAAAATATACCTGCAAGTGCGTTTTTTGGGTGGGGGTGTTGGGTGCCAAATACGCCTCTGCATGATACATAGTGGGAGGAGTAATCCCATTCTATCTATTATCAGAAACGCCCGGGAACTACACGGGACTCATTTTTTAAGACAAGGTTAAGGTTCAGCCCTTGATGGGATATAATTAGGGTATATAATGTAGTAAATTCAAGATAATGATATCTGATTTCCGATATCTAAATATAGTATCTTCTCTTCTCTCTCTCTCTCCCCCCCCACCACCCCCCCCCCCCCCCCCCCCCCCTCCCCCCCCCCCCCCCCCCCCCCCCCCCCCCCCCCCCCCCCCCCCCCCCCCCCTTTTTCCACTCAGTCCCAAAACAGTAAATCAAAACAGTAACGTTGAATGAATGTATGTATGTGAGCTCCTCTTTAAAAAAAATGACATAAAAGTAAAAAACGATGTAAAATCTCTCTTAACTGCCCTGTTGTTGTTACAAGGTGAAAAGGGTGAGAAAGCCCGGGGGGTGTCAGGGATGACACCCAATCCATCAATTATCTGCCATCATCCATATGAGCACACCATCAGACTACCACTTATCCTCACACCATCATTTATAGTTATATATTAATTTTAGTTCTTGATGATAGGAAACTCTATACAGAGCGATACAACAGTGTGCTGCTTAACTGTAGTTTTATTTTCAACTCGCCCCAGTCTTTTTCTCTAGGTAATATTTGCGGTTTTTATGATGAATTACTGTAGGTTTAATTTTAATATCCGCACCAGTCTTCTTTTCTTTGTAATATAATTGCGTTCATTTTATTTTATTAGGGAGCTGAGCGCGTAGTTATTTGGCTAGGCAAATTCTCCTTACGGTAGGAGAAAATTCCGTATTCCCGTACTTTCTATGTTTAAACGAGGGGTGGGTGTAGAACCTCGACCCAGGTACGTAGAACTGACGCTAGAACGAATCAAAGTTCATTCTGCTCACGCTAACGGTAGTAACCTTATCTAACATGACGCAATAAGGAGGCGCGGGAGCAGAATAAACATGAGTCATGAATTAGTTTACGTTATGATTGGTCGGGGTCAGTTATTAACTAATTGCAGCAATATTATTGGTTTAGGGCGGCCCCAGAGGGACGCCACGCGATGACGTATGGCGTGGGTTTTAGCGTCGTTTTTCTATGATATATACTAGTGCCCTGTATATACAGGGCACTCATATATACCAGCGTTGTAGCCATTAGCGGTCTCTCTGGTTTCAAAATTTTACTGCCGTGAATCAACGTCATATTCGTCTGCTCTTTGTGAGAAATTCGATAATTGGGTATGTGTACATCTTAATTAGCGGAGTAGATAGCTCGTCTCCCAATAGATTTTAGCACGATAGAGTAAAGTTTTTTCTGGGAGTTTAATTAAATTTATTAGACAGAAGTGCCATTAATTGCTTACTTATGCTAAACGATAGACTGTGGTGTAAGATATGTCTACGATTTTCTGTGTATAAGTAGCAGTAGCTAGGATTTGTGTAACAGGTGTTTTTTTTTTTGGAGATATTATCTGTGTGAGGATAAGCGCTTAGATACGCAGGCGCTCTGTCGTGTGTAATAGTAAGTCTGTGAAAATCACAATGCGATTTTTGATAATTTACAAGTGTATATACGCGAGCGTATTTGTGTATTTTATTTAATTGGGTATTAATTAGTTGTGCTATTTTGGTAATGTAGTTGGGTGACAAGGGGTGAAATTAAAATTACTGAGAGGGCGTAGGAATTGTGTATTTATATTGTGTTAATTGATAAAACCTTCTCGGGTCATTCTTTTATCAAAAGAAGGGCCTAGAAATTAGTACAGTGGATTTCCCTAAGCGAATGAATTGTTTTGACGCCTGAGGCTAGACTAGCGTAATAGATTAGGTCAGCCTGTGTCTGGGAGTTCACAAACCAGACCGATATTCAGTGGGAGCAGGGGAAGAGAGAGGTGCGAGTGTATGGTAGGCTGACCTTTGGGCAGAAATAAGTGTTTATCGCTGTGCATAGTTCAGGAGGGGCAAGACGGGAGATAGGCGTAGTTGTGTAGGGAAGCTGTATTGATTTAGGGGAGAGGTATTTATTTAGTTGGTTATATGTCAGGAACGAGTATATATCGAATTGTTGTACATTCGTTATTTTTTTTTTATTACAGCATTTTTTCACGGCACACAGGGAGGGGTGCAAATTGCCTTACAGCTTGCCAAGATATTCGGCCTTCTCAGGAGTAGAAGGGTCGAGGCATCGCCAGAGTTGAAAGAGAACTGGTGACGCGGTAGTTACCAGCGCCAAGTACGTCTGCACCAGTAAAAGATAGCAGTTCTCATGCAGTAAAGCCCCACGCTTCAGCAGGAACGGGTGCATCTTTTTTTAAAATCCAGAGTTCTTAGCTCGTTATACCACTCCACAGAGGCGCGTGGCCTGGAGGTTGGGTATGTATGTATGTGTGTATGTATGTATGTATGTAAAGCCATACTAATGCCGTTTGTCCTTAAAACCTAAGTGGGTTAAAGCGTCCGCTAAAGAATTGTCAGCAGCAGTGAAGCCTATACATCCCAATTCATGTACCTCGTGCTTGCTACCAAAGTCATCATTTGTAGTAGTCAGGATCAGGAGAAAGGGTCAACATTTCTTTTCCGAACGCCATTGAGAGGAGGGGCGTAATGGTGACGCCCTTCAGCTGAAGACGGCAGTGTCAGAGAGACACTGAACAGAATTTATAGAGTCAGATAGTCAGAGCAGGGAACAGCCTCTGAGTGGCACTGAAGAAGTCCGTTAGGGGATCAGTGCTTGTGATTTAGCTGTGTAGGACATTAGATAATTCATTCAGATTTTGTGTAGACAGGTAGTTACGACTGCAGCCAGACAGTGGTGTTAGAGTTTTAATATGATAGTTTGGAGTGGTGGCTCGTACTTACAGATCCCCACCAAGTACAGTGTGTTTAATCCTTAAGTCTTTTCCCCATGCAGGTTGACAGAGTGGGTGAAAGGGTTGGGGTATATTGTCTGTCGTTTTAATTGTTTTGGTTCTTTTCAGGTGTGCAACATCGCACGTTATTTATTTTGATGTGTTATTTATTTTGTTGTGTAAATAAACTATAAACTGTATACTGGATCAGGTTCTCTATACTATACTGTACGTATATGCTTGTCTGTATAGTTTTGTCTGTGGACTTTTCGTAAAACCTTATCTCCTTTATGGTAGTCAGAGGTGGTGAGTCTTTAGCTCTTAAATAAGTCACGAAGTGGCAAGTGAGAGTAATCTAGGTTCTCACCCTCGAAGCTATAAGTCTCATCTTTCCACAGTCACTGTCATTTCTCATACAAAAATCTATCTTCTCAGTCTTCCTCATACTAGTGTCTTGTCTATACACTCAGACACTCTAAAACTTAAATCCACTTCGTGACAAACAGGAGGCAATCTGTTCCTCAGAAGGAGTCCCCCTGCTGGTCAAGTGTTTTGGCCACTTAATCTTTTTTACACTCTAAGGGGGGCAGGCCCACTTGGGTCATGACTCCCAAGTGTCAACCTCCTGTTGTCTTGTGCAGAGAATTGAACCCACTCTACCTTGGTTTCAGCTTTCAACTTCACTCCTGTTTTCTGCCAGCTGGAGGCAATTGTGAAAGTAACCCCTATGCTGAAAACAAATTACTGCCCCGAGTTCCATAAACCGTTGCGGTTCTTCCACAGCCAGCACGATGCCCTTTCTGCAGTTTCGCTGAGCCTCTTAAGTGCCCTTGTTCTTGAGTGTCCTTGTTTCAAACCCAACTGTTTCAGTAGATCATACACTGTGGCAGCCATGAGACCTCTTGCACCCACCTCAACAGCCATGACCCTTGCAGTGAACCCATCGTGTCTCAAGTCCATGACCAGATCATTATACTTGGCCACTTTGAATGAGTGTTGCTCGTCCAATCTGGATTCAAATGGTAAGATCAGCTCAATCATTATAATCTGGTGCGATGATGAGGAATGAAGCACTATACCTAACCGTCTTTGAGATTTGCTGATTCTCTCTGGATATGCCCCTAGCCCAGGTAGGTCTACTGCAATCTCCCAGTCATTTGCAGTCATGAAGAGATGGTAGACTGCTATTTGATTTACTTGGTTTGGGATGTGCTGTCTTTCCTGCTCTCAGAAAGGATGTATTTGTTCTCGGTCTGATTTTGCTACTCACCTTCACCCTTGCCAGGTCTATTGTAGCAGCCAGCTCATTTAGTACTCCGTTGTGGCGCCATGTGTATCGCCCTTGCCCCAATGACGCCTTGCAAGCTGATTGCCCATGTTCAAGTGTCTGCCTCACATGACACAGGGGGCACTGAGCATCATCAGACTTGCCCCATCTCACAAGGTTTGTAGACGATGGCAGGAGGTCATACATTGATCTGATAATGAAGCCGAGTCTAAGAGGCGCCATATGCCATTCCATGTCAAGGATCTTTGCAGGGTGCCTTCCCATGTAGTCCATTCGCCTTGTTGGGTCTGCTGCACTGCTTTTTTGCATCCTCTTATCATTCTTAGCTTCTCGTATTTCCTGAATTACCATGTCTCTTGTTTGATGCCTGGGACCACCAACGTATGGCCAAATCCCCGTCTATTCGTCTGTATGTATCCGATTACCTCCCTCAGCTTGAGTGACTCTTGAGCAGCACCAAAAGCTTCATCTACATTCCACTTAATGGGAGCTATAGAGGTGGCTTTAGGAATTATACCCTTAGAATTACGGAGAAAGGAGTTAAGACTAAATTACATGAACAGAGTTATGTTAGATAAGTCTCACCCAGCACATACAGCTTTTACCAGATGCCAACTAACAGCTCAGGCCAAGCCAATGAATACCACTAGATACCCTACAGGGTGGAAGTGTATGGAGGAAATTGTCCATCTGGATACATTAATTACATCAATTAATAACAGTTGTGAATACAAGCCAGTGATTCCGCCCTGGGAGATCAAGAAACCAGACACGGACTATCACCTAGCAGAAATACTTAAGAAAACAAATAATACAGAAAATATTAAAAACACCGCCAATAAATATATACAACAAATATCAAAAGACAGCATTACTGTATACACAGATGGATCCAAGGGAGAGGATTGCAAATTGGGGATAGGAATATATATTCCAATATGGAAAATGGCAAAAGAATATAGCATCACGGAAAATACATCAATTTTCACTGCAGAGATGGTGGCAATACTAAAAGCACTATAAATATTCTCTAATAACCCTCCCAAAAAATTAAGTTTTAACTGACTCTCTTTCAACAATTAAAGCACTTAGAAACTTACGAGAATGTAGTAGTACTAGACCTGATATAGCAGAGGAGATATTTCTGACTACTACATACTTATATTCCAGAGGATGTTCAGTCTTAATTTCTTGAATACCTTCACATGTTGGCATAGAAGGAAATGAAAAGGCAGATAAAGAAGCCAAGAAAGGTAGATCTGATAAAAATCTAATAAATGTAGGGATGAGTAAATCAGAGATTAAGAGCTTAATTAAAGAATTAATAACAGATGAATGGAAAAAAATCTGAAAGGAAGACATGGATATAAGATGTTTAAGGCTCCAACAAGAAAATGTCAGATATCTAGGGAATTGAAAATTCCCAGTAATAAGAAACTTCTCAGACTACAGCTGGGAAAAGGCTATTTCAGAATAGAAGAACCTTACTGTGCAGGATGTCTTCAAGACAATAATATAGAACATTTCTTGTTAAAATGTAAGAGGTATGAACAAATGAAAATACCAATATTAGATTATTTGCAAGCATCCAACTTACCTATAAATATAGAAGAGGTGTTGAGAATAGACAGACCTAGGGAACTGCATAATATAGTCAAACAATATTTAACACGAACAAATGTTAATATATAGTGGTTGGGACTTTTAACAGATGAAAGTCAATTAAATATCTGTTAAAGTCCGTTATATAACTAGAACCACCGGGCCTTTACACCCCTCCACTTTAATATTACTTTTGTTCAGAGTTTATTCTCTTTTTTAATTTATAAGCACAATTGTGATTATCCCTATTTATATTGATTTAACAAATGTGATGCCACTTTCTCATATCGGCGGTTGTTCATATTATTTGGAATTGAAAACAATATATATCCTAATTATAACCTATCAGAGGTTGAACGGGATATCTTTTTTTTCCCATTAATTTAAAAAAAAAAAAAAAATTCCACTTCCTTCCAGTTTTCAGTGCGGGCTGAATGGACTTAACTACGTCATATGCTGACTCGTACAGCATCATTGCAAGCCTTGCCTTTCCTGCTTTATATTCTTAAACAACTGACTTGAAAGGAAGCACAAGCTTTGCCTTCTTGCAGTACAGTGCTACGTCTGACAGACCCGGTGGTACTCCCAGGCATATCCTCATGAACTTGTTGACCTTTCGCTCTATAGCTTTCACTGTACTGGTGCTATTTTATATATCAGCAGTGGCCATATAAATTTAGGGATCAACATGAACTGGAGGCACCGCAGTTTGAACTGTCCTAGGAGTCTGCTTTGGTCCATGATCTGTAGTCCTCTGTCTGCCATTTCTATTGTCTGTTGAACTGACTTTGAATCTTTTAATGAGGCATCGTACACCCTGCCAAGACTTTTAACAGGTTCCTAATGACAATAGGGATTCTTCGGTTTGAACCGATGAATGTGACCATGAATTTTTACTAAATAATAATAATAAATTCTTTAAGCACCAAACACGGCGCATAAGGCAGAAACCAGTGCTCTCCAGGTTGTACGTTGTGACGCCACTCCTCTTAGCTCTTGCACATTGTTTAATCCCAACGTTCTTCCTTCTCTTATTATTGTTCTTCTGAGTGTTTCTTTTGGTCTTCCTTTTTTCCTCTTACCCTCAGGAACCCAAGTGAGTGCCCGCAATGGTATTCTGTTGTTTTGCATTCGTAGGACATGACCGATATATGACCATCGTCTTTTCCTTATATAGTTGGAGACATATTTCTGCCTAGAGTCCTCTTATTTGTCGATTAGTCTTGAATTCTTTCCAACTGATGTTCATGAGTTTTCTAAGACATTTGTTCTCGAATATATTCAGCTTTACTAAATACGGGACACATATTGCCCGCCCTATGTCAACCATTAAATAATCAATAATGCTAGCTACAAGAATAATTAACACCAAATAAAAAAATTGACACATATGTCAGTACGTTTGCTGTACACTTCACATATAATTGTATGTATGTGTTTGTACACACGCGCGTGGTCCACCATCTGCTGATAATAGCAGATAACAACGCCATAATAGGTAAACGTCAACGCCAACTATCTAAAAATAAACGGATGGCGCAAGCATAGCAAATAAGTCAGTCCAATATTAAAAATGATCACTTAATTTTGTGTGTTCAATGCACCGATTTGACTTTTTTGACAACATGTCGAGGTTTTGCGTTCGCTCAGCGAGGCAGGATCTGTTGTGAATTTTAGTCCACCGGAATCAAATACTTTGTGAAAATTGTTCCTGCCATGAGCATGAGTGACGAAGATCAAGAAATCGACATCGAAAGTGATGATGTAAGTAGTGAAAAATGTCGGATCTCTGATTTTTGTTCGTACAAGTCCGAAACAACTGACTGTGGACATTTCTGTCCTGACATGTATCCGGTCAATGTTACCAGCTGTGTCAGCGTCAGGTTTTGAAGTCTTGTTCTGTTAGTACTCAGTACTGTAGCAGTAAATTAAAGTATATTTTTGGCAATTTCCTATTATTCGTGCTTTTTTGCTCCGCACAGAATATGTTTAGTTATAAGTTGTTTCGTAGCATTTACAGTTAGGATTAGGGTTGGGGTTAGGATTAACCTTAGGCCTAACCCTAATCCTAACCCTAATGCGGAGCAAAAAAGCACGATTAATAGGAAATTACCATATTTTTAATGTAGGCCTATGTGTCCTGATTGTTTTTCTTTTTTTAAAACGAGCAACGCAAGTACTTACTTTAAAGTGAATTATGGTCATACGTTAGGCCTACTTGAACGTGATGTATTTTACTTATCGAAATTGTTGAAATGAAAAATAGTGGGCCGTCTAATGGATACGGCCTTTAAAAAAGAATTAAGAGATGCAGTAAAAACGGGTTAGGTTTAGGAATCCTAAACCCCAACCTTAATCTTAACCCTGATGACGTCGGTGACTTATTTGTATGACGCCAAAGAACATGACCCACTGTGCTTCATTAGAGTTAGGATTCCTAAACTTAACCCTTACCTCTGATGAAATGTAGAACAGTGGGACATCTTTTTGATATGGCCTTAAAAACATAATTCAGAGATGCAATAATAATGGGTAAGGTTTATTGTTATTATTGATCAAAATCGACTTCATTGCACTTGGTGCAAACCCATAGGGGCTCATTGAAGGTTATGATTCATAACTGTTCCCATAGCGTGCTGGTTGTATACATGATGGATGCATCCTTTCATATGTCCATCAATGTAATCTTACGTTTGATGCCAAATTTCAGCAATCTTAGCCTTGTTGATGCGTCGATAGCTGTGTCTTTCTCTAGCAGGCGTTCAGTAATTGTCTTTGATATTTCTCCCATATCCATATCCAGTGTCCCCACTATAGGAGCTCTCGGAGCTAGTCTGTCAGCTCTCTTATTGCTGCATACCCCTGCATATCCAGGACAGTAGATCCACACCAGTTCCAGAAGATTTGAGACTTCTATGGATACTTTCCATTCAATTCGGAGCTATCCACTTGGGTAAGGGTTCGAGTTAGGAGTCATAACCCTAACGGCATGGGCAACTTAATTGGGTGACATAAAAAAACGTGTCCCACTATTCTTCATTTCAACCCTTATCTCATTACTGCATATCTGAATTCTACTTTTAAGGTCATATCAATCAGGGCGACTTAATCGGCCGCCGGAGAGAGATACATATGGACACATGTCTTGCTGTTCCTCATTTTAACCAACAAGTTACTATTTAAAAAATAAATCTTATAATACTGATTCTTTTTCTTTGATCCATAACCACCAAAGCAGTCAGTGGCCATCATGCCTGGTGGCATCTTGTAGGGCAGCAGCAAATTGATTCCACTATGCTCGGTTGGCGGCCATCCTTCGTACAGTGCCCCAACTCTGGTTCATTCTTTGCATCTCGGCTTCCACAGTTTTCCGCCAAGTTTGTTTTTGGTCAGCCTCTCTTTCGCTTTCCCTCGGGGGTCCATAGCATTGCTGTTCTTGTGATGGTATCAGGGTCCCTTCTGAGGACGTGGCCAACCCAACTCCAGCATCTGCCAGCAATAATGGTGTGCATGTCCTCCTGGTTACTCCGAATAAGTAGTTCTTGGTTGCTGATGGTGTTTGGCCAAAAGATTCGGAAAATTTTCCTTAGGCAGATTGTGTGGAAGGAGGACAGTTTCGACATTACCTTCTCTGTTACTCTCCAGCATTCTGCACCATAGAGAAGCACAGAAAGTACACAGCTCTCATACAGTCTTAATTTGGTGTTTGTGCAGTACTGGGAAGACTTCCAAATGTTGTTGAGACTAGCAAAGGCTGTTCTCGCTTTATTCATTCTGTTGTTAATGTCCTTGCTTGTTCCGCCGTCAGGTGTTACTATGCATCTTAGGTAAGTAAATGTGTCTGTCTGTTCTAACTTCTGGTTCCTTACTGTTATTGGCTCAGGGTTGCCCACATTTAGTGTCATGACCTCTGTCTTCTTCAAATTGATGTTCAGGCCAACCTGCTGGCCATACTTATTCAGTCTATCGGTTTTTTTTCTTGAATGTGTTGATGTGAATGCACAAGTAGTGCAATGTCATCTGCGTATTCCAGGTCTTCCAGTGTAGAAAATGTCCATCTAATTCCTCCAACTGTAACTACACAGAAAAGATTTGACATCAGCAAATTGAAGGACCCCCTTACCAGAAAAGTTTTTGTGGCTGATATAAAGAAGCGATATCTTACTTAGTCGTTCCCCTTCTACCGTGAGGTGTAGAGGTTTGGAAGAGAGAGTGCCAGACTATCCTATCGGCTGTCTTCCTCCTGGCCTGGTTCCATTCTAGTCCTCGGTCCTTCAAAGATTGTCTAATGTTGTCCTCCCAGCAGACTCTGGGTCATCCTGGGGGTCTGGCTCTGTTTCCCATGCTTGTCATGGTAGCAGATCTTCTCCAATTCTGCAGACATGGCCAAACCATCTTAGTTGGAAGAAGCGATATCAATTTGCCAAAAGTCAGGAAAAGACATTGACTGATGATATAGACCAGAAATTCAACACCATTTCAACAATATATAAGGAAAGCAGCAAATCATGCTTTCGATTCCAGGAAAGGAAGAAGCAAGACTGGATAACACCAGAAACATTAAACACCATAATGATGAGAAAGGAAATGAAAAGAAAGAAAACAGAAGCGAAGTCCCCCAGGTTAAAGCAACTATATAGCGAACAGTACAGTCAGCTGGACAAGGAGGTTAAACACCAAACCCGAGCCAACAAAAGGAATTTCCTAGACGATCTTGCAAGACAGGCAGAAGAGGCAGCACTGAGAAATGAACAAAGCACAGTATACAAAATAACTAAAATCATCAGTGGAAAACGAGGTGCAAACAATATTACATTAGTAAGAGATAAGCAAGGAAATCTCATCACGACAGCAGAGGGACAGGAAACAAGATGGGCAGAGCATTTCAGAGAAACTCTGAACAAGGAACCACCAGAGACACAATTGAATGTTCCTAGGGCTGAAAACGATCTAGATGTTAATACAGACATTCCACGAAAAGAAGAAATCATCACAGCAATCAAAGATTTAAAGAATGGAAAAGCTCCTGGCCATGATAACTTAAATGCAGAGCTATTTAAGACAGACCCTGAGCTAGCAGCAGAACTATTAGAACCACTATTTGCACAAGTCTGGAAAACAGGGACAACATCAACGGAGTGGAACAAAGGAATAATTGTCAAATTGCCCAAGAAGGGAGATCTTGCAGACTGCAATAATTGGAGAGGAATCACTCTTCTCTCAGTTCCCAGCAAAATACTAGACACGATAATTATACAGAGAATTTCAAAAGCATTAGACCACAAACTGAGGAAAGTACAAGCAGGATTTAGAAAGAACAAAAGATGTGTAGATCATATATTTAGCCACGGGAACATTATAGAGCAGTGCTCAGAATGGCAAAGACAGCTGTACATTAATTTCGTTGATTTTGAAAAGGCTTTTGACACTATACATAGGGACAGTTTATGGAAAATACTGAGGGCTTATGGAATTCCAAGCTGCATAGTGTCAATCATAAAAAGCCTCTATGCCAACTTTACGTGTAGCATTGGGCAGAGCAACCTAACCTTTGAGGTGAAGACAGGAGTACGACAGGGATGCCCCTTATCAACCACTCTATTTTTAACAGTCATAGACTGGGTGATGCGCCAGACAACAGAGGGCAGTCTAAGAGGAATAAGATGGACTACATTTTCTACATTAGAAGATCTGGAATATGCAGATGACATTGCACTACTAGCACATTCACATCAACATATCCAGGAAAAAATGGATAGACTTAATAAGTATAGCCAGCTTGAACATCAATCTAAAGAAGTCAGAGATCATGACGCTCAATGTGAGCAACCCTGAGCCTATATCAGTAAGGAATAAGCAACTGGAACAGACCGACACCTTCACATACCTAGGATGCATAGTAACACCAGACAGCGGACCAAGCAAAGACATCAACAACAAAATGAACAAAGCAAGAACAGCCTTTTTTAGTCTAAACAACATCTGGAAGTCTAATCAGTACAGTCTAATCAATGCAGAAGCTGGCTCATCATGAGATGAAGTATCATTGCCAAATGAAGTGACATGGATAAGCAGCCAACAAAGTGCTTGCTTTTCACTCAGTGCCAGAATGAAGTGTTTTCTATGCTGGCGAAAAGTTGTTAATAAAAGTTCTAAATAAATGTATCTCAGAAAACAAGATCATTGAAAGCTTGAATAACTTTCTAAAACGTCGGTGTGGAATAACTCCAAATTTTATTTATGACAAAAACTACTGACGACAATGCTAAATGTATTAGTGAAGGTCTCGCTTATGAGTGTACTGTCTCTAAGCATTGCAGAATGTCATGTTATGGGGAAGAAAACTATACATGCATTTCGTACTTGCAAGAATAATATGTTTCTCTATAGTCTTTAAACATACCCTTGCTGAGATGACTAAGAAAATATCATTGCATCTCACATGGTATTTGAGATACATTTTGAGACTCATCTTGATATCTGTAATTCACAAAGAGCAATAGTCAGACATAAACTACATGAAACAAAAATCTCTGGATTGGGTATATCAATCAAATTCTTTATGTCATGTTCTGGATGTTGTGTTTTCATCAGTCTGTTCATTCACAGTGATGATACACATGCTGATCTTCCAATTGATTCACTACAGCCATTATGTTTCTTGTCTCTTACATGCTTAGAATGTGATCTGAGGGTCACCTAAGAGCAATACTCTACAAACAGGTGATCCCATCTCACTACAACATCCCTGGCAATGAAGAAGCTGACAGATTGGCAAAGGAGGGTGGAAAGCTACCTCAGTCTGATACAAGCATAATTTATGAAGAGGCCAGGATTTTTATCAGAAGCAGATACAGAAACAAGTGGGAAGCAGAGCATCCTGGCCACCAAAAGAACAATGTATATTACCAGCTTAACAGAAGTGAACAAGTGGTTATCTTCAGACTCCACACAGGCCACAGCAGATTGAGATACCAACTATTCAACAAGCTAAAGATAGGGGCTACCGATCAGTGTAGCTGTGGCACTGATAAAATGACTGCTGAACATCTGCTGCAAAAGTGCCCAACACATGAAGAACAGAGAAAACACATGTGGCTGTCACCAGTACCACTCCTGGACAATCTCTGGGGAGCTACCAACTACCTCAGACTGACCAGCATTTTCTTGTTGACATCTTCGTTCACCCTCAGACGTCGACTTGAATATGTTTAAAGAAAGCAGTGGTCAGCTAAAGGCTGTTGATATCTCCATAGAATGGTACTGGTGATGGCCATATGCACTTTCTCTAAGTTAACCATCTGAAAGTGTACAAAGATGATTTTCAGTTTATTGTACTCATTGGTATCTATTTGTATTTATGTTTTCAGGATGATGAGGAAAGCCTCCAGACTTTTAGCTCTGTAAGTTTTTCTCTGTGGTTTTGATAACTTTGTGTTAAAAAAAAAAAAAAAAAAAGAATCCTGTATTCTTTGAAAATATTATAAATATCTGAACTTTATTAAGAGATTAATTTTAACATACTCTTGTGAGTCTGCTTCGTTGATTATGTTTATCTTTTTTTGTTTTCTCTCTCTGTGATGTGCCATGGAAATATTATCAGTCATTAACTTGTCACCCCATGAGTAAACATGAGATATGTTGCTTATGTAATATAGACTGAAGGAATAGACAATGATATAAAAATAAGTACAAAAAGCCAGAGGAGCTTTTAATTGCATTGGGAAATATGTAGAGATGAAAAGAAATCAAGTCCAACACAAAGATCAGAATCTCCAACTTAGTATAGTCATGGTAGTTCTATTGTATGGCTCTGAAACGTGGACAACAACAGAAACAACAAAGAACTTAGACTTTCATTAATTGGTGCTTACCTAGAATGGAACTGATGTCAGGAAGTGGACAAGTGCCAGTGGAGCAGAAGATGAGAAGAAGATGCTGGCGTTGGATATGACACACATTGAAGAAGCCTGTTAGCACTACAAGACAGTCATTGTTCTAGAATCCACAGTGTTAAGAAATGTTGAGGTAGACTGAAAAACATGGAGAATAGATCTGGAGAAAGAGATGATGAAGACATAGAGGGACCTTGAACTAATGGCATAGGACAGGGGTTCTTGGCATAAGTTTGTTGTAGGCCTGTGCTCCTTGTGGAGCTGAAAGGTAATGATGAGGTTGCTTATGTAGTTATCATTACTACTACTTTATTTTCTGGAGATGTTTAGGGCTGCATTTGTTCATCACCACCAGTTTCCGTTTTGGCGCATCATCTTCAACTCAGACCAAGAAGCTGCAGTTGATTTCATTTCACCTCCACCACATTTCTTCAGGTTCTCTTTTTCCTCCCACTTTTTCTCTTCCCATGTGGGCTGTTTCTGAAGCTACTTCCCTCACACTTTTCTCTTCCCATGTGGGCTGTTTCTGAAGCTATGTCCCTCCCACTTTTCTCTTCCCATGTGAACTATTTCTGAAGCTATGTCCCGCCCATTTTTCTGTTCCCATGTGGGCTGTTTCTGAAGCTATGCCTCTTTCATTTTTCTCTTCCCAAGTGGGCTGTTTCTGAAGTTATGTACATCCCATTTTTCACTTCCTATATGGGCTGTTTCTTAAGCTATGTCCTAATCACTTGTTGTTTTAATTTCCACTAGTATTAGTTGTTGTATGAGCATTGAGTGGCAGAGTGGTTAGCACACTTACATCTCAAGGCAAATGTGCTGGGTTCAAAACCAGACAATGTAGTGCTCCAGTCTACCCAGCTGCAGTAGGGTACCTGATTCTGCCCTTGAGCTGGGAAAAGTGATGTCAGTGAGAAAAGGAATTGGTCACCCCACACCTCATAAAGCTGAGACCAAGTATAGTTAAGCCCCCTTACAGCAGTATCTGCTACGGAACTACCTTGTATTAGGTCTTGTTTAGTTCTGTTCAATGGGTCTATTATTACGTCTGGCCGTTTTATAGTTAGTAAATGTTACTACTTTTCAGGAAGATAAAAGAGCGCACCACAATGCACTGGAGCGAAAACGAAGGGACCACATCAAGGATAGCTTTCACAGTCTACGGGACTGTGTTCCACAAGATGACAATAAGGTAATTACATCAGAAATAGTTGGCTTGAATCATAGATACGGCTCATATAGAACATGCAGAGCTATTACTTTTTTAACAGGTTGCTCCCATATGTAAACCACAGTAATTTCTGACACAGCATTTAGCCTAAAACTGGTAGGCATAATTCATTACGCAATATCACAATGCTACATATAGCCATACAATTTGTTTATTTTAACAGGAAATGTTATTTAACATAAAAAAATTGTTAAAAGTAAATTTTACGTAAATCAACTAATGTAATGTTTTTCATTACATTTTCAGACCAACTCATCTAATAAGGTAAGAATTTTTCTTTTCTGTCATGCTGGCTTATGTCTTTCTTGTCTTGTCATTTATAGATTCATCTGTTTAAAATGTTATAATACTGACTCTTCGCACAACATTTCTGTTTGAAATTATACAACTGAATCCAAAATAATCTGTATGTAAGTCCATTATAATTAGTATGCACGTCAAGTACGTTATGATTTAATTAGTTTTGTTTATCTTTATTTATAACTATTGCATGGTAAATGCATTTTTCATGTTCTTAATGGCAGAAAGTTTAATTTGTAATGCCTTTTCAGAGGTTGCTAGATTTCTCTCTCTCCTCCCCCCCTAAGTATATCAAGTAGGCTTATTAATAGATTATACATTTCTACAAAACTACAGCGATGAAAAATTAGATCAGTATTTCTGTAACTTTTTTAGACATCCCGTGCACAGATCCTGAGGCAGGCTGCTGAATATATTATACAAATGAAGGACAAAACTATGCAGAATGATCGACACATAAGCATCCTGAGACAACAAAATGAAGAGCTGCAGGCCCAAAGTAAGTGTATGTGCATCATGCACAGTTTGTGTTTTCCTTTTGTTGCTAAATATAGTCCTGCCAGGATGCAAAAGAATTCACGCTGCTCTCATGTGAATTCCAGGGTTATACCTCTAACCAACACTCAAAACACCTCCACATGGTGCATCCTGGAAACAGGCAAACTTCGAGTTGCCTGTTACACTGTCAAATGTACTGGCACTGGCCATTGTTCAGGGATGGAGTAGCGACATCAGAGTGGCTCACAATCATGATTCTCCCTGTAGTGAAATATGTTGAGAATCCAGCATTCCTTGGAGGAATCACTTGAACCTCAGACTTAACTCCAGCTTGTAGCTAGTTGGCTGCATGCAGGAGGATCTCACAATGAATAAATGACAGGTGAGGGGAGCTAGGAAGTGGCTCTGTACAGAACATGATGATTCCTGAGGGCAACCCAGAACCAGAGCACTGTATTTTCAAACTGCATATTTGGAAAGGCTCTCATGGATATCGGGGGATGCACAATTAAAACATGCACACACACATACACACACATTCATTTTCCCCATTTTCTTGATTGAAACCAGTCGTGAAGATTGAAACCAGACTTGAGGATCCTTTAAATATGTGCCAAGCCAGGATAGAATGTCCGGGTCAGATACTGGAGCTCATGACTCCCAACTGAACAAGTTTCTGAATGGCAGGAAAGACCTAGATTTACAATGTAGATCATGCCAAGGATTCTTCACCTTGACATTGGCTGCAAAAGATTGACAGGAACAGCAGTAACTGCGTTATGCAGTCATAATTAAAACTGGTATCTGACTAAGTCAGTTCAGAAATTTCATATGCTCTGAAATTAGAATACCTTCATGCTGTAATTTGGCACAGCAGCACATATAATT
Source organism: Oreohelix idahoensis (assembly GCA_024509875.1). Lineage (NCBI taxonomy): Eukaryota > Metazoa > Mollusca > Gastropoda > Stylommatophora > Oreohelicidae > Oreohelix > Oreohelix idahoensis. The sequence goes on from JAMPIV010012546.1 coordinate 176,013, forward strand.
TCTTGGCTGATGTTGCTTTATTTTGACAATAATTATAGTGCACTGTGGGCTTTTATTGTTTAATGTGATTTATTACACCACTATAAAAAATCTTGCGTTCATATATTTACTGATTTAAGGGGAGGAGCTACACTGAAATGCTATTTTCGTTATTAATCACAGGATTTCATTGAAAATGCACAGACTTAACCTACATCAATCATAGATATGCACAATGAAGAGTTTGGTGGTATTGCATAATTGATTTCATGGAAATGGTGGCCATATTGGATTATATTGTTCTATTTCGATTTGCTACAGCTTTTTTGTTTATAAATCTATCAGTACCAAATTTAAATTTTAATTATTATTTTTTAAAACTTTTATCAGATTGGATTTTTGATAATTTAAGTAGATCTTGAGATAAAGAACTTCAAAGTTTGTATCTAAAAATAGTAACCATTTTATTCCAAATTTTAGAACATTATGTGCAATACATCAAAATTTTGATAAGATATAAAAAATCGGATCTGACAAAAGTTTTATTATTGTGGCGAGATGGTCCGATGATAAGGATAAAGATATTATCCAGACTCAGTAAAGAAAAATGGTGAAGGGATGACACAGGATGAAGTCGGGCTGTTAAGCTCACAGTTCAGATGTTCTAGAAGTAAGGAACAAGTGGCTACTTTGCCCTCTCGCTGGACTTATCCTATGTTTCTAGAGAAAATATAATTGGCTCTAAAATGTCCCTTCAACTTACAATTGCTTTAACACAGAAAAACTTATATCAGTGAAAATAATTCAACAACTTTAGTTGTAAAATCAAATCAAAACATTTATTGGTTAACCTAATATTTTCAAGTGAAATTCATCATCATCATAACCCTCAACTCCCAAAGGAGCATAGGCCTTGAACAAACAAATGCAAAGTCCTCCTGTCACGTGCCATCATCTCAAGTTCTTTCCACGTTCTCCTCATCATTTTCACCTCTGTTTCCAGCTCTCTTCTCCATGTGCTTCTTGGTCTACCTCTGCCTCTCTTGCCCTGGGGGTTCTAGAACAAGGACTGCCTTGTAATGCTATCAACAGGTTTCCTCAGTGTATGTCCTATCCATCGCCATCGTCTTCTTCTCATCTCTTGTTCCGCTGGCACTTGTCTGGTTCTTGTCATCAGTTCCACGTTGGTAACCTTGTCATACCATTTTAATCCTTCTATTCTAAGCAAGCACCCATTTATGAAAGTCTGTAGCTTTTCGGTTGTTGTCTTTGTTGTTCTCTGTGTTTCAGAGCCATATAAAAGTACTGACTTCGCATTTGAGTTGAAGGTTATTTTCTTGTTGGATCCGATTTCTCTTGATCTCCATATAGTTCCCAATGCAGTGAAAGCTCCTCTTGCTTTTTGTATTCTTATTTTGATATCACTGTCTGTCCCTTCAACTTTGTCTATATTGCTGCCAAGATATGTGTACAATTCTACATCTTGTAGTGGTGTTTCTGCAAATTTAACCCTGTTATCATTACCTGCATTTATTTTCATTATTTTTGTCTTTTCCCTGTGTAATTACTGTGACCTCTTATCGAGTGTTTTCAATTTGTCCTGCATCTGATTACGATTATGGGACAGAAGGCAATCATGAAAAAACTTGCTGGCACGGTTTGGGGAGCAGACGAGAGAGTACTAAAGAATCTATATACTGGGCGAGTGAGACCAGTCTTAGAATATGGCATTGCAGCATGGTCAACAGCCGCTAAGTCGAACTTTGACAAAATAAACAGAACCCAAAACCAAGCAATGAGAATCATAACTGGGGGCATGAAATCAACACCAATAAAAGAGTTGGAAAAGATTACTCACCTCCAGCCTATGGAGGATAGAAGAGATAGCAGAGCCCAGCAACAAGCCGAGAAATTCAGGAGGCTGATAGATCACCCAATGCACCAGAGGATAAATGGACTTGGAAGGGGAAGACTGAAGCGAAGCAACTTTGTAGAGACAGTAAAAACAAAGATGAGAGCAGACCCCATAAATGCAATATCAACAGCTACGCCAATATGTACTGCACACAAGCTACCAATTTGGAAACAACAGTGCTTCCCTGAAATGATAGAAAATGTTCCTGGTATTGAGAGAAAGAACAGTCAAACTGAAACAGAAAGGAGAGTCCTAACCACAAAATATATAAAGAAACATTACCCAAGCAACACCTGGATCCATGCGTACACAGATGGATCAGCAACTAATGCAACAGAAGATGGGGGTGGAGGAGTCTTCCTGAGCTTAAGCAATGAAACACAAAAAAAGATAGCAGTCGCAACAGGGAAATTTTCAACTAACTTCAGAGCAGAGGCAGAGGCCATAAAAACTGCATCAGAAATTCTAATGACAGAAAAAAGCTCAGAGAGACCAGTAGTTATCTTCTCAGATGCGCTGTCAGTGATTACAACACTGAAAAGTCAAATAAATGCTGAACTGGATGACCTAAGAGTAACACTTCACAGACTATGTCAGCAGTACAAAAGAGTTGTGATACAGTGGATCCCTTCTCACTGCAACATCCCTGGAAATGAAGAGGCTGACAGATTGGCAAAGGAAGGGGGAAAACTTCCTCAGCTGGACACAAATATAACCTATGAGGAGTCCAAGAGTTTTATCAAGCGCAGATACAGGCACAAGTGGGAAGAAGAGCATCCAGGCCACACAAAAAATGATCCGTATTACCAGCTCAGCAGAAGTGAACAAGTGGTAATCTTCAGACTTCACACTGGTCATAACAGATTGAGATACCATCTGTTCAACAAATTAAAGATAGGAACTACGGATGAGTGTGACTGTGGCACTGGTAAAATGACCGCCGAACACCTGCTTCAGAGGTGCCCAACATATGAGGAGCGGAGAAGACGCATATGGCCATCACCATTACCATTCCTGGAGAAGATCTACGGAGATATCAACAGCCTCAGGCTGACCACCGCTTTCTTTGAACTTATTCAAGTTGACATCTGAGGGTGAACGAAGAAGAAGAAGAAGAAGAAGGACAGAAGAGCCAAGTCATCAGCAAAATCCAGATCATCCAACAGCTTAGTCAGAGTCCACTGGATTCCATTTCTGTTGTGTGTTGTCGATGTTCTCATAACTCAGTCTATTGCTAGTAAGAAAAGAAATGGAGACAAGAGGCATCCCTGTCGCACTCCAGTTCTTATCCCAAACAGTTCTGTAAGCTGTCCTTCATGAAGAACTCTGCATGTCATGTCTTCATATGTTTTCTTTATTAAATTAATGAACTTCAGGGGAACTCTAATGCCTCATCAATTTCCAAAGTGATTCTCTGTTTACACTGTCAAATGCCTTTTCTTAGTCCACAAATCCAATGTGTGGTGGTGAATTCCATTCCAGACTTTGTTCAACTATTATTCTCAAAGTGGCTATCTGGTCTGTACAGGATCTGTTTTGTTGAAAACCTGCTTGTTCATCTCTCAATTTCATGTCTATGGACTCTTTTAATCTCTGGAGGATAATCCTGTTTAATACTTTTCCTGGCACTGATAGTAACATTATTCCTCTATAATTTGTGCACTCTTGTAAATTTCCCTTCTTAGGCAACTTAACCAGATATCCTTCCTTCCATTCTGCTGGTATCTCTTTCTTTTCCCAGACTTTACCAAGTAATTTATATAACATCTCTGTAGCCGTGTCTATATCTGCTTTGAATGCCTCTGCTGGAATGCCATCTGGTCCAGCTGCTTTTCCATCTCTTAGAACTTTATGGCTTTCTTTATTTCTTCCTTTGTTGGTCTTTCACAGTTAATTTGTAGCTCTTCTTCTGCTGGCTGGATCTCTGGGGGGTTTTGTGGAGCTGGTCTATTGAGAAGGTCCTCAAAATATTCCGTCCACTTCTTCATTTGCTCTTGTATATTGCTGAGCAGTTTTCCATTCTTGTCTTTTATGAGGCAACTTGTTTGCTTGTATTTCCCTGTTAGCTTCTTTGTGCTGTTATACAGTTCTCTTATATTTCCTTTGGCTGCAGCATCTTCTGCCTCTCTTGCCAACTCCTCAATATACTTCCTCTTGTCTCTTTTGATACTTCTTTGTTTGCTTCTGTGTACACTTCTTGAGCCTTGGCTTTGGAACTTCTGGTTTTGCTTGTGTTTAAATCTGCTTTCTGGTTTTTTCTGTCTTTTATCTTATTGATGGTTTCTGTTGTTATCCATGCTTTTGTTGTCATTCCTTTTCCCCAGTATTTCTTCATGTCTCATTCCATACAGTTTTGATTTGCTGCCAATAGTCTTCTGTATTCACTACATCTTCCAGCTGATGGAGCACTTAGAATTTGTTGGATATTGTGACCACAAATTTGTCTCTTGTTTCTTGATTTCTTAGATGTCCTACATTAAATTGTTGTCTATAACTTTGCATTGTTGCATATCTCTGGAGTTTCGTTTTTACTTTGGCTATCAGAAGGTGGTGATCTGATGCCACATCTGCTCCTCTATATACCTTTAAATCCTGCAATGATCTAAACTTTATGCACATATGATTAATCTGATTTTCTGTTCCATGGTCTGGTGATATCCATGTTGCCTAGTGTATTCTCTTATGTGGAAACATGCTTCCTCCTATAGCCAATTGATTTGAAGCACAGAAGTTTGAGAATAGTTCCCCATTTTCTTTCATTATTCCTAGCCCATGTTTTCCCATGACTTCTTCAAAACCGGTGTTGACTGTACCTATCTTTGCATTCATGTCTTACTTAGTCGTTCCCCTTCTACCGTGAGGTGTAGAGGTTTGTAAGAGAGAGCGCCAGAGTATCCATCGGCTGTCTTCCTCCTGGCCTGGTTCCATTCTAGTCCTTGGTCTTTCAAAGATTGTCTAACATTGTCCTCCCAGCAGACTCTGGGTCGTCCTGGGGGTCTGGATCCCTGGCTCTTTGTTTCCCATGCTTGTCGTGGTTGCCGATCTTCTCCCATTCCGCAGACATGGCCAAACCATCTTAGTTGGGTCTGCAGGGGGTGGGATTTTAGGCCTTGACGTATCATCTGGTTGCGGACCATGTCTCTTCTTGTTACTTCAACCACCTTTCTCAGATACCTCATTTCTGAGGTTTGGATCTGGCTTTTGTGGGTTGTAGTCATTGCCCATGACTCGCATCCATATGTCAAGACTGGAACATAGGTGGAGCGGTATACAGCCATCTTCGTTTTCGAGTTATGAAGAAGAAAATGTTTCTTCACCGCCATCAAAACGTAAAAAGGTCAGATCATCAAAAAGCTGAGAGAATGACATTTTTATTTATTTTGTAACTATTATAAATGGTTTAATGTTTAAGTGGTGTTTCAAATGGTGGTGTCTGATGTGTCATTTATATGTCATATATCAAAAAAAAAGAGGATTCCATGATGGATACATGTTGTAACTATTATTTTTCCATTGTGTTATTACTAGAGGAGAGTTGATGTTTTGGACAATTTTTAGTACAGAAAGATGTAAATTAGCTATTTTATTTTGTTAAATTACCGTATTTAATTTTAATACATGCAGTCCCGAATGTTGGAGTTTTGTTTTCATGCCCAATTAAATTTTTTTTAAATAAGCGAAAAAATGCTGGCTACACCTTAATATTTAATTCCTAATACATATATTTACCACCAGTTTCCATTTGTTTTTTTTTAAATTGTCTAAATGAGGTTGCTTTTAATTGGGTCTGTTGTTATTTAACCACACTGATTAGCAGAGTGGTTAGAGTGCTTGTCTCTCATGGCAAGGTTACGGGTTCCAATATCGAACCAGGTAGCGTCATGCTCTTCTCAGCTATAAATGGGTACTGGCTCTGCATTTGAGCTATGGAAGGCAAAGGCAGCAAGGAAGGGAGCTGGCCATCACCCCTTCTTATAAGGCTAGACCTAGCATAGTGAAGTCATAACAATTCACTCCCCTTCTGCAGTATCAGTGATGGGACTACCTATACCCGTTTTATTTTTACCTACACACAAAACTCTGCTCGACACATTCTGGGCATATTTGTGGTTGACCGTCATACTTTAGGTCATTTAGAACAATTACTTGACCCATTCTCATTAGTGTGATTCTGTTTACATCAAGACTTGGTTGTGAACCTGTCAAAGTGCTTTGTTTTGACAGTTCAAGCAGTAATTTTGAATTATGGAATGAAGTTGCAAGTTACATTATGAAGGCATACGGTTGAATGGCTTTAATATATACTTTTTCTTAAGTTATATTAAGTTTTCTACAGTTATCAAGAACTTCTTTTGGCAGGAAGTCATTCTTTTACAAACTGTTGCACCTGATCAGATTTTCACTGAAAACAATTCAGAGTTTTTGAATGTGTATGTAACATTTCAAAAGGAACACTGGGCAAAACACAGCTGAGGGTTCTCACTTCAAGGGCACATCATTTCCATAGTCAGTTATGACTAGAGGAGGTTAAACAAAAGGCAAGTGTATATTAAAAGAATATATCAGATAGCCACACATGGCATAATATTTGAACAAAGCTTGGAATTGAACTCACCATTTATGGACCACAAAAAGGCATTTGAAAGGTTAGGCAGATAACATTGGACAACAGCCAAAATGTATCCGAGACAAAAGTAGCTATTTTTAACTAATTTGGACATGCCGATCACGAATATGAACTTAAAAATCACGAATTAGCTCTAGTTTTCAAGGGGGGGGGGGGGGGGGGTGGGGGGGGGGGGGGGTCGTCAGTAGGCTGGTGGCTTCACCTTCCCGACGTGAATGACCCAGTCCTTCTCTTTTCTATAGCCCTGGCGTGTGATTCCCCACGAGACGGATAGCCTTGAGCGTCAATTGAATGACGCAATCTGTAGCAGTCATTGCAACTACATTTCCTCCTTGTCATCATTTGTGTTGTGGATTCTGTGAGTGCAGACGTGTCGTTCAAGACGCCTTGTGAATGTATGAACAGTGCAGATTATTTTTGCTATATTTGCAGACAAATAACTTTGTTATCACAAAGGCGACCCATTACACTGATGATAAAGAAAGCTTACAGCCTTTATTTTGGTTGTGAGATCGGTGACCAGAACCGGTATTGGGCTCCTACACATATGTTGTCAATCCTGTGCAACGAATCTGCGCTGCTGGTTGAACCGAAAAGGATGATCGATGCGTTTTGCAGTTCCAATGGTGTGGAGGGAACCGACAAACCATCTTAATGATCGTTACTTTTGCATGACTCCTCCAATTGGACATGGTATTTCTAAGAAGAAAACGTGGCCTGTGACCTATCCGAATATTCTCTCTGCTATGCGGTAGGGCCTCACGGGGAAGGACTTCCGGACCCACTAGAATCTTATACTCAGGATGATGAAGAAGATAATAAGGCCAGTGGACATCCGTCACCTGTGAAAGCGACTACATCAAGAGATCCAGATTTCGTGCCTAGTGAAGAGTCTGCACAGCCACATAAAATTACCCAGAGTGAATTGAATGATCTAGTGAGAGATCTGGAATTGCCAAAAAAATAAAGCAGAGCTGTTTGGGTCCAGACTGCAGCAATGGAATCTTCTAGAAGAGAATGTGCATGTGTCTGTGTTTCGTGCTCAGCAAAAAATCTGCTTCCATATTTCAAAATGACAGATAACCTCATTGCTTGCGTTGATGTAGTGGGTCTGATGGCAGCACTACACATCAACTACAAAGACAACGATTGGAGGCTGTTCATTGATTCGTCCAAGTTGAGCTTAAAAGCTGTGCTGCTCCATAATGGTGACGTATTACCATCTGTTCCACTCGGGTTTGCAGTTCACATGAAAGAAATGTACAACAACATGAAACAACTGTTACACACCATCAACTATGACAAGTATAAGTGGCAGATTTGTGGTGACCTGAAGGCCATTGCCATCTTGATGGGGCTACAGCAGGGTTACACAAAGTTTTGTTGTTTCCTCTGTCTGTGGGACAGCCGTGCCAGGACTTCCCACTACAAGAAAAAAGATTGACCCCAACGACAATCACTTGAACCAGGGAAAAAGAATGTACTTAACGAACCACTTGTAGAATCCCACAAGATCTTGCTCCCTCCTCTCCACGTCAAACTTGGACTAATGAAGAATTTTGTCCACAATGTGCCATCTCTTCCGAGATCAGCATGGTGATCGCAAATGTGTAAAACTTGTTTTATAAATATTTAAAAAACTAGAGCTAATCTGGTGTTTTAACGGCCATTTTCATATTCAGCAGCCCAAACAACATAAAGGTAAATTGGTTTAATCTCAGATACACACAAAAAGTCAAAATTTGTTGTCCAGTGTAATTGCTCTGGAAACTGATAGGCTTGATGGAGTCCCCCCTGACATTTATTAACCTAAACAAGAAAACATGAAGACATTATATGTAGAATTCTCTATTAAGAACAACTTATTGAAATAAGAGCTGGAGTGTGGCAGGGATGTCTATTGTCAAGTCACTGTTTGTTTGGTTCTGAAACATGGAAAACAGCAAAAATGACACCCAGAGATACATTTGTTCACAAATTGGTGCACCCACAGAACAGACTTATTGATATGGTATGACTCTGGAGCTAATAGGGGGAAAACCAGACAAATACCAGTGCAACAAGATGTGTAGAGAAGACTCTGGTGTTGTATAGGACATAGGGAGAACCAGTTGATGGCATTACAAGGCAGTCCCTGTTCTGGAACCAATATGTAACTAGTGAATAATACTGTGATAACTTCCCCGTAACAGGATATTTCCCTGATCAGCTTCGGCTGAATCTAACGTTTTAATTAATGCATGTAATCTTATTTTGTGGTAAAGTAATAGAAGTGTTGTTTCTTGCCAACTTCACTCACATTTAAAAAAAAAAGAAATAGAGTAAATTTTTTTGGGTTAGTATGTGTAGTTTGTCAAAGTATTGTTTGTACGGCTAGGTTTTAAACTATGTAACGGTTGCATTCTTGGGACCACTATGTGTAATGTCATTCTGCATCAGCTTAGCATTATACGTTGCATATAGGTGGTTGTACAACCACAGCTGTTTAGCGAAGATTACAAAAGAATGTTTATAGGGGGAGACTACGAAAGATTGTTTACAGGGAAGACTATAAAAGAAGGTTTAGCAAAACCTGTTATGAATTAAATATTGGTAATAAGTCACTCATATTATCTTGAATTGATAAATTGATATTGAAATGCTGTTTATATAAAGTGTACTTTATATCGTTGTTGCTGCAGGCAAACGTGAAGTGGTTTAAAAAAAAACAAAAAACTTGAGAACCAGTAACATCTGCACATTTATGTATGCTGCATTTGTGACCTCAGGTAATTGCTGTATTTTAAACAAGCTATTGTTTATTAGACCTAGGCTGTTTATGTCTGTATGTGTGTTAAAACAAACTGAGTCAAAGTAATGTGAATTCTCGTCAGCTTTAAGAAATGGTACAAAATCACTTTACCGTTGCATCATTTCACTTTGCTGTATTTATATGACCTGTATGAACTTTAGTTTATAACCTTTTTAACATAATAAACCGTCATGACCTTTTAAAGTGAGACTAACATTTAGTGACCTTGAATGGACCTTGTTGGGTTTAAATAATGTTAGTTGTACATTATATTTTCAGCTGAACTTTTTCATGTTGTTTTATAATGGTTCAGACAACATTAACAAATAACCTTGTTAATTTGCACTGTAAAGGCCAGTGATTATATTTTAAATTTTTGTACATGAAGATGATTGAACAGTAATTAAATGTAGATGTTGTCAAAACTGTTTGTGCAGTTGATCAGTGATTTGATGTAGATTAAGAAATATTGTTTGTGCTATCGATCAGTCAGTGATTTGATGTAGGTTCATAAATATTGTTTGTGCTATTGATCAGTCTGCGATTTAGTGTAGATTCAGATTTGCTGCTGTTTGTGAAGTTGATCAGTCATTAACTGATCCTATAGTAACAGATTTTACATTAGGAAAATTAATTTCAAATTATACTGATCAGAACATCATATTCAGTTTGACTTACGCCACATTACTGTAAAACCAACAGTGTAGTGGTAACATTTATACTGAACATACAAGTATTTCAAGTTTTCGTGAATGAAGTTAATTTTTTTTTACTGTTTTACATTATTAAACTAAATAAATACGTGAATTAGAATTAGTTTTTTAACAAAGGAGGGGAGGGAGAAAGAAAAAAAACCTGTGTATGGTGTATGTTTGTTTTTCATGTTGGCTTTTTTAAATTGTGCATTGCCATTATATTCATAAACAAAAATTTCACTTGATGACATGTCTTTTTTCTTAAGAAACTGTTAAAAAAAAAAGTATTATATAAATTTGTGTTTGAAAAAATACATGTAATTTAACAAAGCAGTGCTCTAGATTGGTGACTTGTAAATGTATCCCTGTAGTCAGTAATATCTCAACAAGCAGAACAGAATATAAAACATTCATGCATGTCTTCTGCCATGATCAAGAAGACTAACTTGACATGGCTAGAATTTTTACTTAATTAATTTTTAGCGCTCTTTCTGTAGCATGGAGCCACCTGGTGTCTAAAAAGGGAAGTCTGCACCAAGTAGTCACATGATCTTGTAGCAGTACTTTCTCTGGCACTTTGTTTTACATCATGAGGTTGCCAGCTTCATGCACAACCTCATATTGGTTGTCTTGTACAACATGCCCGAGGGTGTAGTGGGCCAATTCTTGTCAGAGATCCCAGGGGAAACTACGTGGCAAAAGAATGAGTATTTGCTTATCATAAATAGTTTCATTTCAACAAGTGGGATACTCTTGGTAGTTTAAATTTGACATCTGCAAACTCTGGCCTACTTGAGCTAGGGACTTCTTGGTTTTTGGTCTTTCATTTAGACCCGATTGTCTGAAGGATTTATAAATGTTTTTCCCACTTTATGAGGGTTGTACATAGGAATATATGTGAGGTGATTCACATGACCGGCAGCTTTTTGTATTCATTATTCATGTAAGGAAAGATGACAAGGGCCAGCGGAACAAGAGATAAGGAGACATTGGTGATGGACATTGGGGAAACCTGTTGATAGCATTACAAGGCACTCCTTGTTCAGGAGTCCCCAGGGTAAGAGTGAGATTAAAGAACACATGGAGAAGAGAACTGGAGGCAGACATTAAGGGAATGAAGACGACATGGAAAGACCTTGGGCTGATGGCATGAGAAGACTTGGCATAAGTTTGTTGAGGGCCTGTGCTTTTTTGAGAACTGAAGGGTGATATGTAAGGGAGGTAATGTTCAGTTCTTGTAGTATCAGACTATTGTATTGTAGATTGGGCTGCAGCAGTGTTTTAATCATGCCTGTTCCTTTTGTTCCCCAACTGAGAAGTTAGTGTCCCTTTTTCAGATCACAATTTGCAATTTTAATCTGATACAAATGGTGTCCCTAATTCTTAAAATATATTTATAAAATAAAAATATCTTAGCAAAACGTCATCAGAGTTAACCTTCCAAAAAGTATTTTACAAAAGGAAGGGCAGGAGGTTACCTTCATTTCTTCTAAATTTTCTTTATTGCACTCGCAGGTCTGCAACCTTTTATCCTATGCCCTTAGGGCCAGATGTGTTTCAGAATATTTTGGATTTCAAAATGGTAGTACATTTCTCTTATTATCTGCTCTAGAATGGGTCATGAAAACATCGAAATCAGCCAACAGAAATGAATTTCAGACGGCTCTGACTGAACAGCTCGACAATCTAGATTTTGCTGACAATCTTGGTTTTTTGTCCCATAACTAGATGGAAGACAAAATTAAAAGTCGTAATTTTGGGTCTCAACATACAGAGGGAAAAGACAAAGATAATGAGAATAAATGCATGAAATGAAAAGATTGCACATGAAGAAACACTCTAACAAGATATAGAAGAGTTGAAGGTACTGGCAGTGATGCCAAAATACAGATACAAAAGGTGAGAGGAGCTTTCATTGTATTATACAAATATGGAAATCGAGTCCACCACAAAAATAATACTAACCTAATCAGATGTCACATCAGTCTCTGAAACAAGGAGAGCAACTAAAACAACAACCAAGAAGATACAGAATTTTATCAAATGCTACTTGTGCAGAATAAATGACAGAAATAGTACAAGTCCACCACTAATAGGGAACTGATGCAAGAACCTGACAAGTGCCAGTGGAACAAGAGATGAAAAGAAGACACTGTTGACGGACTGGACAAACATTAAGGAAACCTGTTGATAGTATTACTGGGCAATCCTTCTTCTAGAATCTACAGGATAGGAGAAGTATACAAGGAGAAAGACCTTCAGCTGATGGCACAAGGACTTGGCATGCATTTGTTGAAGGCCAATGCTCCTAGGGGGAGTTAAAGGGTAATGAATGAAGTCATATATGCCGCTGGTGGTTCCCACTACATATTCAGTCAGACACTGTAGGCACACAGCACGATCAAGGTTCTGCAGTAAATCCACTTTCTGCGCTATCACCATTGAGACGCTTCATTATCTTCTCAGCATTATCACTAGGTGGTCTCTGCAGATTTGACATTTTCACAATGAAATTAAATTAAAAGTCATGAAAAAAAGTAAACAAAAAATTTGTGAGAGCTGCAGACGTCCAAGTGTTTGGTAGCAGTGCGAGGCACAATTGACCACGCTATTTGTTGTACTCAAATGTTTTTACGATGCTCTAGTGCTTACAACTACTCATGTTATGCAATGTGCATGCGCTAGCGTCTACGAAAAACCTTTTGGTGTTTACAGCTTTTCAAATTTTGAATAATAGGTTGTGGATCTGTATTGTGTGTTTTTTTTTTTTTTTTTGGAGATGTATTTGATGGCAGTATCTTAAATGTTCCAGTTGTATTGCTCATATTTTCTTGACCATGAGTTGCTGAAGCTCATCAGTCATATGATACTCGAGTCTGTAGCTGGAAATGGGTCACACCAGACTGAATCTTGGCAGTGGTAACACTTCTAGAGTTTGTGACTAGAAACTGTTGGAGCAACACTTCTAGAGTTTGTAATTGGACACTTTTGGGATAGTTCTTATAAAGTGTATAGCTGGGAACTGTTAGTGTTTGTCAGTTGTTGGGATGATAAGTTTTGAGTCAGTGGCTGGATATTGTTGGAGTAATGTTTCTTGAGTTCACAGTTGGAAATTGTTGGGGTAATATCTAATTGGAGCTAGTGACTGGTCAAATATTTCTGGGAATTTTTATAAGGGAATTGGTATGTAACAAACACTGCTAAACCACTGCGCATTACATAGTATGTTGGCCATGTTGACAGAAGATCAATCTGAAAAAAGATCTAGACATTTGCTGGAAGTTTCTGAAAATTTTGAGAGTGAATTGATTCAGAAAAATTGATTTGTTTTATTCAGAATGATCCATTTACACTGTTCATCTAGTCCATCCAGCAGTGAAAGACCCAGGGCTTGCAAGATGAAACTGAACATTACTTTGATCAGAAGTATTAACAACACAAACTTGTAACTTGTATTGCTCAACTGTAAAAGCAGCAGCTTTGACACAGTTGTTCACTTTCTATGGCTGCTTTGCCAAGCTTGATTTTCTCACCTAAAGTAAAGAATATGAATACAGTGAACTGAGTTTGTTGAGTACTTTCATGATATTCTGTTTGTTGTTGTATTCAGTTCCACTGGCAAAATAATTCTTGATGCTCAGACTAAACAGCTTGACAATCTAGATTTTGCTGACAATCTTGCTTTTCTGTCCCGTAACGATAACCAGATGTAAGACAAAATGAAAAGTGGTAATTTTGGGTCTCAACATGCAAAGGGAAAAGACAGAGATACTGAGAATGAATGCATGAAATGAAAACAAGATTGCACTTGAAGAAACACTCCCAACAAGAAGAGGTCATTGCGGACAATGTAGAAGGCACAGGCAGTGATGCCAAAAGAAGGATACTAAAGGTGAGAGGAGCTTTCGTTGCATTATAAATACTTATGGAGCCAATGCAGAATAGAAATATCACAGGACTCTGAGCAATGCGTAACAAGCCTAGTTTGATGAACTAACCTTGACCCGTCCCCTAGGTCAATGTCCTTTCACCATGGAGTTTAATTCACCTGTGTATTACCCGGGGCTCGAAAGGGGAACAAATAAAAGTAACACTATAACCAACCAAGCATTTTGTAAGAGGTGACTAAGCAGGACTGGGCATCTTGTAGAAACTTGTAAGCCACAAAAATGTAAGCAATTACGGACAGGTCAACCAAGGTAAGTCTATTCTGCCATGAAAGAGGAAATAAGGTCCTGTGGCCATTGACGACTTGGTCTACTATTCTATACTTCTGTTCTTCGGCTCTCTTCTACCAGTTGTGTTGATCGTATAGATTTTGATTTTGATCACTACCCTTTCAACAGTATGCTTAATATCATGTGATATACAAGGACTCACTTGTTCAACATAGATTCACGTGAGTGATGGACAGCAAGACTTCTCTCCAAGTTTTGTGATCAAAGTTTATTTACAACATAAAGGAACTTGATAAATTCAACGCAAGTCTATCTCAACAGCCTTCACGCAATCTTTTGGCTGTCTTGTACAATTCAAATCATATGCTGTCACTCACTTTCACTGTTACAATCACTTGTGCTGGTCTGGTCCCCAAGCTGAGAACCACTGTAAATCTATATGTTTTTTTCTCTACTGTTGTCTATGTTATTCTTAGCATCCCTTCTGTCTCTGTTACTGCATAAATGTTGCCTTGGTATATCTAAGTTACTGGCCTGACCACCAGGGGTGGAATGTTTACCAAGTTTTACTTTCCTCTTCAGCTAAACTTTCTGTCTATCACTACTAATTCTATTCTACAGTTCATTCTTATAGAATTGACTTCACACGTACCTGTTGTTCTGAAAACTCAGTCCTCCAACATATCGAACACTGCCATCTCATTCCTCACGAACATCTATCACTCTCTATGAGTTGAGCAATGGAGAGCATTACGGGTGGCAGATACTGGGTCATTCTGCAACCACATGCGACAAGCAACCAACTAAGGCTGGTCTTACCAAGGCCCGATTACTAACTCTCTATACAGGCAATGCTCACTCGGCTACATCAGAAAACGAACTGATCTAATCTAACCTGATTTAAAATGACAACTTTATTCGAACTATCCAGAACTTAAACTTTCCATGCCTGTAAAGAACTCGCTCAAATTTCACGTGGAAAAATCACTTAGCGTTTCTGTATTGAGAACACAATACACTCAACGCCCCTTCTTTGATCCTTAGCCGCAGACCGTCAAAGCAGTCAGTGGCCATCACGCCTAGTGGCGTCTTGTAGAGCAACAACAAATTGATTCCACTTTGGTAGGCGGCCATCCTTCATACAGTGACCCAGCTCTGGTTCATTCTTTGCATCTCAGCCTCCACAGTCCTCCGCCAGGTTGTTTTTGGTCAGCCTCTCTTTCGTTTTCCTTCAGGGGTCCAAAGCATAGCTGTTCTTGTGATGGCATCGGGTCTCTTCTGAGGACATGCCCAACCCAGCTCCAGCGTCTGCCAGCTATGATGGTGTGCATGTCCTCTTGCTTGCTCCGAGTAAGCTGATTTTGGTTGGTGATGGTATTCGGCCAAAAGATTTGGTGAATTTTTCTTAGGCATGTTGTGTGAAAAGAGGACAATTTCGACATTTCCTTCTCTGTAACTCTCCAGGATTCCGCACCATAGAGAAGCACAGAAAGCACACAGCTCTGATATAATCTTAATTTTGTGCTTGTGCTTATTGAGAGGACTTTATGTTGTTTAGGCTAAAAAAGGCTGTTCTTGCGTTATTCATTCTGATGTTGATGTCTTTGCCTGCCCCGCCATCTGGTGTTACTATGCATCCTAGGTATGTGAAGGTGTCTGTACCAGTTGCTGATTCCTTACTGATATGGGCTCAGGGTTGCTCACATTGAGCGTCATGACCTCTGTAAATTGATGTTCAAGCCCACCTGCTGGCTAAACTTATTAAATCTATCCGTTTTTTCCTGGATGTGTGAATGTGCTAGTAGTGCAATGTCATCTGCATATTCCAGATCTTCCAATGTAGAAAATGTAGTCTTATCTTATTCCTCTTGGACTACCCTCTGTTGTCTGGCGCATCACCCAATCTATGACTGTTAAAAATAGAGTGGTTGATAAGG
Source organism: Oreohelix idahoensis (assembly GCA_024509875.1). Lineage (NCBI taxonomy): Eukaryota > Metazoa > Mollusca > Gastropoda > Stylommatophora > Oreohelicidae > Oreohelix > Oreohelix idahoensis. Next base: position 192,135 of record JAMPIV010012546.1, read on the forward strand.
GGCATCCCTGTCGTACTCCTGTCTTCACCTCAAAGGTTAGGTACTCAACGCCCCAAAGGGATGAAACTCCTGTCCTATTTTTTTCGCCCATGGTACCCCAAATCGCCCGCTTTGAGCTGTTGCCAGTGGAGAAAACTTAGGGAAATTCGTCAAGTTTAAGTCGTCACTGCCCCTTTGCTATTAAGCGGATTGTAATAAAATTTATATCACCATACTCTTGATCTTCTTCTCTTTTGAAATGTATTAATTAAAAAAAAATAAAAGCTATTGAAGTATTTTTTTACTAATAAAAACAAACAGCAGCGTTTAGCGTAGTTTGCTACGGCTCCGAACGTTTTCGTCTCACCCCGCTTCATTCAAATGAGGATCGCTTGACCAGCAAACGTCTGATTTGCATACGGTTTTCACCATTAGGCGGGTCAGATCCATAGCATTAATTTCGTATAATGCAAGCTGGAGAAAACAAAGTGCAAGACGTCGATTTATTGAAGTGAAGTTGCAATTTTACAAGATTTGACATTTTAAGTTGTGTTATAATTCCTTGCATGGTATGAGAAGATTCGGGAGCCATTTTTATTTATTCCTGTAAAATATCAAAGACTTTTGATGTTTGCTGGTGAAGCGATTTGACTTTTAGTAACGCTCTCTCAGTCAAGAATTTTAGCGAAAAATGCAGAGCGAGGCTGTTACATCGACCGTGATAAGTCCCTATGTCGATCAATCTCGGCATGCCACTTATGTTGGTTCGTGCTCAAACTTCATCACATCTTCTGATTTGAAGATGACTATACGTAAATATATCACTTATTAAGAATGTTTTGAACTTTAAATGTAAACTTTACAATAGTTTTAATATTATTTAGCAATTTAACACGATCACATAGTTGTTGTAACAGCGTGAAATGAATGTGTTATCAACACTTCAGACATTCACGCATCAATCTAATTATTTCACGAGCTTGAAAAGCTAAGAAAGTTACCAATCTGAATAAAAAATGCATGTTTTGATTAATGTGTAATTGAATGAAGGTTTATTTTGCAACATAATAGGGTGAATTATATCTCAAAAGCGAAGGATATCGCAAGGCCAAAGCCATTTGCCGACATATCGAGTCACGGCTAGGAGACCGGACAATGCCATAATTAAAGCTGCTGATGCTGTACTGGAATGTCCGGACTCGCAGCCAATAATTGATAGTCTTAAAATTCCCCGAAAAGAAGAAATATATATATATAAACAGCTTTCATAAAATAGGAGCCGCGGTAGCTATATATAATATATTATAATATAATATTGTAATTTCCTATTACTCGTACCTTTTTGCTCCATAGTGAATATGTGTAGTTATGTGTTCTTTCGTAGCAGTTAGGATTAGGGTTAGTGTTAACCCTAAAGTTAGTGATAACCCTAAACACGAATACCTGTAATGTAATACTATAATAGACTGGAATGGAAGAAACGAAGTAAAGAATCAGAGAGGGCAGTTAAAGAAAAAAATCAAACAGCGAATAACTGACAACAATAGGAGGAAAAAAGAGAAAGATGTTAAGAATGCAGAGAAGAAGTTAGAGTTATATAACACAATCATTAGCCATAGGGGTCTGTGCACCACAAAGGAGGATGTGGATACAATTTGTAAAGGACGAAATGCCCTTAGAATAGAAATCTTAAGGCTCAGTTAAGATACAGAAAATTAATATTGAATGATAAGGACATTAAACTTTTAGAAAATATCAAAGAATTGTATTTTGGACTTCTGAAGCATTTAGGTTTTGAGGCGTCATTGCCCTCTCGCAGGGAAGGAGTGCACCACGATCATTCTCCTCCAGTTTAAAAATGTCTTTTTAAATGCTAATAACCAGTTGTTTAAAAATATAGCGTTTAGATGTTGTTAATTATTGTTTAGATGTTGTTAATTATTGCCTACACATTTTTTTAAAATGAAATATGGACAGTATCTTAAAAAAAATTTATTTTCTTCATTTTCACATTTTTTTCTTCCCATGGGACAAATTGGCCTCTGGACACATTTAAAAAAAATTATACAAGAACAAATAGATGTTTAAATCCTGTGAAAAAAATTGAGATATATGTGTGTAGTATGCAGATTGATATGTACAAATTTAAAGCTTGTACCTTTTATATTTTTTGAAATATGATGTGAAAATTGATGATCATGCAAAATACTACATTTTTTGGTAATGATTTGCAATATTTGGTCTAAAATATATTGATAATTATTCATGATATAGCCCTATAGTTTTCTGTATGTGATCAGTGTATTGCAGACTGTATGCTGTTTATCAGAGAAGGCTCTAAGATTATATTTAAGAAAACGGGAGCACTCTGAAGTTGGTGTGATGTAACTTTTTTAACTTTGTGAAAGTACATACACATTTTAAAATGCCGTAATTTTTTTATTTTTTGTCCGATTTTTAAAAATTAAGTACCCAATTTCATGGTTTTCCTAGAGCTTCCAAACTGCATTGTTTTCTCTGGTGCTTCTGTGCAAACAAAAATCACTTTGTGGTACCTTATAAGCTGATCAGGCTCCCTTTTAATTATCTGAAAGCCCACTAGAGTCCTCCCGGCTACAGTCCTTAAGGAGGCTTGTGTTGCAGCACAGAGAAAAAGTGAAGAGCCTGGGCTGCTGACTCATCAGTCTAGGACAAATGTGGCACCTAGAATGTTTGGTTGCTAAGCAAATAGGAAAGACCTGGAGACAGAAATCAAAGGGCTAAAGAAGACACGAAAAGACTGTGCAAATGTCACATGACAGGAAGACCTGGAACAATTTTGAAGGCCTATGCTGCATGGGGAGCTACGGGTAATACATGATTGTGGTTTAATTATGTATTCTCCAATGTCAAGGACAGGTAGCTCTGTATAGTTTCCAGGGCTCTCGGAGGAGATGAAGAATAGACCCACTGCTCCCACATTTAATAATAATATGAGGCTGAGCATGGCGTTAAAACTGAAAATCACCAAATGCTATACACTTACTTAGTCGTTTCCCTTCTACCGTGAGGTATAGAGGTTTGGAAGAGAGAGCGCCAGAGTATCCTATCGGCTGTCTTCCTCCTGGCCTGGTTCCATTCTAGTCCTCGGTCTTTCAAAGATTGTCTAATGTTGTCCTCCCAGCAGACTCTGGGTCGTCCTGGGGGTCTGGATCCCTGGCTCTTTGTTTCCCATGCTTGTCGTGGTAGCCGATCTTCTCCCATTCTGCAGACATGGCCAAACCATCTTAGTTGGGACTGTTCTACTTGGGTCTGGGATTTTAAGCCTTGTAGTATCGTCTGGTTGCGGACCATATCTCTTCTTGTTGCTTCAACCACCTTCCTCAGATACCTCATTTCTGAGGTTTGGATCTGGCTTTTGTGGGTTGTAGTCATTGCCCGTGACTCGCATCCATATGTCAAGACTGGGACATATGTGAAGCGGTATACAGCCATCTTCGTTTTCTTACCAACCTCTCTCTTGCTGAGGAATCCTCGATTTATGGCCTGAAAAAGTCTCCCAGCTGCTGCTTTTCGAGTGACAAACTCTTCTTTGATGCCTCCCTTTCAGGCTATAATAGCTCCGAGATATTTAAAGTGGTCGACCTGCTCCAGGACCTGTTCTCCCAGCTCAATCTGATGTCTTCTTTCTTCTTGCAATATCACCATGGATTTTGTTTTAGAGCTGCTTATGACCATCCCTCTCTTCTCCAGCTTTTCCTTCCAGACTTGCAGGTTGGATTGGAGATGTGCCTCTGATTTAGCAATCAGGGCAACATCATCAGCAAATGCCAGCTCTGAAATACAGACCTGTCTCATCTTCCAGTACCCTACTGAATTTTTGCATGCCTTGATGACTTCGTCCATGAGGAGTATGAAAAGATAAGGTGACAGGATATCACCTTGTCTTACACCAGTGGTGGTCCTGAACTCTTCTGACTTATGGTTTGATGTCCTCACATAATTTCTGCAAGACTTGTAGAAGCTCTGTATAGCATGAATCAGAGGTGCTGGAATGTTCTTCCTTGTCAAACAGTCCCAAAGTTTGCTCCAGGGGACCTTGTCAAACACCTTTTCCAGATCTATGAAACAAAGATGGATCTCACTCTTATACTCAAGGGCCTTTTCACTCAGCTGTCTGAGTGTGAAGATTAGGTCTCGAGTACTTCGGTTAGCTCGGAATCTGCACTGGACCTCATCCAATTGTGGCTCAGTGTTGTAGCCGTTTATGGTAATGGTGTTGGTCTTCACAACGCGAATGGCAAACTGAACGAAAATGTCAACAAACTGTTCTGTAAAACGGACTACAACAGGTAGTGTTTGAACTGATCACTCGATGGTAAACTGGGCAGTACATAAGTCAGTGATTGCTGGACATATAGTTTATTGACATGGCACATACGAAGAAACGATACGATCATAGTTATAGGTTATAGGTACAAAATGTCATACTTTGAAGTTGCTGATCATTCTTAGTTATTCTTCAAATGATTAAGTCTTATCAACACCCACAACAATCTATTCAGCTATTGAGTTCGGAATCGGCTAACCTCTCTCTACATCCAAGCCACGACTTTGGCATTGAAGCATGTACGGCATATAAAACATGTGCGTAAGATAAACAATATAACTTCTTCTACTCGTAGGAATTCTCCGTCTACGATTCAAATCTTAAAGGCAAGCGACTCTGTAGATCCATTCTAGGAACATCTTAATTCCCGCTAGACTAGTATTACAGCGGCCTTTTTTCATACAGCATTAAAATAAGAAGTGGGACGATAACTCACGTGACATTCCTGATATTGGTTTCGACCTGAAGACCAATACAGATCACTAGAAATAACTGGCTTCCTTAAAATGCCATTGAATACGAAATATAAAATTACTATCATGGACACAAGCCAGTTCCATGTTTCCACTCCAACACGTGACGTCACAAACTACTCAACTAGGTTACACGTGCGTCCAAAGCAACACTCACTGCTTTGTGCACGTCAGTGCGCGAATCAATCGAACGCTCAAACAATATAACTACATAAAACTGCTGCGTACATTTGGCAGGACCGACGACTACCCCCTTAGGTAATAAATGTACGTAACACTCAGCTAGGCTTGAACTACTTGTGGCCAGGTCTGCAACATGATATTCGTCAGTTTGTGCGAGATTGCTCTGTTCGCCATAACCCAGACATCCAGAAGGATGAAACTATGAAGAAAGAGCTTGAGCAGAGTATCCAACACCAAACATTGGATAACTCATACCTCAACTCGACATTTCTGTGTAGTAAAGCAGAGTTACGACAAGCGCAGAAGGATGACATTACCCTAGCGATGTACTCTGACCATAGTCAGATCAAGATAACCCATGCTTCAGCTGGAACTTTCCACAAAGAAGATGGGATTATTTATCGACGGACGAGGTGGGGAAGACAACTTGTAGTGCCTCTCCCCTTAAGACCCTCCGTTATGAAAGCAGCTCACATATCCACACTGGGAGAACAAGTTTCAGTGGGAACCACTATGAGTAACCTTAAAGAGGTTTACTTTTGGCCTCGACGGTGGACGGGTGTCTGTCAGTACGAGCAAAGCTGTACACACTGCCAAGTGAGAAACTCAGTCACTCGCCACCGAGATAAGGAAAGAGGAAAACTCTACGATAGAGAGAGAACCCTGTGCACAGTAAATCCACGGAGAAGTGACTGCTCCAAAAGCTGGATATTCTACAAATATCTTAGGAAAGGGCATGTGTCACAATATGGATTTGGGGCGACCCCCTTCTCGATCTCTCTGTCACTACAGCAGTAATCAGTTACATTTCTGGTACTGACTAATTGCGTGCTTTTCCATGGTCAGCACATTCTTCATTATTGTATGGTGTAGAAACCTGGACAATGAACAAGCAATTAGAAGAAGAATTGAAGCCTTTGAGATGTGGGTATCTATAAATATAGATGAATTGGGAATTTCTCATGGAGAGAGAAGGAAAAAAATTTAGAGGTACTAGAAAACCTAGGAATGAAAAAAGAATTAATGATCAAAATTATTTTGCCATGTAAAAAGTCATAAAACCTTTATGAGGACCATAACAAGGAATAATTGAAGGCAAACGTGCAAGAGGAAAACAGCGATATAAGTTAAGTGGGAAGATAACGTCAAGAGATGGGCAAGAAAGAGACTATCAGAGTGCACCATCAAGACAAGAGACAGAAGACTTTTGAGATTCATTGCAGCTGATTTTTGGTGTGGAGATGGCAAGTGATGATGATGATGCAAGGGGTTGTAAAGTTATATGATAAAGTTATACAAGGTTGTAAAATGCGATTAAGAGGCTGGGGCTGGTAAACTATCACTATCACATGAAACAAATAACTACAGACATTCACTATTGCAATAGCATTTTACTGCTTTGTTGTGGGGTTTTTTTTTTCCATAAGGAGCAAAAAGGAAAATGAAAGGGTGGGGGTGTGAAGGGGGAGGAGGCTGCTATACAGAGATACAAATTGTTATGATGACAGATTATCTTGTAGCTGCTGATTCACGTATGACAATATGTACTATCAATGATAGTATCATGCAGCAAGGATAAATAACGGAGAAATGTTTAGACAACAGGAAAGTGTTAGTGATTAGAACCTTAGCTTACTCATAACAACAGAAACGCATTCACTCACGTCACTTTTCTGACTGTAAAAGCAGATATCAGCGTCTACAGTACCGGTATTTAACTTTTTTGGTCCACTGTTGCCGTGAAATATAGTGCAGAGCTAAAGTTTGCGTAATTGAGCCAAGTGTGCTGCACTGGCTGCTGTTAGCCCATGGTGTTGGAGGATTTATGTGATGTTGTCTAAGCATCTGCTTCTTGGTCTTGCCTATGCCCTGAAACCAGATCTTCTAGGTGTATCTTCTTCTTCTTTGATCCTTAGCCTCCGAATGTCAAAGAAGTCAGTGGCCATCACACCTGGTGGTGTCTTGTAGGGCAGCAACAAACTGCTTCCACTTTGCTTGGTCGGCGGCCATCCTTCGTGCAGTGCCCCAGCTCTGGTCCAGTCTTCCGCCAAGTTGTTTTTGGTCGGCCTCTCTTTCACTTTCCTTCAGGGGTCCATGGCATAGCTGTTATTTGTGATGGCATTAGGGTCTCTTTTTCTAGGCGCATGGTAGTAACTGATCGGGCTCCATTCTCATGGAATGGCCCTACCACTTATACGTGGTTTTGCAGTCTACAGTTATTTATCCAAATACAGATTGTGTGATCAGGTGTAAATAACCAACACAATAAATGAATACAGTAATATTTTTATTCGTTCCACGTACATAAATGCCACAAACTACTGAAACTGACTTCAAAGAATTTGATTGGACAAAATATTTAATTAAACATGATTTTACTGGACAAAATATTTAGTTAAACATGACATTTATTACAACAAACGTGTACTTCATAACTTGATGTTTAATAAAGGAAAAAACATTATTTTCTTCACAACTTTCCACAGCATTTGATGTTCTATTGAACATTATAGTGCTACAGCCAATCTATTTATAACCTAGCATTTGCCACGTTGATGAGTTATTGGCCATTATCACAAACATGAAACAAGAAGATAATTATTAACAGCATGAAAATACTAATGTAAAACATGCAGACAAATTCTAGCTTATGAAATAAAATTCAAGGAGAAAAAATGATTAAAATAAAACAATTAACTGGAGTTCATCTTTCCTGGTCAATGCAAATAATATTACTAAAATATTAATTAAATGGCCGAGAGCCTTGTTCAAGATAACATAACAGAAAGCTTAGAATATCTATGCAAAGAAACACATGCAACAAAGAAATTTTGAAAATGCTATGAATTGTAAAGAAATTAATGATGGATGTAAAGAAAATAACAACTACATTTGTTTAACATCGGTGAGTCAAAAAAGGTTAAATATTTCATCCTGGAAAGGAAGATAAAGAAGCCATGGAACAGAACAAGATGTTGTTAGCTAACATGAGAGAATCTATCTTTGTTCATTTGTTACCCTCCAGTCTTGCTGGGAAATTCCAATGGCATTCTAGGGAAATTCTTTGTTTTCCCCCTTTTCACTACTTTTGGAGCCACAGCTACTGCTGATTGGTCGCCTTGCAAGAAGCCTGCAACAACACATTCAAATGCTCTTGCAGCTTGGTTTATGACCAATTTGTTTTACATGAAGAGTTTGCAGGCCCCTGGCACAACCTCATATTAGTAGGCTCTTACTACTTGCCTGAAGGGACAGTAGTCCAATTCTTTCTTTGTCTCATCAGAAATCCCTGGGAACTACACAGGGCAATGTGACCTGTAAGCTGCTGTACCCTCCCTCCTGAAAGATTCAGCCATTTCCATGATCCACCCTACTTGTTGGCTTTCCTTATGTCCTCTTTCCGATGGTCTAATATGTAACAAGCATAATGGTGCTTGACACGTTTTCATTTTAATCAGGAACAATTTCCTTTTTGATTAAAGTTTACTTCGAGGCAAGACACAGTTCTTAATATTTCTTTCTTACTTTGGTATTTCTAATCAATAACCTTATCCATGCTCTTATGTTTTGGGTTTTCTAAGTAATCAGAAAAATAAAAAAAAATAATAATGAAAGTCAGCAGAAATCCTAATTCACTCAATTTCCATGCCAACTAGATGGTCATAAGATCAAGCTGGTCTATGAGTTATAATACCTTTGAATGTGCCCACAAAGAACAGTGTTATATCCACTGATTTTATTGATCAGGCATCCATATCTCCATGGAGACAAAGGAGCAGCTGATAAATAGCATATTCCTACTAATCATTTGTTAGCAATGGCAAACATTAATAGAACAGGAGAAGATGATCACATGAGATGAGATACCCAAGTAAAGCACAAAGGTTACTAGGGAAAGAAGAAAACAAGAAGACTTCTGGCAGTTGATGGGTACAACATGTATCATCTGCATTGAGACAAAATAAAATGGTATGGACCCCTGTCAGAATACAGCCCCATCAGCTGCCAGCACTAATATTCAATAACAAAGTTATAGCTACGGGTAAATAAGACTCTTGAGAGGCACGTGGGCAGGCAATGTTAAAGAGATTCTGAAGAAACAGAGTATGACACTGGCTAAAGCATCACACCTTACAAAGGAATGAAATAATCTGCTTCTCCCAGTGATGTGTACACAAAATGTATGCAGAGATAGATGATAAGAAATGGAAAATGGACACAATCAAACTATGAACAGTGTTTCAGGAGGTCTCTTATGTGAGAGAAGTAGAGTTCCCTGAGATTCAACTACTAGACAATAGATGAAATCATATGTTGGTGATGAATGATTTCTGGCTGACTCTGCTGGTACATCAGCATCATTTCCCTTTGTGCTCCCCACAGAGCATGAAGCCACCACTGCCGCTGGTCCCTGCAGGAAGCCTGTACCCAGCAGACATATGCTCTTACAGTGGGGGTTTCTGTAGCAAATTGGTTTTACATAATGAGGTCTGCTGGTCAAGAAAATACAGGCATACCTCGATTCCAAACCACCGCAATAAAGCGAATTTCACAATAAAGCGGGTCACACCCATTTTTTGGCTTCCCAGTGCATATAAAAGCCTAAAATCATGTTTACATTATGTCTATTAAGTGCGCAATAGTGCTAGGTCTAAAAAAAACAATGTACTGTAAAATTAAAAATACTTTATTGCTAAGAAAAATGCTAATCTTCATCATCTGAGCCTTCAGCAAATCGTAATCTTTTTGTTGGTGGAGAGCCAAAATCTATCGGAAGAAGATGGCATGTTCTAATAAATAAACATGAATAATTTGAAAAAAGCGCAATATCTGCAAAGCACAATAAAGCGAAGTATGCCTGTATTTTATATTCTAAGTATTTCAACATCAGATACTTGCCTATATACTTAGTCATGTAAAAAGTTATTAATATTGTGGTCAGGCATAAATTATATAATCACTACACGTCTAATACAATAATAATTTCTTATGACTTACAAAATAAGGCTATGACAATTTTAGACATATAACTGCAGTATCTCAGACTGAAGAAGTCTTAACCAGGTCTTTATGAGGTCACACACACTGAGGAATCGACTATTACCAGCAAAAAGCAGTCCTCAATCTGAAACTCCCAGGGTAGAAGAAATAAAGGAAAAAAAAAACCACGGACAAGAGAACTAAGTTAAGATACAACGACAAAAGAAAATAATGGAAAGAACTTGAAGAGACTGCTCAAGACGGATGGGCCTGGAGAAGAGTGTTAATCTTTGCTTCACAGGGAGTTATGACAGGAGTTTATGAAGCCCACAAATGTCTCCGAGGAGACTTAGAAAGAACAGGACTGCTGCTCAACCAGGCGTGTCGTAAAAGGCAACTAACATGAGGATGCGCATGAATCTGGCAACCTCATCATGTGAAACAAATTGTTACAGACACCACCACAGCAAGAGCACATGAATGCTTCAGGTTTCATCCAAGCAGGTCAGCAGCAGTGCTAGCTACATGCTCCATGTGTAGGTGCTCCAAGGAGGTCAGCAGCAGTGCTAGCTACATGCTCCATGTGTAGGTGCTCCAAGGAGGTCAGCAGCAGTGCTAGCTACATGCTCCACGTGTAGGGGCTCCAAGGAGGTCAGCAGCAGTACTAGCTACATGCTCCACATGTAGGGGCTCCAAGGAGGTCAGCAGCAGTGCTAGCTACATGCTCCATGTGTAGGTGCTCTAAGGAGGTCAGCAGCAGTGCTAGCTACATGCTCCATGTGTAGGGGCTCCAAGGAGGTCAGCAGCAGTGCTAGCTACATGCTCCACGTGTAGGTGCTCCAAGGAGGTCAGCAGCAGTGCTAGCTACATGCTCCACATGTAGGGGCTCCAAGGAGGTCAGCAGCAGTGCTAGCTACATGCTCCATGTGTAGGTGCTCCAAGGAGGTCAGCAGCAGTGCTAGCTACATGCTCCACGTGTAGGTGCTCCAAGGAGGTCAGCAGCAGTGCTAGCTACATGCTCCACATGTAGGGGCTCCAAGGAGGTCAGCAGCAGTGCTAGCTACATGCTCCACGTGTAGGTGCTCCAAGGAGGTCAGCAGCAGTGCTAGCTACATGCTCCACATGTAGGGGCTCCAAGGAGGTCAGCAGCAGTGCTAGCTACATGCTCCACGTGTAGGTGCTCCAAGGAGGTCAGCAGCAGTGCTAGCTACATGCTCCACGTGTAGGTGCTCCAAGGAGGTCAGCAGCAGTGCTAGCTACATGCTCCACATGTAGGTGCTCCAAGGAGGTCAGCAGCAGTGCTAGCTACATGCTCCACATGTAGGGGCTCCAAGGAGGTCAGCAGCAGTGCTAGCTACATGCTCCACATGTAGGGGCTCCAAGGAGGTCAGCAGCAGTGCTAGCTACATGCTCCACATGTAGGGGCTCCAAGGAGGTCAGCAGCAGTGCTAGCTACATGCTCCACATGTAGGGGGAAACAAAAAGGAAATGACAACATATTTATTTTGGTTTCAGTGATGGGTTGTAAACTTTAAAGCCCAGAAAAAATTTGACAGTATCAATACATCATACGCCCCCACATCAATACATCATATGCCCCATATCTTCTCTGAGAAGGCAAAGAAAGAATATGATTACTGCTTCCTCAGGCATGGTGTAAGAGGAAATATGAGGTTCTGCGTGCGGCTGGCAAACTCATAATGTATAAAAGATGTTACAGAAATCACAACTGCAAGAATACGTGAATGCTTGGTGCAGGCTTCCAGCATGGAGACCAGCTGCAATGATGGCTCCTTACTCCATAAGGAGTGAAAACGAAAATTAAATGAATGAATGAATGACATCATACAGTGGCATTTTTATGATATGCTATGTATGTAATCAAATCATCAGCAAAACTGCCTACTGTAAACATTAAACAAATACAAATCTGAAGTAAGTCAAAGTAACCAAGCATGCGGTGTTACCATGCCACTTAACCATGTGATTGTAACATATTTCACCAAAATAAAGTAAAATATGGACAGTTTATAAAATTACTCTTATAGGATGAGGTGGTTTTCCCATGTCTGCCACACTGAATCTTCTGCCGCTTTGAGTTTTCATATAGTGTTAAAGTGAAAGGGTCAGTTCTTTCCAAGTGTTTTAAAAGTATAAGTAGTTCTATACATAGTTGTGAATTGAAAGGGGTCGGAGTGGCTAAGAGATATGGCATCTGCCTTTAATTCAATGGTACCGGGTTTGCTTCCGGCACAAGGGATATAATTGATGGAAATTTTTTCAGAGCCAGTGGTTCCTCATGATGTCATAATCACCCTTGATCTCCTGGGTTGTGAGATCAGATCCTAGCTTTCTCAGATAAGGGTGAAAAAATTGGAGGTCCTGTGTGCAAGTTTCACACGTTAAAAATCCCTCAGCAGTTGGAAATTGTAAAGAGTAGGCCATACGGCCGCTGCTCTGGCAAAATGTAAAAATTAGGAGACCTACCCACCACAAAAATATTTACAGAATGTGTGATTCCTGTATACACACATTGCGATCCTCGCCGGTGTTACAGAGTCCATGCACTGTGCTGAGATTCTCCTTGTGTGATCTAAGGCAGGAGATCGGAGCACTTATGGAGTTGTCTGTATGAAATAAAGATGGTCCTTAAATCAAACCAAACCAAATTGAATGAGAATTAATAAGCGTAAATTTTAGACCAAACAAAACTTAGTTCAAATATAATGGCCCTAAAAACTGGTCTCCCTTTACAAGCTCAATGGAAAATCAGCCAAGAATATGGCCTCTCGCTCCTTTAAGAGTTAATTTGATTTATTTGATTAACAAATGTTGCATCTATTTTTTTTTAAACCAGTTCAGAATAATACTGGAAGGAACCCAATTTAATTTTGGGGAAACTGTTGTATATTAAGACATTTTTTTTTCCTTAGCTGTCCATGCCCTTATAAAGCAGTGGTCGGTGGGGTAATTTACTTTTCTTGGGTGTAAAGATCAATAGTGTCCCATGTAGATCCCTGGGGTCTCTGAAGAGACAAAGAAAAAATAGGCCTACTGCAACCTGAGTCATGTCGTACAAGGCAACTAATATGAGGCTTGCATGGGGTTACTCTATGCTCCATGAGGAGCACAAAGATAAATTATGATGATCAAGTAACAATTGTCAATTTAGCCATTAGAATAGCTAGGGACTAGAATCAGGTTCAATAGTTTTACCCAGTGTGTTGTCTTATATATAAATAAAACACCCCTAGTTTTTTTTAATAAGTTTATTCCCAATCAATGTAACACTTAGCTCCAGTAGGCTGGGGTAACGGTGATGCACTAAACTTTTGACACGGGGTATAGGTCAAACCTCAAACCTAGCTGCCAACCACTGCCATACTGCTATCTCCACAGCAAACATGGTCTTATTCCATTCTACTCTCTCCTTGACAACCTTCCACCATTTCACAATGACCAACCATTCTTTCAGGTCCAATTCTAAGATGACAAGAAACTGATTTGATTTATTTCCAGCAAAACTGTTAAGTTTTTGACCAGGTAAAATAAAAAAACCTAACAAATAGGTGCTCAATCAGGCATATTTCAAGCATGACCCTAACGTACCAATTCTCTGCAAAAGGTACATTACAAGATATACAAAATGCAGCTGAATTACTTCTTGAAAGATTGTTACACAGCCATTGCCTAATGTGAACGTTTTGACCAGTGAGCTACGTCCATTTGCAGAAGACAAGACTGAGAAGTGAGCTGTCCTAAAATGATGTTTCTGCATCCATTGCTGCCCTCTCAGTGGGAGATTTCATTCCACCAAAGTGTTGCTGGGCCATTATGACGGAATCAATACTGAGGTTGTAAATTGGCTGTACTGGTCTCTGTCGTATTCAAAACATGAGATTTATCAATTACATACCAAGACATCCTTTTACACTACATTTAAATATGATGCACTAAACTAAAATCATTCACTAACTGTAATGACACAAACAAAATAAATACTGTGAATTCTTTCATTTTCAAAAAATGTCCCCACCACTATTAAATTTACTATCACCATCACCGTCATTTTGACCCCTTAAGGAGCATGGAGTCATAACTACAGTTGGCCTCCTTGTAGGAAGTCTGTGTCAAAGCACTTCACATGCTCTTGCAGAAATGGTTTCTGTACCAATTCGTTGTACATCATGAGACTGTCAGCCCCCATACACAACTTAACATTAGATGCCTCTTATGATAGGAAAAACGTGAAACTTATCTACATGTACAAAATGACAGGAAAAGTAACATAAATTATGTAATCCCTGTAGTCACTTCCAACATAAATCATTCAGACTAGATAATGTATTATGTTTCTCTTGTTTTTGTTTTCGTAAGGATGCCCCATTTAGTTCCTGAGAATCTTGAAAGAGACAAAGTAAAATACAGAAACCTCATCTTGTAAAACAAGTTGCTACAGAAAAGATTATAAGCTTTTATAGCAGGCCTCGTGCAAGGGGACCAGCTATAGTGGTGGTGCCATGCTCCTTAGGGAGAACAAAAGAGATGAAATTAAAGATAAAGGTAGTTCAATAGCAGACATAGGGGAGTAAAGCATCAAGGACTTCTCTACTAGGTCTCAGCTTTATGAGGTGGGGGGGACCAGTTCCCTTCCTCGTTGCCTTTGCCGTTCTTAACTCAGGGTCAGTCAGGGATCCATTTTTACACCTGGATAGAGTAGAGTGGTTTTGAACCTGGTCCCTTTTCCATTGAGAAGCAAGTGCACTAACCACTCTGACACTCTTCCTTTTTATATTTCTTCTTATTTTAATCATATAGATTAGTTCATCATGTCTCGTCCCTCACTAATACCCTGTGGTTGTTCTGATGGATGTATTTGTGTGCTTGTCCTACTAAGACTTTCACCATTAGCTATTTTCATTCACCACATCGTTTTAGACAGCCTGCAGTTTTCTTCACTCTTAATCATTTTTCCCTTCTTCCCTGATTTTTTGTTTGTTTTCATCCACAAATTTGTTATTGTTGATCAGGATCGATATCACTGCACTCTGGGCAAACTCATAGGGGCTCAGTCTCCCTCAGAAAATGTTAACGGGTAGGAATGCTAATTATTCATGTAGCGTTTTGGTTGTACTTAAGACAGATGCATCCTTTTATGCTTGTCTTACATTTGATGCCAAATTCCAACAGTCTTAGTTTTGTTAATCACAAATTTGAATTACTGCAGGGTAAACCGGGGTCTCTGGAGATAAAGAGATGATAGGATTGCTACTACCACTACACATGCTGTAAGGAGAGACCACCACATAAAATAAAATGCTATAGAAACCACTACTGTAAAAGGACATATAAGTGCCTTTGTGCAGGCTTCCTGCATTGGGTGCTGCTGCACTAGTGGCTCCGTACCCCATATGAGGTGAAAAAGGGAAGGAAGAAAGAAATGTAAAAAGAGAATAACAGCTTTTTCTGTACCCTGATGAAATAAATATTTTGTTCATTCAATTCCTCATACCGGCATTAAGCTAGCTGAGGGATAAGCTAGCTGAGGGATAAGCTAGCTGAGGGATAAGCTAGCTGAGGGATGAGCTAGCTGAGGGAAAAACTATAAGGTGACAAGAGAACCCTGAGATGAACTGCCAACTTTATAAGAGAAATAGATGTGGTTACTTGAGAGTGATTGAAAAAGAAGACATTAACCAGTCCTAGCACTTACAAGTCTGTTCTGTGGGTTCCCAATAATAATGTCATTGCTCAGCATGCCTCCTAAAAAGTGTTGAGCCACAGATAAGCCACTTAGACAGTAGCAAGTGTGGTAGTGGTCCCTAGCTCTGGAAAACACAACATTTAGAGTGGATTAGATGCAAATTAAGTATTTAAAAATAAGCTCAAAGTTAAGTCTCAGTAAAAACATACACAATATGATGTGACATACTGATTTTAAAGTCTTCTTCAGCAAAACAATACATAAGGTACAGATTAAAAATGGAACCTAAGACGCGTCAAAAGTGAGGAATGCAGTCAGCGACCCATAGCTAACTGCTTGCGTCAGGGTCAGCGAACCAGAGCTGACCAAGACCCTACTCCACCTCCAAGTGGTGTTCCTGGAAACAGGCTGCATCACTGCAGTCTGGCTGAGAGAGTAGGGATTGAAGTGGGAAGGCAAACCCGGTCCTAAAAAATGCCGTGCCGAAGTCGGATGTGTTGGGCCGAAAGGCGCAGATATCGCAGCTTTGTAAACGGCAACACAACGCAGCCAGCGTCCTTTTCAGGACGAACGCAGAAGAAGATTAAAAATGAAAAGAATGTAAAAAAAATAAAGCAATAACAGAATTTAAAAAGTAAAGAGTTCAGGCTCAAGTATTCTGCTAAAATGTGAAAAAGGACAAACATATGAAAGAAGAATTACATAATAATCTTCAGAATAATCTTCACGGTTGTCCCTTGTTGCTCCTAAAGGTGCAAACAAACCAAAACAGGAAAGAAATAAGAAAGAAAGATTAATCTGTATTCTTCAAAATGGAAAAGATGTGATGGCATATATTCTGCCAAAATAAAGACACAAAAGTAATTATACAATAAAAATAAAGACACACAAATAATTATACAATTAAAAACAAGACACAAAACAAACACAGGACAGCTAATACCAAAAGAATACATTGGCAATTAAATTTGTCACATAAAATTATAGACACTGAATATCCTAATTATAACCAATCAAAGGTTAAAATGAATACAGTATTACCCCCTTTTACGCGACCAATACATTCCAAGATTCCTCGCGTAAACTGGAAATCGTGTATAATAGCGCACCTCATATACTGTATACGTATATTTCCTATATGTTAATACATATCACACATTTTTTCCTATAAATAAAGTAAACGAACACTATAGTGACAATTATTAAAGTAAAATAAAATAATAATAAACAATGGAATGACTCACAGTGATGCTACCCAGAGTGAGAAATACCGTGATGGTACGAGATGGTGCGAGACTTTAACGGCGCTTTGGATATGGAACAGATATATGGCGCTCAATTTAAAATGTATATTTTCCGTATTTTTCTACCTTTTTTTCCTCAATCGCCAATCGCGTATATTTGAAGCCGCGTGATTTGAGTTCGTGTAAAATGCGGTCCTACACTATTTATCTTCAAGCAATTATAAATGTTAAAAAAAATGACACGTACTTGCCAGGCTTATCTATTAGACCCCCATATGAGTGCTGACAACAGATAAGAATGTATTCCTGCAGAGCCTCTTGGTGAAACATCCACCTGTTAGCACTCAAGTTCTGGTCATCATCTGTGAGTAGTGAACACAATTACTTCACCCTTCTATGAAATAAAAATAAAAAAATGTTTGTACAGTAACAAAGATATATACACTAGAAGATCCAGTGCAACAGGGGGTTGTTGTTTAACAAGGGCTGCTGAGTCTGTCACTCTTTCACAGCCAATGCTACTTTGAAGAATCCATGGCATTGTCTACATTGTAGATCTTGACTTTTCCTGTGGCTTTTCTGCCATTTTGGACAACTTGTTGAGTTCCAGTTTCTGTTCCAGGTAATCCATCCTTGCTTCTTCTTCTTCTTTACCCTTCAGCTGCACAAGGATCACAGGCCTTCAATAAATGAATGCCAAGTCCCTCCTGTCTCGTGCCATCAGCTCAAGATCTTTCCATGTCTTCCACACCATTTTCATTGCCTTCTCCAGTTCTCTTCTCCACATGTTTCTCTGCCTCCCTCTGCTTCTCTTACTCTGGGGATTCCAGAACAAGGACTCTCATGTTATGCTATTAATACATTTTCTTTATGTATATCCTATTGATCGTTAGTATCAGTCCTTATCTCTCGTTCCACTGGCATCTGCCTGGTTCTTGTCATCAGTTCCACATAGGTGATCTTGTCATACCATTTCAAGCTTTCTTTTCTAGGCTAGTACCTGTCTATGAAAGTCTGTAACTTCTTGGTTGTTCTTTTTTTTTTTTGTTGTTCTCCATGTTTCAGAGCCATACAATATTACTGACTTGACATTTCAGTTCACGATTCTGATGTCTGTTTTGACATCTAAATTCAGTACTAAATTGATATGCCTGAAAAATGTACCAGCAAGCACTAAAGAAAGCAATGAGAGGTAAACTTGAATGTTTTAACTCTTTCAGTCCAGAGCAACGCTCTGAGCGTTGCAAAATTCAACACGCCGTGCCAGAGCAACGCTCAGAGCGTGGTTTTTAGTTTATCACACATAAACCTTAAAAATCGTCCGTTTAATGCAGTTCATATATTAAAACTCGTAGAATGACTTAAGCTACTATCTAAACAACTAATTTGACTGTAGTTAATCAGCACATGTACATGTTTTGATGTTATTATCACAATTTTTGTGAAAATTTGCGTGTTTGCGTTTTTCGTTGTTATTGCTAGAGAAATATGTCACGCTTTATATTTACATTTTCTAAGTCTCCTAAGCAAATAACTGTGTCAAACTACTTTGAAACATTGCTGACATTAATGATGGTTGTTTGGTAGTCACAGTTTGTTGTCAAAATACGGAATCTGTGCAGAAAAGCTAGACACACTAGGTTTAGTTGATGAGTGGGCGTAGTCGTATTCTGGTCGATCAAAAAGCAACAAAACTAGACCTACCGTAACATCTAATCACTAGTTCTTGGTAGAAGATGAAGCTAGGGATACTATTAAAACATTAAACAAGAGAAAAAAAGTTTTTATATGACGTTATTCTTCTTTATTTGTTTGAAAATTACGTAATGCACGATTGCATAATTTATTTTTTTCTTACAAAGGACCATGGAAAAACTGGTGTGAATAACACTAAATGTACAAATTGTGGCCTGTGATGTGGCACTTTAATTCTGTCTTTCAACCGGCCCGATTCTGTCGTCTATTTTGTATTTCCGGCCCGATTCTGTGGTTCTATTTTGAATTTTCACCATATATTTTTTCTTCTCATTTGAGTATATCGTGTTCGGTATTTTTGAGGAGATAAATTAAATGGGGTCGTTTTATGACGGTAGATTTATTTTACACTCGACCAGTTTTATTTTCTTCTGATCACGCGATTTTCCGTTGTTTACGGAAATCGCTATTTTCGGGCACGCCGGTATGACGCGTCAGAAACGCACGAGGACGTGATGTCATTTTGGACACGCGGTCGGGTTGTTTTCAAATCTGATTGGCGTAGCTCATAGTTATGTTTATTTTTCTGAGCGTTTCCATTGGTCGAGGGAAAGCTAGGGTATGCTCAGGAGAGATCACGCGGGGGTGGTTCAGCGTGTGTATAAATAGCCAGTTAGAACTGTGGGCAAATCTCTCCGAAGAAATATTGCCGCCGGTCGACGTCGATTTATCGTTCTCCACTGTGGGAAAAACCAGCGATGAATTGGTATGTAGGATTTTATCTTATTATCGTTTTATTCATTAGAGGGTTCTTTTGAGAAATTCGCCTGTAGTTAATTTCTTCGGGGGACATTAACTTTTCAGTTTTAAAATAAACGATAGTGCCATCTATTATCATTTTTTGAAGAACGACGTAAATGTAACAGTGTGCTTATTCTTTCTATGAGGCAGTAGACAGGAGTGTGTGAAGTTGTGAGAAACACGTGTGCCCATATTTGTAGAATGTTATGTAAAACCACCATTTATTTCTGTGTATTTACTAATGTAATTTTATGGGGAAATCCCTGGTGTGTTCGTTAATTTTACTGAGCCTTAAATGGGAGAAATATTGTCGGAGGGTTCAGATTTACGTTGTAAGTGAATTTTACTGCTTAGAGGAGTAAACTATTCCTATAGCGAGATTTCATTTAATTTTGGAGCAAGCCGGGAAACCTCATGGGTAAATGTTTAAAAGGAGACCCCGGAATTTCGGACAAAAGAAGTTCCCGAGTTGAAAATGTTGACACGTGGGTAGCCGCGCGTCACAAATAGATAAGAGGCAGACAGGTCGGGAGGTTCTGTTTACTTACCTGGCAGATTATAGATGAGAGAGAGAGAGGGGGAAGGAGGAGATTTAAGTGCCACGTGGGTAATATTATTTTTTGTATTGTTGTACATGACGAGTGGAGTATTGAGTAAGAGGAGTTAGGTTAGAGATGCGTTATGTTGGAGTTGTTATACAATAGACGCATTTTATTTTAATTTCAGCGAGTCACGGCAAGAATAGTGGGGGAGCGTAACTTTGCCCATGTGCAAAATTACCCATGGCAACAGGACCTATCTTAAGGGTCAGACCTATGGTCTCTGGCAGTGAAGTCCCTATGCTTCAGCTGGACTGTGGTTTAATTATCATACAGCCGAGAGCATCGCTATTATAGTCTCTAGCAACGGCAGGTGGCCGTGAGACTGGTTTCAATTGCGTACAGCCAGAAATCAAGGCTGTGGTTTGTTTCCTCTAACTCCGGAGCGGATTAAAAGAGGGAAGCTATTCAGCAGCAGAGAAGTTTTGTCGACAGTTCATCAAGTACCTCATGCTTGACGCCAGAACTTCATCATCATCATCGCAGAATTCAGGAACAGGTGACAGGGTTACCATACCTAGGTCCTGAAAGTAACGAGAGAAGAGTGTAACGGAGAAGCCGCATCATCAGTCGTCGAGTGTTAGAGAGACACGGACCAAGAGAGAGAGATAGAGAGAGAGAGAGAAGGAGGGAGAAAATAGACAGGACCAGTAGGGTCTGTTCAGTATCCACTTGACGGATAGATACTGAGCCACTGTGTTACTCCAAGTCTATTATTTGTAGCATTTCCAGTGGTGTTAGTTAGCGGCGCATATCGCCTAACAAGAGGAAAGCGGTGTAGACGGTTCGTTGAGGAAGAGTCAACAGGACTGAGACAGTAGCAAATCTTAGTGGTATTAGAGAGTGGAGGCTAAAGTTGACAGCCCCACAAGATCAGAGTACTTTAAAGCACTAATCATTTTATTGTTCCTCAGCAGGGCGACAGAAAGAGTGAATGTGATTTGGGTTTTTTTTTTTTCTAGTGTCTTTCTCATTTAGTCTAATTGTTACGTTGCTTTTCAGGCCGTGCAACAGTGCACGCAATCGACTGACTTGATGACGTATGATGCCATTTTATGTTTTCCTTGTATGTAAATAAATATATATAATATATTTACTGGATCAGCTTCTACTCTTTACTATACTTACTTTATGTCGTCTGTATAGTGGTGTCTGTGGTCGTTTTTATACACCTTATCTCCTTGTATTTAAAGGAAGTCAGAGGAGGGTGAGATTATAGCCAGTTTGACGTCACGAAGCGGCAAGGGCGAGTCAAAACCTGGTTCTATCCCTTGAGCCAATAGTCTCATCTGTCCACAGGTATGTCATGTTCCATCTAAATTCTATCTTCTCAGACTTTCTCATACTAGGGTCTTGTTTTCATTCAGGCAAACTCTAAAAACTTAAAACCACTTCGTGACAAGTGGGCGGCAATCGTCCGGTGGATCATTCTGTTGGGATCAATTCTGGAATCTTGTTTAGATTCATAGATTGTCTCTATAGAAAGTTTTCTGAGAATAGAGTTCTTTAAATATCCCCTAGACTTGAGCTATATTAGAACTGATCCAGTTATAAGTTTTTCCACAGGTTGCAGTCTAGTAGATTTGTGGTAATTTTGATGTATATGACATAGAGGTAATTGATGGCATACCGACATATTTTTCTTTAACAGGAAGGTAATTTAGTTTTTGGTAGCTTCTTAACTAAATTTTTCTCAGGTTATTATTCAGACTTGGTGCTAGTCTGAGGTCGGGTTTTTGGAACAGCGGTTAAAGAGGGAGTATTTTATATTACGTAACCGGTTGTTCCTTCTCTTTTCCTTTTCTGTCATTTCTCTGTATTTGGGAACTTACAGCAGTTTACAGGTAAGATGGCGGATATGGCCAAGTTACGAGCTGCCTGGCGCGACGCTGCTCAAGACATGGGAATGGATAAGGAGGAGACAAAAGCCTACATGATCAGAGAAAATGATAGGCATAATCAACGGGAAATTGAGGAAAGGCAAAGGATAGCCGCCGCCGAAGCAGCAAAAGAGGAAAGGATAGCTGCCGCAGAAGCAGCCAAAGAGGAAAGGATAGCCACCGCAGAAGCAGCGGAGAGGCAGGCCGAGATGGAACTTCAGAAATTGGAAGCACAGGAGAAGGAGAAGGCAGCAGAAAGGGAAGGACAGGAGAAGAAGGCAGCAGAAAGACAGCACGAACTTGCCCTGCGTTCTCTGGAACTGCAGTACCGATCTTCGGAAGGCAGTTCAGCTAATGGAGATTCACCTGGAGCAGGAGCGAGAGACACCTCAGGAAACGGAGGGCCCCGGATGGCAGCCATGAGCTTCCCATTTGACTCGTTCCCTAATGGGAATGAAAAGATTGACGTGTTTTTGGAAAAATTTCAAAGAATGGCAAAGGCATACGGGTTGGATGAGAGTCTTTGGTGTCTGAAATTATCACAATCGCTCAAAGGTCATGCGTATAAAGTTTACAACAAGCTGCTCATAAATACTTACTTAGTCGTTCCCCTTCTACCGTGAGGTGTAGAGGTTTGGAAGAGAGAGCGCCAGACCATTCTATCAGCTGTCTTCTTCCTGGCCTGGTTCCATTCTAGTCCTCGGTCCTTCAAAGATTGTCTAATGTTGTCCTCCCAGCGGACTCTGGGTCGTCCTGGGCTGCTCATAAATGATCAGAACAACTTTGAGGCACTGCGAAATGCTTTATTGCAAAGATTTCAGTGGACTCCACGGAAATGCCAAACCATGTTCAGGGAGAGCAGGCCGGAGAAGGAAGAGAGTTTCGCACAGTTTGCCGAGCGGGTGAGAAATTACCTTACCCGGTGGAGGGAACTGTCAGGACTGGCGAAAACTTTTGAAGGGTTGGAAGAGTTAGTTCTGTGTGAGCAGATAAAGGCTAACATGTCCCCCGACTTGAGGCGGTATCTGGCGGAGCAGGGGGCCCAGCAACTCGATCAGATTATTGTGTTCGCAGAAAGGTACCAGACCGCACAGGCCGAAGTACTGTGACAGAAACGGAAAAACCCAGACCTGCCAGCCCCAGACAAAGGAGCTTCGTCATCGCAGTCGGCTACTTCACCAGCTCATCAGCAACCAGAGCCTTCTCGCAAGGAGCCACATTCTGGTTATAACTTGCGCCCCCAGCCGCATAACCGAGCACAGCCGACACCATCTCAGGAACCAGCAAGGAACAGAGGAGATAATGAGAGGTATTGTCAGAATTGTAGAACCACTTCCCACTGGACATCACGGTGCATGAACGAACCCCCAGCTCACCATGCAGCTTGTTTAAGACCGGTGAGATGGACTAAAGGGAATAAATGGGAACCAGTCCAGGCAGAGAAGTTGTTCTCTAACAGTGGACCAGCCGTAGTGAATGGGACGGCCACTACGTGTTTGTTTGACAGTGGGCTTACTTACCCCAGTATCATCGCTCGTCATTTGGTGAAACCAGGGCAATGGACCGGAGAAATAGTTGAGATTGGTGGAATTTTGAGAAGAGGGATCTCACAGCATCTGCCTGTAGCCAATATTGAGGTGAAATGCAAGTTTGTGTCTGGCACCATCAAGGCAGCTGTAATGGCACAGCCAGCACATGATTTCATCCTGGGAAGCCCTTACTTAGTTTTGGGAAACCCAACCACACTGATCCTTGCTAATGCAAGGGGTCCTACTGCAGGCCAGAAAAGTGAAAGGGGAAAGCCCCACATTCACGGAGCCCCACGGGAGCTCAAACATCCCTGTCTTGCGATGAAGAGGAGGGAAGCCTCTAAGGACAGGGGAATGTTATTTACAGAGGCGTATTCGCCTGTCAGCCCTGTTCAGCCTAAAGGTCAAACAGTGGTGATGCCTCTTACTTCAGAAGTATCTTCTTTGTCGTCGAGAATTAGGCCCCCGATGGTATTACATCTCTCAAGGGAGGGAAATACTTACAAGAAGGAACATCTGCACGGTTCTTCAGTCAACCGCAAACAGTTACGCCCTGTTATGGAGATGTCTGGCCAAGCCAGTCAGACTGTTTCCAAACACTGGGAGGCCGCACCATTTGGTAATCATTATTTACCACGCGCCGCCAGGAAAATTCGTGGGCGAAGGAAACACACGAGAGGGAGGAGGAAGGGCGACCAGTCAGGTTGCAGTCGCCAGGAGGAAATCCCCTGGCGTGACCCTCACGATCCAGGGCTTGCAAAGATTCTCAAGGATATGGAGATGGGCCTGTATGATAATGCTAATTATGACAGTGATTAGATCAGGACGTAGATCTAGATACGGACCAGTATGAAACCCAGAGATTTCAGTGATTTAGCACGGATTCCCGCACTTGAAAGGGGGGACTTATGTGATGTGGCACTTTAATTCTGTCTTTCAACCGGCCCGATTCTGTCGTCTATTTTGTATTTCCGGCCCGATTCTGTGGTTCTATTTTGAATTTTCACCATTTTTTTTCCCTTCTCATTTGAGTATATCGTGTTCGGTATTTTTGAGGAGATAAATTAAATGGGGTCGTTTTATGACGGTAGATTTATTTTACACTCGACCAGTTTTATTTTCTTCTGATCACGCGATTTTCCGTTGTTTACGGAAATCGCTATTTTCGGGCACGCCGGTATGACGCGTCAGAAACGCACAAGGACGTGATGTCATTTTGGACACGCGGTCGGGTTGTTTTCAAATCTGATTGGCGTAGCTCATAGTTATGTTTATTTTTCTGAGCGTTTCCATTGGTCGAGGGAAAGCTAGGGTATGCTCAGGAGAGAACACGCGGGGGTGGTTCCGGTGTGTATAAATAGCCAGTTAGAACTGTGGGCAAATCTCTCCGAAGAAATATTGCCGCCGGTCGACGTCGATTTATCGTTCTCCACTGTGGGAAAAACCAGCGATGAATTGGTATGTAGGATTTTATCTTATTATCATTTTATTCATTAGAGGGTTCTTTGAGAAATTCGCCCGTAGTTAATTTCTTCATGGGACATTAACTTTTCAGTTTTAAAATAAACGATAGTGCCATCCATTATCATTTTTTGAAGAACGACGTAAATGTAACAGTGTGCTTATTCTTTCTATGATTTTGGCAGTAGATAGGAGTGTGTGAAGTTGTGAGAAACACGTGTGCCCATATTTGTAGAATGTTATGTAAAAACCACCATTTATTTCTGTGTATTTACTAATGTAATTTTATGGGGAAATCCCTGGTGTGTTCGTTAATTTTACTGAGCCTTAAATGGGAGAAATATTGTCGGAGGGTTCAGATTTACGTTGTAAGTGAATTTTACTGCTTAGAGGAGTAAACTATTCCTATAGCGAGATTTCATTTAATTTTGGAGCAAGCCGGGAAACCTCATGGGTAAATGTTTAAAAGGAGACCCCGGAATTTCGGACAAAAGAAGTTCCCGAGTTGAAAATGTTGACACGTGGGTAGCCGCGCGTCACAAATAGATAAGAGGCAGACAGGTCGGGAGGTTCTGTTTACTTACCTGGCAGATTATAGATGAGAGAGAGAGAAGGGGAGGAGGAGAGAGATTTAAGTGCCACGTGGGTAATATTATTTTTTTTGTATTGTTGTACATGACGAGTGGAGTATTGAGTAAGAGGAGTTAGGTTAGAGATGCGTTATGTTGGAGTTGTTATACAATAGACGCATTTTATTTTAATTTCAGCGAGTCACGGCAAGAATAGTGGGGGAGCGTAACTTTGCCCATGTGCAAAATTACCCACGGCAACAGGACCTATCTTAAGGGTCAGACCTATGGTCTCTGGCAGTGAAGTCCCTATGCTTCAGCTGGACTGTGGTTTAATTATCATACAGCCGAGAGCATCGCTATTATAGTCTCTAGAACGGCAGGTGGCCGTGAGACTGGTTTCAATTGCGTACAGCCGGAAATCAAGGCTGTGGTTTGTTTTCTCTAACTCCGGAGCGGATTAAAAGAGGGAAGCTATTCAGCAGCAGAGAAGTTTTGTCGACAGTTCATCAAGTACCTCATGCTTGACGCCAGAACTTCATCATCATCATCGCAGAATTCAGGAACAGGTGACAGGGTTACCATACCTAGGTCCTGAAAGTAACGAGAGAAGAGTGTAACGGAGACGCCGCATCATCAGTCGTCGAGTGTTAGAGAGACACGGACCAAGAGAGAGAGATAGAGAGAGAGAGAGAAGGAGGGAGAAAATAGACAGGACCAGTAGGGTCTGTTCAGTATCCACTTGACGGATAGATACTGAGCCATTGTGTTACTCCAAGTCTATTATTTGTAGCATTTCCAGTGGTGTTAGTTAGCGGCGCATATCGCCTAACAAGAGGAAAGCGGTGTAGACGGTTCGTTGAGGAAGAGTCAACAGGACTGAGACAGTAGCAAATCTTAGTGGTATTAGAGAGTGGAGGCTAAAGTTGACAGCCCCACAAGATCAGAGTACTTTAAAGCACTAATCATTTTATTGTTCCTCAGCAGGGCGACAGAAAGAGTGAATGTGATTTGGGTTTTTTTGTTTTTCTAGTGTCTTTCTCATTTAGTCTAATTGTTACGTTGCTTTTCAGGCCGTGCAACAGTGCACGCAATCGACTGACTTGATGACGTATGATGCCATTTTATGTTTTCCTTGTATGTAAATAAATATATATAATATATTTACTGGATCAGCTTCTACTCTTTACTATACTTACTTTATGTCGTCTGTATAGTGGTGTCTGTGGTCGTTTTTTATACACCTTATCTCCTTGTATTTAAAGGAAGTCAGAGGAGGGTGAGATTATAGCCAGTTTGACGTCACGAAGCGGCAAGGGCGAGTCAAAACCTGGTTCTATCCCTTGAGCCAATAGTCTCATCTGTCCACAGGCATGTCATTTTCCATCTAAATTCTATCTTCTCAGACTTTCTCATACTAGGGTCTTGTTTTCATTCAGGCAAACTCTAAAAACTTAAAACCACTTCGTGACAAGTGGGCGGCAATCGTCCGGTGGATCATTCTGTTGGGATCAATTCTGGAATCTTGTTTAGATTCATAGATTGTCTCTATAGAAAGTTTTCTGAGAACAGAGTTCTTTAAATATCCCCTAGACTTGAGCTATATTAGAACTGATCCAGTTATAAGTTTTTCCACAGGTTGCAGTCTAGTAGATTTGTGGTAATTTTGATGTATATGACATAGAGGTAATTGATGGCATACCGACATATTTTTCTTTAACAGGAAGGTAATTTAGTTTTTGGTAGCTTCTTAACTAAATTTTTCTCAGGTTATTATTCAGACTTGGTGCTAGTCTGAGGTCGGGTTTTTGGAACAGCGGTTAAAGAGGGAGTATTTTATATTACGTAACCGGTTGTTCCTTCTCTTTTCCTTTTCTGTCATTTCTCTGTATTTGGGAACTTACAGCAGTTTACAGGTAAGATGGCGGATATGGCCAAGTTACGAGCTGCCTGGCGCGACGCTGCTCAAGACATGGGAATGGATAAGGAGGAGACGAAAGCCTACATGATCAGAGAAAATGATAGGCATAATCAACGGGAAATTGAGGAAAGGCAAAGGATAGCCGCCGCCGAAGCAGCGAAAGAGGAAAGGATAGCTGCCGCAGAAGCAGCCAAAGAGGAAAGGATAGCCGCCGCAGAAGCAGCGGAGAGGCAGGCCGAGATGGAACTTTGGAAATTGGAAGCACAGGAGAAGGAGAAGGCAGCAGAAAGGGAAGCACAGGAGAAGGAGAAGGCAGCAGAAAGCACGAACTTGTCCTGCGTTCTCTGGAACTGCAGTACCGATCTTCGGAAGGCAATTCAGCTAATGGAGATTCACCTGGAGCAGGAGCGAGAGACACCTCAGGAAACGGAGGGCCCCGGATGGCAGCCATGAGCTTCCCATTTGACTTGTTCCCTAACGGGAATGAAAAGATTGACGTGTTTTTGGAAAAATTTCAAAGAATGGCAAAGGCATACGGGTTGGATGAGAGTCTTTGGTGTCTGAAATTATCACAATCGCTCAAAGGTCATGCGTATAAAGTTTACAACAAGCTGCTCATAAATGATCAGAACAACTTTGAGGCACTGCGAAACGCTTTATTGCAAAGATTTCAGTGGACTCCACGGAAATGCCAAACCATGTTCAGGGAGAGCAGGCCGGAGAAGGGAGAGAGTTTCGCACAGTTTGCCGAGCGGGTGAGAAATTACCTTACCCGGTGGAGGGAACTGTCAGGACTGGCGAAAACTTTTGAAGGGTTGGAAGAGTTAGTTCTGTGTGAGCAGATAAAGGCTAACATGTCCCCCGACTTGAGGCGGTATCTGGCGGAGCAGGGGGCCCAGCAATTCGATCAGATTATTGTGTTCGCAGAAAGGTACCAGACCGCACAGGCCGAAGTACTGGGACAGAAATGGAAAAACCCAGACCTGCCAGCCCCAGGCAAAGGAGCTTCGTCATCGCAGTCGGCTACTTCACCAGCTCATCAGCAACCAGAGCCTTCTCGCAAGGAGCCACATTCTGGTTATAACTTGCGCCCCCAGCCGCATAACCGAGCACAGCCGACACCATCTCAGGAACCAGCAAGGAACAGAGGAGATAATGAGAGGTATTGTCAGAATTGTAGAACCACTTCCCACTGGACATCACGGTGCATGAACAAACCCCCAGCTCACCATGCAGCTTGTTTAAGACCGGTGAGATGGACTAAAGGGAATAAATGGGAACCAGTCCAGGCAGAGAAGTTGTTCTCTAACAGTGGACCAGCCATAGTGAATGGGACGGCCACTACGTGTTTGTTTGACAGCGGGCTTACTTACCCCAGTATCATCGCTCGTCATTTGGTGAAACCAGGGCAATGGACCGGAGAAATAGTTGAGATTGGTGGAATTTTGAGAAGAGGGATCTCACAGCGTCTGCCTGTAGCCAATATTGAGGTGAAATGCAAGTTTGTGTCTGGCACCATCAAGGCAGCTGTAATGGCACAGCCAGCACATGATTTCATCCTGGGAAGCCCTTACTTAGTTTTGGGAAACCCAACCACACCGATCCTTGCTAATGCAAGGGGTCCTACTGCAGGCCAGAAAAGTGAAAGGGGAAAGCCCCACATTCACGGAGCCCCACGGGAGCTGTCTTGCGATGAAGAGGAGGGAAGCCTCTAAGGACAGGGGAATGTTATTTACAGAGGCGTATTCGCCTGTCAGCCCTGTTCAGCCTAAAGGTCAAACAGTGGTGATGCCTCTTACTTCAGAAGTATCTTCTTTGTCGTCGGGAATTAGGCCCCCGATGGTATTACATCTCTCAAGGGAGGGAAATACTGACAAGAAGGAACATGTGCACGGTTCTTCAGTCAACCGCAAACAGTTACGCCCTGTTATGGAGATGTCTGGCCAAGCCAGTCAGACTGTTTCCAAACACTGGGAGGCCGCACCATTTGGTAATCATTATTTACCACGCGCCGCCAGGAAAATTCGTGGGCGAAGGAAACACACGAGAGGGAGGAGGAAGGGCGACCAGTCAGGTTGCAGTCGCCAGGAGGAAATCCCCTGGCGTGACCCTCACGATCCAGGGCTTGCAAAGATTCTCAAGGATATGGAGATGGGCCTGTATGATAATGCTAATTATGACAGTGATTAGATCAGGATGTAGATCTAGATACGGACCAGTATGAAACCCAGAGATTTCAGTGATTTAGCACGGATTCCCGCACTTGAAAGGGGGGACTTATGTGATGTGGCACTTTAATTCTGTCTTTCAACCGGCCCGATTCTGTCGTCTATTTTGTATTTCCGGCCCGATTCTGTGGTTCTATTTTGAATTTTCACCATTTTTTTTTTCTTCTCATTTGAGTATATCGTGTTCGGTATTTTTGAGGAGATAAATTAAATGGGGTCGTTTTATGACGGTAGATTTATTTTACACTCGACCAGTTTTATTTTCTTCTGATCACGCGATTTTCTGTTGTTTACGGAAATCACTATTTTCGGGCACGCCGGTATGACGCGTCAGAAACGCACGAGGACGTGATGTCATTTTGGACACGCGGTCGGGTTGTTTTCAAATCTGATTGGCGTAGCTCATAGTTATGTTTATTTTTCTGAGCGTTTCCATTGGTCGAGGGAAAGCTAGGGTATGCTCAGGAGAGAACACGCGGGGGTGGTTCCGGTGTGTATAAATAGCCAGTTAGAACTGTGGGCAAATCTCTCCGAAGAAATATTGCCGCCGGTCGACGTCGATTTATCGTTCTCCACTGTGGGAAAAACCAGCGATGAATTGGTATGTAGGATTTTATCTTATTATCGTTTTATTCATTAGAGGGTTCTTTGAGAAATTCGCCCGTAGTTAATTTCTTCGGGGGACATTAACTTTTCAGTTTTAAAATAAACGATAGTGCCATCCATTATCATTTTTTGAAGAACGACGTAAATGTAACAGTGTGCTTATTCTTTCTATTATTTTGGCAGTAGATAGGAGTGTGTGAAGTTGTGAGAAACACGTGTGCCCATATTTGTAGAATGTTATGTAAAACCACCATTTATTTCTGTGTATTTACTAATGTAATTTTATGGGGAAATCCCTGGTGTGTTCGTTAATTTTACTGAGCCTTAAATGGGAGAAATATTGTCGGAGGGTTCAGATTTACGTTGTAAGTGAATTTTACTGCTTAGAGGAGTAAACTATTCCTATAGCGAGATTTCATTTAATTTTGGAGCAAGCCGGGAAACCTCATGGGTAAATGTTTAAAAGGAGACCCCGGAATTTCGGACAAAAGAAGTTCCCGAGTTGAAAATGTTGACACGTGGGTAGCCGCGCGTCACAAATAGATAAGAGGCAGACAGGTCGGGAGGTTCTGTTTACTTACCTGGCAGATTATAGATGAGAGAGAGAGAGAGGGGGAAGGAGGAGATTTAAGTGCCACGTGGGTAATATTATTTTTTGTATTGTTGTACATGACGAGTGGAGTATTGAGTAAGAGGAGTTAGGTTAGAGATGCGTTATGTTGGAGTTGTTATACAATAGACGCATTTTATTTTAATTTCAGCGAGTCACGGCAAGAATAGTGGGGGAGCGTAACTTTGCCCATGTGCAAAATTACCCACGGCAACAGGACCTATCTTAAGGGTCAGACCTATGGTCTCTGGCAGTGAAGTCCCTATGCTTCAGCTGGACTGTGGTTTAATTATCATACAGCCGAGAGCATCGCTATTATAGTCTCTAGCAACGGCAGGTGGCCGTGAGACTGGTTTCAATTGCGTACAGCCGGAAATCAAGGCTGTGGTTTGTTTCCTCTAACTCCGGAGCGGATTAAAAGAGGGAAGCTATTCAGCAGCAGAGAAGTTTTGTCGACAGTTCATCAAGTACCTCATGCTTGACGCCAGAACTTCATCATCATCATCGCAGAATTCAGGAACAGGTGACAGGGTTACCATACCTAGGTCCTGAAAGTAAGCCGCATCATCAGTCGTCGAGTGTTAGAGAGACACGGACCAAGAGAGAGAGATAGAGAGAGAGAGAGAAGGAGGGAGAAAATAGACAGGACCAGTAGGGTCTGTTCAGTATCCACTTGACGGATAGATACTGAGCCATTGTGTTACTTCAAGTCTATTATTTGTAGCATTTCCAGTGGTGTTAGTTAGCGGCGCATATCGCCTAACAAGAGGAAAGCGGTGTAGACGGTTCGTTGAGGAAGAGTCAACAGGACTGAGACAGTAGCAAATCTTAGTGGTATTAGAGAGTGGAGGCTAAAGTTGACAGCCCCACAAGATCAGAGTACTTTAAAGCACTAATCATTTTATTGTTCCTCAGCAGGGCGACAGAAAGAGTGAATGTGATTTGGGTTTTTTTGTTTTTCTAGTGTCTTTCTCATTTAGTCTAATTGTTACGTTGCTTTTCAGGCCGTGCAACAGTGCACGCAATCGACTGACTTGATGACGTATGATGCCATTTTATGTTTTCCTTGTATGTAAATAAATATATATAATATATTTACTGGATCAGCTTCTACTCTTTACTATACTTACTTTATGTCGTCTGTATAGTGGTGTATGTGGTCGTTTTTATACACCTTATCTCCTTGTATTTAAAGGAAGTCAGAGGAGGGTGAGATTATAGCCAGTTTGACGTCACGAAGCGGCAAGGGCGAGTCAAAACCTGGTTCTATCCCTTGAGCCAATAGTCTCATCTGTCCACAGGCATGTCATTTTCCATCTAAATTCTATCTTCTCAGACTTTCTCATACTAGGGTCTTGTTTTCATTCAGGCAAACTCTAAAAACTTAAAACCACTTCGTGACAAGTGGGCGGCAATCGTCCGGTGGATCATTCTGTTGGGATCAATTCTGGAATCTTGTTTAGATTCATAGATTGTCTCTATAGAAAGTTTTCTGAGAATGGAGTTCTTTATATATCCCCTAGATTTGAGCTATATTAGAACTGATCCAGTTATAAGTTTTTCCACAGGTTGCAGTCTAGTAGATTTGTGGTAATTTTGATGTATATGACATAGAGGTAATTGATGGCATACCGACATATTTTTCTTTAACAGGAAGGTAATTTAGTTTTTGGTAGCTTCTTAACTAAATTTTTCTCAGGTTATTATTCAGACTTGGTGCTAGTCTGAGGTCGGGTTTTTGGAACAGCGGTTAAAGAGGGAGTATTTTATATTACGTAACCGGTTGTTCCTTCTCTTTTCCTTTTCTGTCATTTCTCTGTATTTGGGAACTTACAGCAGTTTACAGGTAAGATGGCGGATATGGCCAAGTTACGAGCTGCCTGGCGCGACGCTGCTCAAGACATGGGAATGGATAAGGAGGAGACGAAAGCCTACATGATCAGAGAAAATGATAGGCATAATCAACGGGAAATTGAGGAAAGGCAAAGGATAGCCGCCGCCGAAGCAGCGAAAGAGGAAAGGATAGCCGCCGCAGAAGCAGCCAAAGAGGAAAGGATAGCTGCCGCAGAAGCAGCGGAGAGGCAGGCCGAGATGGAACTTTGGAAATTGGAAGCACAGGAGAAGGAGAAGGCAGCAGAAAGGGAAGCACAGGAGAAGGAGAAGGCAGCAGAAAGCACGAACTTGCCCTGCGTTCTCTGGAACTGCAGTACCGATCTTCGGAAGGCAGTTCAGCTAATGGAGATTCACCTGGAGCAGGAGCGAGACACACCTCAGGAAACGGAGGGCCCCGGATGGCAGCCATGAGCTTCCCATTTGACTTGTTCCCTAACGGGAATGAAAAGATTGACTTGTTTTTGGAAAAATTTCAAAGAATGGCAAAGGCATACGGGTTGGATGAGAGTCTTTGGTGTCTGAAATTATCACAATCGCTCAAAGGTCATGCGTATAAAGTTTACAACAAGCTGCTCATAAATGATCAGAACAACTTTGAGGCACTGCGAAACGCTTTATTGCAAAGATTTCAGTGGACTCCACAGAAATGCCAAACCATGTTCAGGGAGAGCAGGCCGGAGAAGGGAGAGAGTTTCGCACAGTTTGCCGAGCGGGTGAGAAATTACCTTACCCGGTGGAGGGAACTGTCAGGACTGGCGAAAACTTTTGAAGGGTTGGAAGAGTTAGTTCTGTGTGAGCAGATAAAGGCTAACATGTCCCCCGACTTGAGGCGGTATCTGGCAGAGCAGGGGGCCCAGCAATTCGATCAGATTATTGTGTTCGCAGAAAGGTACCAGACCGCACAGGCCGAAGTACTGGGACAGAAACGGAAAAACCCAGACCTGCCAGCCCCAGGCAAAGGAGCTTCGTCATCGCAGTCGGCTACTTCACCAGCTCATCAGCAACCAGAGCCTTCTCGCAAGGAGCCACATTCTGGTTATAACTTGCGCCCCCAGCTGCATAACCGAGCACAGCCGACACCATCTCAGGAACCAGCAAGGAACAGAGGAGATAATGAGAGGTATTGTCAGAATTGTAGAACCACTTCCCACTGGACATCACGGTGCATGAACAAACCCCCAGCTCACCATGCAGCTTGTACCGGTGAGATGGACTAAAGGGAATAAATGGGAACCAGTCCAGGCAGAGAAGTTGTTCTCTAACAGTGGACCAGCCATAGTGAATGGGACGGCCACTACGTGTTTGTTTGACAGCGGGCTTACTTACCCCAGTATCATCGCTCGTCATTTGGTGAAACCAGGGCAATGGACCGGAGAAATAGTTGAGATTGGTGGAATTTTGAGAAGAGGGATCTCACAGCGTCTGCCTGTAGCCAATATTGAGGTGAAATGCAAGTTTGTGTCTGGCACCATCAAGGCAGCTGTAATGGCACAGCCAGCACATGATTTCATCCTGGGAAGCCCTTACTTAGTTTTGGGAAACCCAACCACACCGATCCTTGCTAATGCAAGGGGTCCTACTGCAGGCCAGAAAAGTGAAAGGGGAAAGCCCCACATTCACGGAGCCCCACGGGAGCTCAAACATCCCTGTCTTGCGATGAAGAGGAGGGAAGCTTCTAAGGACAGGGGAATGTTATTTACAGAGGCGTATTCACCTGTCAGCCCTGTTCAGCCTAAAGGTCAAACAGTGGTGATGCCTCTTACTTCAGAAGTATCTTCTTTGTCGTCGGGAATTAGGCCCCCGATGGTATTACATCTCTCAAGGGAGGGAAATACTGACAAGAAGGAACATGTGCACGGTTCTTCAGTCAACCGCAAACAGTTACGCCCTGTTATGGAGATGTCTGGCCAAGCCAGTCAGACTGTTTCCAAACACTGGGAGGCCGCACCATTTGGTAATCATTATTTACCACGCGCCGCCAGGAAAATTCGTGGGCGAAGGAAACACACGAGAGGGAGGAGGAAGGGCGACCAGTCAGGTTGCAGTCGCCAGGAGGAAATCCCCTGGCGTGACCCTCACGATCCAGGGCTTGCAAAGATTCTCAAGGATATGGAGATGGGCCTGTATGATAATGCTAATTATGACAGTGATTAGATCAGGATGTAGATCTAGATACGGACCAGTATGAAACCCAGAGATTTCAGTGATTTAGCACGGATTCCCGCACTTGAAAGGGGGGACTTATGTGATGTGGCACTTTAATTCTGTCTTTCAACCGGCCCGATTCTGTCGTCTATTTTGTATTTCCGGCCCGATTCTGTGGTTCTATTTTGAATTTTCACCATTTTTTTTTTCTTCTCATTTGAGTATATCGTGTTCGGTATTTTTGAGGAGATAAATTAAATGGGGTCGTTTATGACGGTAGATTTATTTTACACTCGACCAGTTTTATTTTCTTCTGATCACGCGATTTTCCGTTGTTTACGGAAATCACTATTTTCGGGCATGCCGGTATGACGCGTCAGAAACGCACGAGGACGTGACGGTCATTTTGGGACACGCGGTCGCGTTGTTTTCAAATCTGATTGGCGTAGCTCATAGTTATGTTTATTTTTCTGAGCGTTTCCATTGGTCGAGGGAAAGCTAGGGTATGCTCAGGAGAGAACACGCGGGGGTGGTTCCGGTGTGTATAAATAGCCAGTTAGAACTGTGGGCAAATCTCTCCGAAGAAATATTGCCGCCGGTCGACGTCGATTTATCGTTCTCCACTGTGGGAAAAACCAGCGATGAATTGGTATGTAGATATTTTATCTTATTATCGTTTTACTTCATTAGTGGGTTCTTTGAGAAATTCGCCCGTAGTTAATTTCTTCGGGGGACATTAACTTTTCAGTTTTAAAATAAACGATAGTGCCATCCATTATCATTTTTTGAAGAACGACGTAAATGTAACAGTGTGCTTATTCTTTCTATGATTTTGGCAGTAGATAGGAGTGTGTGAAGTTGTGAGAAACACGTGTGCCCATATTTGTAGAATGTTATGTAAAACCACCATTTATTTCTGTGTATTCACTAATGTAATTTTATGGGGAAATCCCTGGTGTGTTCGTTAATTTTACTGAGCCTTAAATGGGAGAAATATTGCCGGAGGGTTCAGATTTACGTTGTAAGTGAATTTTACTGCTTAGAGGAGTAAACTATTCCTATAGCGAGATTTCATTTAATTTTGGAGCAAGCCGGGAAACCTTATGGGTAAATGTTTAAAAGAAGACCCCGGAATTTCGGACAAAAGAAGTTCCCGAGTTGAAAATGTTGACACGTGGGTAGCCGCGCGTCACAAATAGATAAGAGGCAGACAGGTCGGGAGGTTCTGTTTACTTACCTGGCAGATTATAGATGAGAGAGAGAGAGGGGGAAGGAGGAGATTTAAGTGCCACGTGGGTAATATTATTTTTTGTATTGTTGTACATGACGAGTGGAGTATTGAGTAAGAGGAGTTAGGTTAGAGATGCGTTATGTTGGAGTTGTTATACAATAGACGCATTTTATTTTAATTTCAGCGAGTCACGGCAAGAATAGTGGGGAGCATAAATTTGCCCATGTGCAAAATTACCCACGGCAACAGGACCTATCTTAAGGGTCAGACCTATGGTCTCTGGCAGTGAAGTCCCTATGCTTCAGCTGGACTGTGGTTTAATTATCATACAGCCGAGAGCATCGCTATTATAGTCTCTAGCAACGGCAGGTGGCTGTGAGACTGGTTTCAATTGCGTACAGCCGGAAATCAAGGCTGTGGTTTGTTTCCTCTAACTCCGGAGCGGGTTAAAAGAGGGAAGCTATTCAGCAGCAGAGAAGTTTTGTCGACAGTTCATCAAGTACCTCATGCTTGACGCCAGAACTTCATCATCATCATCGCAGAATTCAGGAACAGGTGACAGGGTTACCATACCTAGGTCCTGAAAGTAACGAGAGAAGAGTGTAACGGAGATGCCGCATCATCAGTCGTCGAGTGTTAGAGAGACACGGACCAAGAGAGAGAGATAGAGAGAGAGAGAGAAGGAGGGAGAAAATAGACAGGACCAGTAGGGTCTGTTCAGTATCCACTTGACGGATAGATACTGAGCCATTGTGTTACTCCAAGTCTATTATTTGTAGCATTTCCAGTGGTGTTAGTTAGCGGCGCATATCGCCTAACAAGAGGAAAGCGGTGTAGACGGTTCGTTGAGGAAGAGTCAACAGGACTGAGACAGTAGCAAATCTTAGTGGTATTAGAGAGTGGAGGCTAAAGTTGACAGCCCCACAAGATCAGAGTACTTTAAAGCACTAATCATTTTATTGTTCCTCAGCAGGGCGACAGAAAGAGTGAATGTGATTTGGGGTTTTTTTTTTTTTTCTAGTGTCTTTCTCATTTAGTCTAATTGTTACGTTGCATTTGAGGCCGTGCAACAGTGCACGCTATCGACTGACTTGATGACGTATGATGCCATTTTATGTTTTCCTTGTATGTAAATAAATATATATAATATATTTACTGGATCAGCTTCTACTCTTTACTATACTTACTTTATGTCGTCTGTATAGTGGTGTCTGTGGTCGTTTTTATACACCTTATCTCCTTGTATTTAAAGGAAGTCAGAGGAGGGTGAGATTATAGCCAGTTTGACGTCACGAAGCGGCAAGGGCGAGTCAAAACCTGGTTCTATCCCTTGAGCCAATAGTCTCATCTGTCCACAGGCATGTCATTTTCCATCTAAATTCTATCTTCTCAGACTTTCTCATACTAGGGTCTTGTTTTCATTCAGGCAAACTCTAAAAACTTAAAACCACTTCGTGACATGGCCATAAGCATGTTTCTTTTTACATGTATATGGATTAACTTGATGTTTGAAGACTAAAAAGAAAGTTTTATTGTCTACAACAGTAATTTCTCTTTGGTAAGATCGTATTCTACAGTCAACTTTTTAGCGTTTTTCAATTTTACATGCAAAATGTTCTAAGTATACCGAACATACTTGTGTTAATACTACCAAAGACATTATATATTACAATTCTCTATCCATTTCCCTACAGTTTGGTATATAATAAGTACATGTTCAAAGGAAAATTCCCCAAAAAATTTAGACCGAAAGATGAACACTTCACTGAATAAAATTCTGCCCACAAAAAAAGTCTGGCACAGCGTGCAAAATAACTCTGGACTGAAAGAGTTAAGACATCTGTATTTTTAGATGTAATAATTTACCTGAATACTGAATCTAAACTTGTTTTATTCTAATTGTCTCTTCCTAAATAAATTCCAAATTGGCCACCATAAATGTTATCTGTGAAGCTGATCAAGTGGATAAGAATTATAATATATTTTACCATCTGTGCAGCTGATCATGTGAATAATTGGGAATGTTGCCCCCTACCAGAAAGAGTAAAAGCCATCAAAAATGTTTGTTGGCTTATCCTAGGAAGCCTAATTCCTGCTGTCTTGATAAATAAATTCCAAACTGGCAACCATAAATGCTATCTGTGAAGCTAATAATATGGACAAGAGACATAAATATTTTACCATCCGTGCAGCTGATCATGTGAATAATTGGGAATGTGGCTCCCTGCCAGAAAGAGTAACAGCCATCAACAAGCTTGTTAGTTCGTCCTTGAAAGCCTCCCTCAAGCTGCGTTTGTCTATTTGCGGTCCAACGCTGACAGATTTAAAAAAAAATAAAATCGTTAGTAAACTGCGCAAACAAAAAGTATTGCCAACATGTCTTTACTCCTATAAGCAAATGTTGGTAAAATCAATAATCATATTTCACTGAAGTAAACTTTCACCAACATTTATCTTTGCACTCCTTTACTGAGCAATGGAACCACCACTGCAGCGGTCTGGTTGCAGGAAGCCTGCAGTACGCAGTCACACGCTCTTACAGAAGTGGTTTCTGTGGCTATTTGTTTTACATGATTAGGTTGCCAGCCATATGCATATCCTCATTTTAGTCGCATTGCAAGATATGCCTGAGTGTGCAGTAGTCCAAATTCTTTCTCTGTCTCTTCAGAAACCCCGGAAGCTACACCTGGCGAAGTAAATTTAGGAAAGTACCAAACGTTCACTTCTAATTTTTTTCTTAAAAATCTGTTTAACCTAATAAGAAAAAATACTAGAAAAGCTAAACATCAAAATTAGATATAGCAGTTGGTAGTGACTCAGTACATTCTCCACCTATGGCATGATAGAAGCTGTCATCTGGCGTAGGTTATGTCCAGCTCCAGGAAATAGTACATATCAGTCTCCCTTGTCTAAGTGTGTCATATGTTGTATGAATACTGAAAAACTACATGTCTTTAGTAAACATGTCACTATTTTTGCTCCATAATCTGTGATTGAACTGCCACTGATCTCCAGTCTTGCAAGGAAAGGGCAGCAGGGGTTAGATGCAAGAAAAATGGTCTGCCACTCCTTTGCTTGATAATTTAATACGTTAGTTTTGTTTGTAACTAAATGGACATTGTCAAGATATAAGAACAAAACAGAACGGACCATTACAAAAGAAGTGTTAGAGTTCAGAAAATTAGTAATGTTCAGTATTAACATTCCTTCTAAACAGCAGGTTATCAAATTTATTCCTTATATAATAATCAATATCCTCTATATGCTGTCTCATATCTCTCCTTGAATTTTATCTTCTGTATCCATCTTTGTGATTTCCTTACTTGTTCTTCAATCTGCCTCTTTTCCTTTACATCTAGGTCATTCCTTTCTCCATTCTTCGCCCAGGAATTCCTTGTCAGCAAATCATTCATTAATTTCCCTGTATTTTCTCCTTAAGGAGCATGAAACCACCACAGCAATGGTCCTTTTGCAGAAAGCCTGCAGCAAGCAGTTATGTGCCCCTGCAAACGGTGGCTTCTGCAGCAATGTGTTTTAACCTGATGAGGTTGCCAACCCCATATTAGTTGCCTCGTATGACATGCCTGAGAGAGCAGTAATCTTATTCTTTGTCTCCTCAGAGACTCCTAGAAACTATAAGAGGCCCTGTCAGTAATTGCTTCAGTATTACAGTACGAATACTCTCTCTCTTGTATATCCTCAAATGTTACCGCTAGGAAATGTCTGAGCATAACTGGAGCTACAAATACCAGTCTAACGATAGTAACAGGGCTAAACAGTATATATAAGAT
Source organism: Oreohelix idahoensis (assembly GCA_024509875.1). Classification (NCBI taxonomy): domain Eukaryota; kingdom Metazoa; phylum Mollusca; class Gastropoda; order Stylommatophora; family Oreohelicidae; genus Oreohelix; species Oreohelix idahoensis. The sequence continues at coordinate 232,026 of JAMPIV010012546.1, forward strand.
ATCTCTTGCTTTAACACTTGTACATAACTCACCAAAAGGGATCAAAGGTCACAAGGTGAAGGAAGTATGGTGCTTTAACACTTTTAAGGACAAGTGCGGCTACACCACAAAATGTATAGCCCCCATGTGCCTCCAGTCCTGGATATCCAGAAAATCCACCTTCATATGTTTGGCACCTTGATTTACACACACAATAAAAGTTGTTATTTCTGGAACCTCCAAACAAAAAGATCGGCAGATATCATACTCTCCCACCTCCGGCAGACGTGATACTCTCCCACCTCCGGCAGACGTCATACTCTCCCACCTCATGTAGTTCCTGAGGGCCTCGGAAGAGAAAGTAAAGAATAGCACCATTGCTCCCTCAGGCATATCGCAAGAGACTGCTAATATAAGGTTGCACACAAGGCTGACAACCTCACCATGTAAAACAAACTGCTACAGATACCACCACTACAAAAGACTATGAATGCTATGGTGAAGTTTTCCTGCGAGGGAACCAGCTGCATTGGTGGCCCCATACAAACTGAATAAACACATGCACAAGCTACGATTGTCTGCTTCACCACCGTGCACATGTGGATTAAACGAACAAACTGCTGAGCATGTTCTACAGGATTGTCCTCTGTACGACCAGTTAAGAAAGATATACTAGCCCAATGACTCAACACTAAACTCAAAGCTGTACGGAGCTAAAGAGGAACTCCAGACAATGGTCAAATTCACCATGAGAACTCATCTGACGGTGTAAACATCAAAGATGCGATTGCAAAAGAAGGTGGCCCCAGAAAGGGTAAAAATGGGAAATAACAAGATTATATAATTTCCCGATAACAGAATGTTTTATCCAATGTATATTTTTAATGTATCTTTTTTACTATTTATTTCTTTAAAATTAGCTACTTATTCATCACACATACATACATCATCATCACACATCATCATCACACATACATACATCGTCACCAGAAGAATTCAGCTTCCCATGGAGCATAGGCTTCAACAAACTCATGCCAAGTCCTCCAGTCACCTCCTGTCAGTCACCTCCTGCCATCAGCTCCAGGTTTGCCCAAGTCAACCTCATCCCTTTACTTTGTGTCTCAAGTTCTCTTCTCTTCTGTTTTTTTTTTTAATTTCTCTCTCTACTTCTCTTACCCTGAGGATACCAGAACAAGATATCCTAAATCTGAATTACACTGCCCAGGCTCAGCAAAACATACTGATCTCCCTGGGCAACCACAGATCACCAATTCACAAACACTGCCCACAGCTTATGTTAAAGTAAGGAATGTCCTACTAAAAACAAAGCTAATATTAAAAGGCTAACACCTCAACAGACATGATACTTAGAAAGACTGTGTGCTCCCACCTGATTATGAAGTCCACACTGCCCAAAGCTTATGTTAAAGTAAGGAATGTCCTACTAAAAACAAAGCTAATATTAAAAAGCTAACACCTCAACAGACATGATACTTAGAAAGACTGTGTGCTCCCACCTGATTATGAAGTCTGCAGTCCCTTCTGTCAGCTCTTTAGTTAAAATATTTGTAAGACGGGCAACACTGAGAGCACAGTAAACACCCCTTGTGAAGAATGACATAAAACATAACATTGTTATTTAAATTACTGGGAGTGTGTCATCCAAACAAAAAGGTAACACACAAATACAATACAGCCTGTGTTACAATCAATAACTGACTCGAAAATGTAGACTTCTGATACTTGTTGACAAATCACAAGCTTAAAAAATACTTTAAACTTTTAAAAAAAATTGAGGTATGAAGAAGATATCCTTAGTAGTAGCCCCCTTCAGTCATAATGGACTCTGGGAATGCACCCCTGAGGTGATAGCCATCAGCTACTTTTTTAGCCTGGTGTTCCTTTTGGCGTGTTCTTTTCTCTTCTGCTTGTCGTGAGAGCTTTTTTTTTGTCGAATCTGAGGTGGCGCTGTAGGGAGCATCACCACTTAATGCAACTGGCAGCTTCATCCTCACAGGTTGCTAGATTTATATCCAATGCCTTCATGTCTCTCTTACACACATCTCTGAACCTCAGCTGTGGTTGCCCAACTGTTCTCTTGCTATCTGTCAGTTGCCCGTAGAAAGTATATTTGGGAACATGACCATCTTCCATGCGGCAGACACACAAATCATAAACGTCAAAACTGTTTGAAATGGAAGATTTTGATTTTTTTAAAAATATTAACTTAGACTGTGTTTAAACAAAATTTTATAAGATACTTTCAAATGACAACAATTCATCTACTCTTTCAACACCCAACAAACAGAATATAAAGAGCACACGAAAGTCTCTAAAAGACCATAATTAAAGCAGTACCTAATATCTACTTCTCCTCCCTCGTGCATCTGGAAAGCTCCTTCTCTGGTTTTCATCCTCATCAAGAAATTGTAGAGCTTCTCCCTAATAAAAGGTAAATAGTTAAAAGATGTGCAATGACACTTCAACAACTGGACCGTAGCCATTAATTATAAACATTTCTATTTCCTCCAACAACGGAAGACAGAAAAGTAAGTCTGAAAATTCTCACGTTATAACAGCAAACCAACATTTTAGTTGTTTAGTTGTAGTTTAAAAACAAAATGTCATCCTCAAAATGACTTAAGGTTAATGTAGCTCCTGGCTGCCTTTGCCTTCCCTAACTCAAGAGCAGAGTCTGGTACCCATTTACAGCTGGACAGACTGAAGCATGACGCTACCAGGTTTCTAGTAACTTTGCCACAAGTGGTAAGCGCTCTAACCACTCTGTCAAAAGGATGCTCTCAAAACGACTGTAAAACATTTATAGCAATATTCATTTAAATGGGATGATTAATTTCTGGAAAAAAATTATGAAAACTTTCACTTTAATAACAATACCATTCTAAATTATGAAAACTTTCACTTCAATAACAATACCATTCTAAATTATGAAAATTTCACTTTAATAACAATACCATTCTAAATTATGAAAACTTTCTCTTTAATAACAATACCATTCTAAATTATGAAAACTTTCACTTCAATAACAATACCATTCTAAATTATGAAAATTTCACTTTAATAACAATACCATTCTAAATTATGAAAACTTTCACAACAATACCATTCTAAATTATGAAAACTTTCACTTTAATAACAATACCATTCTAAATTATGACAACTTTCTCTTTAATAATAATACCATTCTAAATTATGAAAACTTTCACTTCAATAACAATACCATTCTAAATTATGAAAACTTTCATTTTAATAACAATACCATTCTAAATTTTGAAAACTTTCACTTTAATAACAATACCATTCTAAATTATGAAAACTTTCTCTGTAATAACAATACCATTCTAAATTATGAAAACTTTCTCTTTAATAACAATACCATTCTAAATTATGAAAACTTTCTCTTTAATAACAATACCATTCTAAATTATGAAAACTTTCTCTTTAATAACAATACCATTCTAAATTATGAAAACTTTCTCTTTAATAACAATACCATTCTAAATTATGAAAACTTTCACTTCAATAACAATACCATTCTAAATTATGAAAACTTTCTCTTTAATAACAATACCATTCTAAATTATGAAAACTTTCTCTTTAATAACAATACCATTCTAAATTATGAAAACTTTCTCTTTAATAACAATAGCATTCTAAATTATGAAAACTTTCACTTGAATAACAATACCATTCTAAATTATGAAAACTTTCACTTCAATAACAATACCATTCTAAATTATGAAAACTTTCACTTCAATAACAATACCATTCTAAATTATGAAAACTTTCTCTTTAATAACAATACCATTCTAAATTATGAAAACTTTCACTTCAATAACAATACCATTCTAAATTATGAAAACTTTCACTTCAATAACAATAATATTCTAAATTAAATAAGAGAATCTTTTTTTTTAAACAGCAGGTCTTTCTCAAATACTGGTAATAATAATTATGAAAATGCACACTACAAGAGCATAACTACCTCTATTAATTATGAAAGTTCTGTCTTCACCAGCACAACTATCCCTTTAATAGTCTCAAATGTAAATCACAAAAATAAGCAGACGATTTCCTAAACAAAAATTAGTATTTAAATAACATGAAGCACTGACCTATTCAGTACATTAAAGACCCTGTCTGTAATATTGGAGAGAATACACAGGGAATTGACAGCAGCATATGTTGGTGCCAGGTGTGGGTATTGCATTGGTCCACCTTAAAATTTAAGATAATATGAAAGATAATCATCTCACAGTGCTGTATGGTTCAGAGAGTACAAGAATCCAAGAAAGAACATGATCCAATTTTACCGAGAACAAAATACTTAAAAGAATTCATGGCCCAATCAGCCTTAACTCTCAGTATCTAGTAACACTAAGATGTTCAAATTCACATTCACTCTCGTTTTTAAATGCTTCAGTAACAGGTTCCCAAACTGCGTTAATAGGTCTCGATGTGAGTAGAACTAACAAAGGCAGAGAGAAAAGGAGGGAGATTAGAGTGAAAAGAGACAGATGCAGAGAGAGAGACATCTGTATGTCTCCCCCTAGTATCACAATTTATCTGATTTGAATGCGGGAACAAATTAATCAGTCAAAAAGTTGTATTTCATTGGTTTTACAAAATAGCTCATATAACAAGTCCTAGATGCTGTGTTTTCATGTTGAACATACTTTAACTACAATCAATATAAATGCACTAAAAATTCAACTAGTAGTTTTCAATGTATAACATCCCCCCCCCCCTCCTCCACGGACCAGGATTAACTTCTAGCTTTTTCTTACAAGTTTAAGCCCATCTAAGCTTATCAAGTTGAATAACTACTTCACAAATAATCTGCCAAACTACAGATTGGCTCCTCACTTAAACATGCTGAGAAAGAGGTGCACCCCCCCCCCCCCCCCTACCCCCCCCCCCCCCAAATGAACATTTAAGATAAACATACTGTCTATGCACTTCTTCTCTCAGTAATTGGGGCTTCCACAGCAACTACAAGACTATGACTCGGACAGGTCGTAAGCAGTGCCCCCAAGTCGCCCCGCATGGGCGACTATGAGGGTCCCAAGGCACAGAAGGCGGATCTAAGGTTAACACATAACACACCTCCATGTAGATAATATACATTATATGTAACCACACAAGTCTAAATGCAACAGGCAATTAATTGAAATAACCACACATGGCTTTCATGTTCAAAGATAAAAACATGAAACAATCTCTCACCACTCAATAATGCCATGTCTCCACCTGTGCACAAATCGCTTGGATGTACAAAGTGAGACCTTTTAGGTAAGGATCAAGCCAATTTGTAGTGGGACTGCTTATCTGCATGCCATGCACTAATACCAGCCATACAAATTTGTACTATAGGTTTATCTTACATCTTCTCTTCTTCTTGTATCGCATCTTTGCATGTTTTTCACCGTCAAACGAGTTTTTCATGATGAATTCGATGTTTGAAGTTCCTCTATAGCTCCATATAACATTTGAGTTTAGTGTTGAGTCATTGGGCAGTATATCTTTCATTAACGGGTCAAACAGAGACATTCCGTATAGCAGTTTGTCCTTAATAGCACAGTTGAAGCAGACAATCGTCGCTTTGTGGCATGTAACTCTAAGGTTATCACAATGCTGCATTAGACAAGACACCTCCTTTGTGCTGTCCGCGACACTGACAACCATAATATTAAATTGTTCATGTGGCAAATCAGGTTGCAAATAAAGAAATCACTATGTCCACAAAGTGGACAACTGCTGCTTCAGCAGTGCTGGATTTTTGTCAGCACCTTATGCTTTTCTCTTGCGCACTTGCACACCAGTGTTCAACTGCAGTCAATGAAGATTCTTATTGCCATCGTGTCAGTTGTCCATTGGAAACCTATCTTGGAGGATTCTACCCTTCTTGATCTCCCAGCATAGTGTCTAAATAATTTTCCTTTGAAGTTGCCACATGTGACAGCAACCATCAAACTTGTTTACTTTGTTCCAATCCGATGAGATACCAAACTGTGGCGTAGACACTGATTTTTGGAGAGCCTTGACTTTTCCTCGTCACTTGCACTAGTCTCATGCTTTGTCTACTAATTTACTGCCATGAAGCGTGCAATGCAAGTATGACTGTTTATTTTGACCATATTATCAGTTCCTGGTCCCATGGAAAAAAACCACATCTGTGAGTGCGAGCCCCAGGGGACTAAATGGCTTCAAGTCTTGCATTGCCAGCTCTATATACCTGTGTCTAAGAGATAATTATGCTACTGGACCCCGAGTTCGTGGCACCACCTCAATTTATAGTGGTAATAAACTTTGTACCTTCACATCCTGACAACAGCATTTAGAATCTGTCGCGAAGCCACTAGATTAGAAATGTGAAGCAGACATTGTAACACCTAAACTAGTTGGCACCAACATATGTCACTCGTGCCAATAAAGAAGCATTACTGGTAAAATTTAATTTTAAAATGGCTTAATTGTGAGGGTAATTGCAAGTATGTGACACATAGATATGTCAGAATGTGCCTCATAAGATGATGACTGTACAGCTTTTAAGCCACTCAGAAACGGCTCTCAATTCTACACAGTCCAAGTTAGTCTTGTCCTAGAAATGTTGGACACTGGAGATGTCATGTAAAAAGTGGTTACCAGCCACCAACCATGTCTAGTTACGTTTAGTTATTACCCATGGTTTATAAGTCATTCAGAAATAGAGAAATTAAATTTAGGGATCAAGAAAGTCTGTCCGAAAATGACATGATCATAACATTGTTGCAACAGGAAGACAACCCTTACAGCGGTGATAAAATAACTACAGGCCAGAATCACCACTTAATCCGTTCAAACATCTTTGGGTTCTAGGTCTAATTGCTACTATATTGTCACGTAGATTCAACCATTCTTTCAATGAATCAATTCTCCGCACATTTTTATCTTTTGTCAAAGCTATAAGTATAAGAATGTGTTGTAAAGCATCACGCTATTGCTAGTTAAGTTTTTTGGCCAAGTTTTGACTAAGAGGGTCAATAATTTTTCTCACAATTTGGAGACACAGTAGAACTAGTTCTACACTCGCTCTATTGATTCACCACTGCCGCAACCGTCCCACTATTTCGGTTCTTGTTTCATTATTCTTCTTTGGATCCATCGTAAAAGAACTACACGCAGGTAGCAGTCTCGTTGACCAGGGACGCCTCCCCCCCCCCCCCCCCCCCCCCCCCCCCCCCCCCCCGCCGTGGACAGTCCCGTAGACAAAGGGAAACACTGTGCTTATCGGGCACCCCCCCACCCTCCTTAGTTACAAAGTGCCCCAACTCCTGGCGTTCCCTCTTCTTTGCATCTCGGCCTTTCCACCAGATTGCTCCCGCCAGTTGTTTTTTGGTTCGGCCCCTATCCCTTTTTCCCCATTTTTTTTCCCTCCCCCCGGGGTCTCCCCAGCCTATAGTCTGTTCTTGTGATTGGTCCCATTCAGGCGCTCCCCTTAGGATGTGGCCATTACCACCAACGGCATCTGCCAGCTATGATGGGTGCCATGGGACTCCTGGTTATTCTGAATAAGTAGTTCTTGGTATTACTGATGCGTGTTTGGCCACAAAGAGTTTCGGAGAATTTTCCCTTAGGCAGTTGTCGTGGATTTAGAACGGGCTGATCACCCGTTTGCCCAGCACTTTGATTACGGAAACAACAGCAACTCGGATTGATTTGTCAGTTGCCCATAAGACCGCCCATTAGGTCTTTGTTGATGGGAATCAACTGCAAAGAAAATCTCGCTGTTGCCCTTAAGACGCCTACTGGGCTAATGCCCACTGACTGCTTTGCCGGTCGTTGCTACGACGTTAGAAGGTAGCCATTGTGTGGAAGGTGAACAGTTTTATATATTTCCAATGACTGTTTCTCCAGCAAATCCAGCACCATAGAGAAGCACGATAAAAAAAGTTTTTTTACACAGGCCTTAATTTGTGTTTGAGCTGAGAAGACTTCCAACTGTTGTTGGACTAAAGTGGTCTGAAAGACTCACGGTTCACTAGTTAATTTACACTCATCTGAATGAAGAGGGAATGTCCATTTACCAATAGTGAAGACAGAGAAAAGTAAACAGCTACCTGGAGTAGGGCCTGATAACTATTGAACATTACACCACAACAAGTTGTTGACTGAATAGTCATAAGGCTGAAGTAGTTAATGATCTGTCATCTGGCTTCCGCCCCCGCTGTTCTTACTTTCCCCCTATCCTAGGTAAAGTTAAATGTGTCACACTGTCCTGGTTCCTTACTTCCGGTTACTTACTGCTATTGGCTGAGGATTGCCCACATTTAGTGTCTATCATGAGCCTCTGTCTTCTCCCCACCCTTTGAGTCTTATGTCTGTTCATCACAACATTTTTGTTGCCATTTTTCCTTAATAGTCTTAAACATTTACAAGGATGTTACACCTCTATCTTGCATACCATGGAGTCTAACGATAGGTAAGAGGACCCATTGTTTCGAAAGTCAAATCAAGTGGACTTTAATAGGTTTTTAGAGCAACGTTGACACTAATAAGCATCCCCATCACAGCGACAAGATAAGAGCGATGTAACTTTTATGTTTAACAATAGAGGATGGATAAATATCTAAGGATGTGATAAAAAACATCTGTATGCCCATCAAAATGCTTTCTTCAACATGTTTCTGAAATGAACAAGCAATGAATAAGCTCTCTAAAAGTCTGGTTACATATTACAGTTTTAACAAAACCCCCCCCCACCAAGGGAATGGTTTTTTACGTTACTTTTCTTCTTCTACATCTGGTTTTCTTCTAAGCACCTTTTACCCACCAAACTGAGTTTCTTCAATGAGCCTCTATAGTTCTATTAATTACCTAAAGCTTTTTATCATCATTATTATTCACCTCATCTTCAACAAACTCAAGCCAAGTCTTCCTGTCCCATGGCCATACAAGTCTTTCATGTCCTTTCCTATAAAAAAATGCCTAAGTCAATGACTTATGCACTTTAAGGGAAGAGCACAAGCACATTGCCAACAACATCAAAACTGGATGAGCAAAAGTACCTAGAAACAAAAAGAAGATGTATCATGCCCAGACTGCACAGGAAAAAAAGACAGCCAAATCATAACAGCAATTGGAATGCCATCTGGACCAGTTGCTTTTCCATCTTTCAGAAGCTTTATGGCTTTCTTTATTTCCTCTACTTGGTCGCTCACAGCTGATTTGTAGCTCCTTTTCTGCTGGCTGGATGTCTGGGGGATTAGTTGGAGCTGGTCTATTGAGAAGTTCCTCAAAATGTTTTGTCCATCTCTTCATTTGTTCTTGTATATTACTAAGCAATTTTCCATTCTTATCTTTTATGAGGCCATTTGCTTGCTTATATTTCCCTGTTAGCTTCTTTGTGTTGTTGTACATATCTTCCAGCTGTTGGAGTACTTGGTATTTGTTGGATACTGTTATTGAACATTTGTATTGTATTTCCTGATTTCTTAGATATCCCACATTATACTGTTGTCTATAGCTATATACTGTTGTAAATATCTTGAGTTTTAATTTTGTTTTAGCCAACAGAAGATGGTGGTCTGATACCACATCTGCTCCTCTACATACTTTTACATCATGCAATGATGACCTAAACTTCTTACTTATGCATATGTGTGATCAATCTGATTCTCAGTTCCTTGGTCAGGTGATATCCATGTTGCTTTATGTATTCTTTTATGTGGAAATGTGCGTCCTCATATAGCTAATTGATTTGAAGCACAGAAGTTAGCTAATAGTTCCCCATTCTCGTTCATCATACCTAATCCATGATTTCTTCGAAGCCGGTGTTGTCTGTTCCTATTTTCGCGTTTAGGTCCCCCATCAAAATTGTGATGTCCTTTCTTTTCTTTTTGTCCAAGACATTTTGTAGTTTGGTGTAAAAGTCTTCTTTCGCAGATTCTTCATTTGTTGGTGCATAACATTGGATGATGTTTATATTTACTTTCTTTTTGGCTGATTTAAACCTTGCTGTTATAATTCGGGGTCCCATTGCTTTCCATTCTATAAGTGCCTTCTGTGCTTCCCTAGACAGCATTAGAGCCACCCTTTCACTGTGGTGGGCTCTTTCCTCCTCATGTCCTGAGGACAACACCATTTCTCCTGGGATCAATCTCCTCCTCTCTATGCCCTTCCACCGTGTCTCGCAGAGACCCAGGATGTTAATCCCTTAATTTTTCATTTCTGCTGCTACCTCTGCAGTTTTCCGTTGTTCACATAGAGTGCGAACATTCCAGGTGCCAATCCTGGAGATTTTCTTACCGAACAGCAAAGCTATTTTAGCGGGTGAGACTTTAGGCGTCTGGACACAGAAAGAAGATAAGAAAACGAAGACGCTGTTGTCCACTATGTCCCTTTATATGGGACGACAGACTGGGGTCCAGAAATGGGTGGAAGTGGTTGCAGAGTAAGAGAAATGGTCCGGAGGAATCCGACATAAAAAATGCACAGACCCAAAGGCTTGACATAGTCTGCAGAAGGGAATCGGCTAGAAATAGACATGAAGATGATAAAGTACACATGGAAAGACCTTAAACGAATGGCGCAAGACACGTAGCTGGTTCTCTAACAACACAACATTAGCGAGCCACGATTAAAACCAGGAGTCGGTAAAAGGCAAATCCCGTTCTACCTGTATATCAGAGTTGATGATTTGGCAAGATTCAGGTGACCGCGGGGGGAAAGGGGTTGGAAGAGAATTCCACTGGAATTTAAAAGCCCTGTAACCCTAGGATTAAAGTTAACTTTTTCGCTTTCTCAAATGAAAACTCACGAGCTAGCTTTAAAAAATCACTTTAACCGTAAACTGTATGAGACAGGAACGCGATATTTTCTTTAAAGTGATGTTAACATTTAGTAATATATCATTTAGTCTAGTTTTCCACCGTTTTGTTTATGGAATTGTAGGACGCAGATCATTTGACAGAGATAAAAGTTGACGAGTTGAATTTCACAGTGCGGTAAACTCACAAGGCGCTAAGTTATAAGGCAGCATTCGGCTCACGTCCAGATATGACAAGGCTCTAATCAGAAATGTTGTATTTTTACATTTCAAAGGCCAAGCCAATAGCATGCATGAGCGTATAGTTCCCTGCTGGTTATTTTCTCTCTCCCGACTTTGCCAAGTAGTTTGTAAAAAAAATCCTACATAACAAACGCGAAAATGGACCAATGCATTTCCATTTTACAGTCACCATATATGGTATGCCAGATTTTCCTTATGTTTTTTTCTCTGTATCGATCTTGCATGGTTTACACTTTGTGCACGACTTCAAAATGTCTCCCCATATTGATATTACCTGTAATTATCATCACAGGTAACTTCGAGGGAAGTGATTGCATCATTTATCAGACACTCCTAGTCGCTTGTATTTACACTGAAGTGACACGCTCCGATTGACCAGCCTGTACGGAAATGGGTTGCGCAATAGGAAACAAACAATTCACGCCTGAAGTCAATCTGGTGCAATCATTTAAACGATTACAATTAATCCTTAAGGATGGTCAATGACGCCTTGGCCTGACACGAATCGAAGTGTGTGAAAGTCTCTTTCTCAGATTTTAAACAGTGGACTGATGTTTTATAGTTACACAGATTTCTGTGCTCCGAAAAAGGAGGACGAAATAAAATAGATTTTCTGCCTGTTAATGGCAGACAGAGTTCTGATAGAGTGAGAGAGAGATCCTGGAGATTTTTCCTAACGAAGAGAGAGAGAGAGAGAGAGAGAGAGAGAATACGAAAAAGAGAACGAGCAATTATGTGGCGGGCAGTAATATAGACGTTGGAGGGACAGACAATGATATCCAAATGCATGATAGGGTACAGTGTTAATATTCTTTGCTCCCCTTTCGGACCCGGTAACACAACTCGGAGTGTGTCAATTGGAGTATCTAAAACATCTGTTCCGTATAACATACTGAACCCTAACCCTATTTTGAGAACCCTCACCTGAGGATGTGGGGACAAGAGTAATAAACAATTTGTTGCTTATTTGCTTTTTTAAATGTCATTTAAATTTGTGGCCTTCATATGTATCACATCTCAATATTCTTTAAAAAGCTCAAAACAGAGTTAGGTTAGGTTTAAGGTTTGCATCACTGGCAACATTTTTTAAAAATCACTCCAAGCAACACATATGACTTTTACATAGCTATTTGGACATCACCTACAACAGTGGAGAGTGTACCATAAACAGTGATTCAATAGATAAACACTGCATAAAAATATTTTCATTTATGTTCCCACCAATATGTTAGGACCTTCGCTTTATTAAAATGACAATTGGGGGAAGGGGGGGGGGGGGGTGTGTGGAAATGAACAGAAGTTGGAAAAAATTATCAACTTTTCATCAGCTTTCCCAGCAAATAAGCTACGTCATTATTTTACACTAACATACATTTATAAACGTAAATTTTAGATGTAGGGGGCCTATGGCCTAGCGAAACATAAATGTATCGTATGATAGTAATAATGCGCTGCAGTATGCATTTGCAGGAAGGACGTTGCTTACCCGATGTGGCAGACTGATGGACAGGTTTAAAAATTGGTGTTAAGTGCAAGAATGGATAACTAAACGGACGCAGTAGCTTCTATTTATTTGAAAAAAGAATTGTTTTTAAACTACGGCGATCGACGACATAACTTAGCCTAAGTGATGCGCGTATTGAGGAATCTGTGCTATTCATGGTGTTCATTTTGCTTCCCTTTGTTATTCATTCTCATTTGCATGAGTTTAACAACATAAATACCTGCTTGTTCTGGCCAAAACCATCCATCTTTATGGAAAGCTCGAGGGTGACAGAGCGAAAATCTTATAAGGATTCTTGATTCACTTTGGATCGGTAGCCATTATTGTTTATTGCGTTACAAAAAATGTTTGCGTTTCTCAAAAGTTTCTAGAGATAGTTTTTATCAAATCTATGAGGGAAGAAACTCTTTCTGAATGGCGATTGCTGGTTGACGCCTGACAGTTTGTCAAAAACCACAAAATAAATTTAATACAAGGATTTTTAGACATGGGACCATTTTTTGAGCTGAATGACAGTCGACGCAGCTGCTTCACGCTTTCCTCTGGTAACCGCTACTTTATTGCTTTCCGATAACGATGAATATTATGAACGTGAATAGTTGGCTTATTGACATTAAACATTAGTAGCCTAGTCAATTCTGGGCATCAGACAGAGGCCCTTCGGTTTATTTGGCACAAATACACATGAATAAAATCTCCTGAATAATTTCTAGTCTTTCCATGTCATTCTCTCTGGTATATATCGCTTGCATATTCTCTTTTGTACATACCATAGCCTAGAGTTTCGGAAATATAGGCTCATGGGTTATTATGTTATTTAGAGTTTTTACAGCATTAGCACTAATGTTTCTTTCTAACCAAAATAAACTCCAAACCAGACTCTATAATAAAATCCACTAAATAAAAATGTTTAATTTACTCCCACTAACCTTAAACCTAAGCCAAAACCTGCGACAAGATTTTGAACATTCACACAGTAAAGTTATAATTCCGCCAGTCGTGTGGTAATCCCTAGATGGTCTCAATTACATTAGTCTATTTTGCTTTAGCTGGCTGGTCATCTGCATTTGCAACTAGTATCAAAAACACTCAAAGATCCAAATTTTAAAATTAATTTTATCCTAACCTTCCCTTCAACGTCAATGTTTCTGAAGCTTGGCATTAATCAGTCATGCTTGTTCCTGGTAAGATGAGATCTGGAAACTGTTATTTCTTCTTTATAGAGCCTTTACTATATCCTTGAGGTCGGCACTTCTTCTAGAACTAGATGTCAAGAGATAACATCCGCCACACCTTGTGTGGCGATTGATTTTGACAGCTGAAATTTATCTGAATCCCAGGAACAACCAAAGCTCAGTAACTCCCAATCATCATTTTCTATTTACAATCAGACGTACTGAATAGGTGTGATGTAAGTTCAATGATAATCTTGTTTTACAACCATAGGATACTTATAAGTCATTGTTCATACCAGAAAGTTTTGTTTACAGTAAGCTAGCAGTGGTTCTTTTTTTTTAATTAAATCTACAAAAACCACTTCTCACAAAGAGTGAAAGTTGACTTATCTTGGAACAACCCATCTATGCAAGTTTTTGGCGATAGACCATTAGAAAAATAGGATTTAAAAGCAGATAAGCCTCAATTCTGAATTTCTAAACATCACGGATTACAGAGACACTAATCCTATGATGCGCTGGCCTGCCATATTTTCAGGCCGAGTGACGTGCCATGTGAAATGGTGTGCCGTATACTAAGAGTTAAGGAGTATTCATTGTGCCTGTTTTAAGTGTTTCGCAGACATGTATCGAGGACAGAATAAGCAAATATCGAGTTCAAAAGCATTGCAGAAAATTTACAAGATCTATATTTTCTCTACAAAATTAAGAGAAATTGGATGAGATGCAAAAAACAACATATTTAAATATGTGAAATATATCAAGTGATTGCTTTAAGGGAATGAGCTACAGTGAAATGCTATTTTCAAAAATAAGTGAAGGATTTTAATTAAAATGTATAGGCTTAACTCACAACAGTAATAATTATGTATAACAAAGAGTTTTATGTATGTGCTTTTGGTTGATACTGAAGAAGCCGCCATGTTGGATTATAATGCTACATTGTAATTTCATTAAAGCTTTTTTAAAATTTTTGACTTATGAACTCAGTATTTAATAGGAAGCTTATGACGATATTTTGAAAGTTTAATTTTATTTATCACTTTTTTTGTAACGTTAGTAGATCCAGTTGAATTTAGAAGTCTAAAAGTAGTGACAAATTGTACAATATTATTGGCAGTAAATCAGAATTTTCATAAGATATCTATCAAACATCGGATAAGGTAAAAGTTTTATTCTTCTTCTTTTCTTTGATCCTTAGCCGCCGACTGTCAAAGCAGTCAGTGGCCATCACGCCTAGTGGCGTCTTGTAGGGCAACAACAAATTGATTCCACTTTGCTCGGTCGGTGGCCATCCTTCGTACAGTGCCCCAACTCTGGTTCACTCCCCGCATCTCAGCCTCCACAGCCCTCCGCCAGGCTGCCTCCGGTCGGCAAAAGTTTTATAATGCACTGGAAAGTTTGTGTGCTAGGTTTCAAGTTGCTTGATTAAAAAATTTTTTTTTTTCGTACGCCCGCTAATACTCGAGGCGAAATCTCAGGTTATTATGTCTAATCTGAGACTGATTTTACATGAGTATCCCTTTTTTCTTGCACAGAGACAGGTGTCCCTCGCCATTCAGGCAGATACTCGCCGATTTCGGAGGTACCCATTATAGCTGGATCGGCTCAGGAGCCGCCAGTCCCTGGTCGACGAGACTCCTTCAAATGTTCTCGCCAGGTCTTGAGTTAATCCAGTCCAAATCCCGGTCGACGAAAAATCTTCAAATGCTTCGCCCGGGTTTGATCCTGGGTCACCCGGTCGCCAGCGCAGTGTGGTAACCACTATGCTAGTGTGGCTCCCAAGTTGCTTGATGAATAAATAAGCAAGTTATAAGAAAATTAGTAGCACATAGCACGGTTCTTAGACAATTCTTCATCAGAAAATCAGTTTCATAAAGAAATACAATTTTTAAGATCAAAATGTATTGTGAAAACTGATTTTGATCCTAAATTACCAGAAATTGGACCAGTCGAAATGTTTATATAAAAATTTTATATTTTGACCTAAAAACCCCTCCACTCCATCCCTTGAGATAAATGAACTGATGATTTTTTTAAAAAACTTACTTATAAAAGAATTAGGAACTTTAAAAAGTATTCAATATACCAGAATGTTGGCACTTTGAAGTAAAGTTTATCATTTATAGGATTATAAGTGTGATGTTTGGTGCTAGCTTGATTATCACAGTGTTCACACATTTTCACAATTTTTTCTTTCATTTATTTTTGTAGCAGGACTTTGAAGTGGATAAATTTATTGTTGAATGTCGCAAGAAGGTTCCACTGGAGACACTGAGAGATGATTTGGATCTTTACCTCAAAGTTATCAGAAGTGCTATGATTGAACTCATCAATAAGGACTATGCAGACTTTGTCAATTTGTCAACAAACTTGGTTTGTAAAAGAGATAAATGTGTTGCTAGTAACAGTTAACTAAGTTACTTCTTCACCCCCTTTTTTTGTTATTTGCTTTGATATAATCACATCTATTTCTCTGTCATAAAGTTGATGGTCTGCCTCACTCTTCTCTCTCATCACTGTACAGTTTCTCCTGTAAAGAGGCTGCTATAGGTCATGGATCCGGTTGACGCTTCTCATGGAGTTGACTTTATTGAAGAACAAGTTCTACCATGGGCTTGTCTTCCTCACATGGATGTATATCTGTCAGCCCAAATTTTAATTTGTTGAACAGAGGCTACTTGAACCAGCAGTGATTGGTTCTCAGTCTGAAAGTTATTACTTGATCTCTTCTTAGCAAGGATTAGTATGCTTCTGTTCTTTCTGAGTCTGGGTGTTCTCTGTGCAATATTTTTAAAGATATTTATGAGTATTGCTTTTATTTTTTCAATTGTTGTCCCATCCTCGGTTTGAATTTTACTTCCTCCGGCTTTAGCAGGTCTATCTTCTTTATTTGCTTAAGGATTAGCCTCTTGCTTGGATGCTTTAGCTAGCAGCGAGTTGTGTATGAGAACTTGATGTCCCCTTTGTGTCCAATCCCTGTCTACCTGTTGAGGTTGTTGCTGTCAGAGGCTGTATGGTATGCATGCCTTGGGAGCATTTAAATAGAGTTTAGAGCTCATCTTAGAACATATTTTGCATTACATAACTGACCAACATGAGGGTAATAATTGTTTTAAGTCTTAAATCTTGCTTTACATCAGAATAAGTACTCTGAATATTGAGATTTTTAAAAATTTAGTATTCTCAGGGTTATATTTAATTTTTATATATTTTTTTGAAAAGTAGCAAAAAATGTAAAGGAATGGTCAGGATGGCATTAAGGGGGAGATAAATATAAAATAGTCTGTCAGAGTGTGCCATAGACAGAAGATACAGCAAATGTTGAAGATCACTTCAGCCAACATTTGATGTGAATCTTCTCTTATGTGTTTTAATATGAGAATATAAAACTACTTTTCTAGGTTGGCATGGATAAAGCCATTACAAATCTGACAACACCCTTGGGTCAGCTGAAAGAAGAAGTTCTAGTAAGTATAATACTTGTGATATCTTGGAGTTCTAATTATTAAAATTATGTGATGAGGATTATCACTATTTGAAAACTTTTGTGGAATGTGTTTAGCCACAATACTGGGGCAGATTGTTAAATTGTGCTCATATTTTGCTGGCATAACTAGATTAATACAGCAGATTCTAGTCATCGAAGCGTCATCTTGTTATAAAATTATATTAAATTATATATCAGAGTCAGATTTTGTAAATATTCTACCCATAATTTGTCTATGTGGAATTTGCTTTTATTATTTCTTTCCTCATCAGTTACACATAATTATGATAGATGGCTTGACCTATTCTATTCCAGTTAGAATTCTGGATAAAGATATGTATCTGACTGTGGCGAGATGGATGTTAGATAGAAAATAATAGATAGAGTTCCCAGAAATGGAGAAGAGAGCTGGTGAACTAGTGGTAGGGATGGCACAGGAGAAGTCAGGTAGTTAACCGCACAGTCCTAAATGGTAACAGTAGAAGAGAGCTGTGAAGTAAGTCACCTTCTTGCTAGATCTATTCTGTGCTCCAAGGGTGTCGAGAACATCGACAACACACAACAGAAATGGAATCCAGTGGACTCTGACTAAGCAGTTGGATGATTTGGATTTTGCTGATGACTTGTCTCTTCTGTCCCATAACCGTAATCAGATGCAGGACAAATTGAAAACACTCGATGAGAGGTCACAGCAATTGGGTCTGAAAATACACAGGGAAAAGACAAAGATAATGAGAATAAATGCAGGTAATGATAACAGGGTTGAACTTGAAGATACACCAATACAAGATGTAGAATCGTACACATATCTTGGTAGCAATATAGACAAAGTTGGAGGGACAGACAGTGATATCAAAATAAGAATACAAAAGGCAAGATGAGCTTTCATTGCATTGGGAAATATATGGAGATCAAGAGAAATTGGATCCAACACGAAAATAAGAATCTTCAACTCAAATGTGAAGTCAGTCCTATTGTATGGCTCTGAGACATTGAGAACAACAAAGACAAAAACCAAGAAGCTACAGACTTTCATAAATGGGTGCTTGCATAGAATAGAGGGATTAAAACGGTATGACAAGGTTACCAACGTGGAACTGAGGACAAGAACTAGACAAGTGCCAGTGGAACAAGAGATGAGATGGAGACGATGGAGATGGATAGGACACACACTGAGGAAACCTGTTGATAGCATTACAAGGCAGTCCTTGTTCTAGAACCCCCAGGGCAAGAGAAGCAGAGGTAGACCAAGAAGCACATGGAGAAGAGAGCTGGAAACAGAGGTGAAAATGATAAGGAGAACGTGGAAAGAACTTGAGATGATGGCACGTGACAGGAGAACTTGGCATGTGTTTGTTGAAGGCCTATGCGCCTTTGGGAGTGGAGGGTTATGAAGGGTGTCTCTAGTAATAACTGGTGTGAAATGCAGCTCGTTAATTATCGTAACAATTTTATAATATTAAACAACTAGCTGTAAGTACCCACCTTTGCCCGGGTATTCTAGTAATGGTTCTGAAAATGTTAAAATCAAACTGATATTTTGATAAATACTAAATTCTTTCTTCTTTCAATTCGCAAAAGTAACAATTAATATAACTGATTATATCATGTCACATCTGCTTATTTTTATTTTCTACATTTGTTATTGTAACATTATAAACAATATTTATCGTGTTGCCGTCTGGGGCAAAAATGAGTAAATTTCTAGGTGTGCCCACTCTGGAGCAAGCTACTTATAGCTGTCCGTGTGAAGAACACAGATTTTCTAAATTAATGCCTGCTACTTTAAGTGACTGTCCTTGGGCCTTGTTTATAGTCATTGCAAATGCAAGATGCACAGGATATTGCAGTCTCTTAAAATCAAAAGGCACATCAGTGGGGATCAGAGGAATGCATGGAATGAACACATCTTCTCCTTTGGCAAAACCTGTTAATAATGTTGCCTTCTATCACATTTGGCGTGAGGTTCTTAACACATAATCTGGTTCCATTACACAATTTAGGCAGATCAAGATTTCGCTGCAACATTATTGGTGCACAGAATTTTAAAATCAAGTTGTACAGCGGCATTCCAGCTGGTTCCTTTGAATTGAGGCACTCAGTTGGATAAAATACATCCTGTTGGCTATCAGTATCAATGGATTTGTATGTTGTGGCAGTGCCCGACAGCTGATTCTGTATTTGTAGGTTAATACTACTAACACTCTCATTTTTAGGTGCCAACATAGCCCGCTCACATAGCCATTTATGGTTTCTAAAGTTGTGAATGTTCTTAAAACCAGATATTTTCTACATTTTAGTACTAAGCAGGGACACAGATAGAAATAGAAAAATGATTAAACACCGACCTACCATCAGTGAAACCAAATGAAAGCATCAAAATCTGTTTTTCAATGACATCCACACGAGTTGAATTAGCTACACATTGTACGAAAAAGCCATCAACCAAAGCAGTAAGGAACCAAATTATTTTTACCTGGCAATAAGTGACTAAATTACTTCCCTTTAAATGATCCTTTAAACACTTACAAATATTGCATTTTAAATAATTTGTTTCTGCTGCAACTACATGTTTTGCTATAAAGTAACTTACAAATTAAAAAAAAATTAATTGCATACAGAACTTACTTACTTACTTAGTCGTTCCTCTTCTACCGTGAGGTGTAGAGGTTTGGAAGAGAGAGCGCCAGACTATTCTATCAGCTGTCTTCTTCCTGGCCTGGTTCCATTCTAGTCCTCGGTCCTTCAAAGATTGTCTAATGTTGTCCTCCCAGCGGACTCTGGGTCGTCCTGGAGGTCTGGATCCCTGGCTCTTTGTTTCCCATGCTTGTCGTGGTAGCCGATCTTCTCCCATTCTGCAGACATGGCCAAACCATCTTAGTTGGGACTGTTCTATTTGGGTCTGCAGCGGGTGGGATTTTAGGCCTTGACGTATCGTCTGGTTGCGGACCATGTCTCTTCTTGTTACTTCAACCACCTTCCTCAGATACCTCATTTCTGAGGTTTGGATCTGGCTTTTGTGGGTTGTAGTCATTGCCCATGACTCGCATCCATATGTCAAGACTGGGACATAGGTGGAGCGGTATACAGCCATCTTCGTTTTTTTACCAACCTCTTTCTTGCTGAGGAATCCTCGATTTATGGCCTGATAAAGTCTCCCAGCCGCTGCTTTTCGAGTGGCCAACTCTTCTTTGATGCCCCCTTTCGGTCTATAATAGCTCCGAGATATTTAAAGTGGTCGACCTGCTCCAGGACCTGTTCTCCCAACTTAATCTGATGTTTTCTTTCTTCTCGTGATATCACCATGGATTTTGTTTTAGAGCTGCTTATGACCATCCCTCTCTTCTCCAGCTCTTCCTTCCAGACTTGCAGGTTGGATTGGAGATGTGTCTCTGATTTAGCAATCAGGACAACATCATCAGCAAATGCTAGCTCTGAAATACAGACCTGTCTCATCTTCCAGTACCCCACTGAATACTTTCTTGTTCTCTCCTTACATGCCTTGATGACATCGTCCATGAGAAGTATGAAAAGATAAGGTGACAGGATATCGCCTTGTCTTACACCAGTGGTGGTCTTGAACTCTTCTGACTTATAGTTTGCTGTCCTCACATAATTTCTGCAAGACTTGTAGAAGCTCTGTATAGCATGTATCAGAGGTGCTGGAATGTTCTTCCTTGCCAAACAGTCCCAAAGTTTGCTCCAGGGGACCCTGTCAAACGCCTTTTCCAGATCTATGAAACAAAGATGGATCTCACTCTTGTACTCAAGGGCCTTTTCACTCAGCTGCCTGAGTGTGAAGATTAGGTCTTGAGTACTTCGGTTTGCTCGGAATCCGCACTGGGCTTCATCCAATTGTGGCTCAGCTAGGCATCGGAGTCTCTGCTCTAGGATTCTAGAGTAGATTTTACCAGGGACACTGAGAAGGGATATGCCTCTGTGGTTTCCACATTGTCGATTGTCACCCTTTTTGAAAATCGGTGTTATGATGGCAATCTCCCAATCCTTTGGTATGGCCTTGTTGCACCATGCTGCTTGTAGGACCCTTAGGAGTAATAGGTCGCCTGATGCTCCCATGTACTTAACCATTTCTGGTGTTATACCATCATGCCCTGCTGCTTTGCCCATCTTGATTTTCTCCAGTGCTGCCTTCAGTTCTTCCATCTTTATGTCATCTTCATCACCATTTGTATCCTCTTCTGTGCTAGTGGTTATCATTTCTGATGCTCTACCTTGCTCACCATCAAGGAGTTCTGAGAAATATTCTTTCCATCTTTCCATTACTTCCTTCGGGGCAGTAAGCAATTTGCCTTGCTTGTCCTTTATAAATTTAAGAGGACATTGTTTTTCCTTCCTCATGTTCTTTAGGGTCTTATAGAACAATTTCTGGTTTTCTTGCGCATCCTTTTCTAGCTTTTCTCCAAATTCTTCCCAGGACTTCTGTTTTGCTGCTAGCACCTTGTTCTTTGCTTCTGTTCTGAGTATCACATATTCTCTATATTTCTCTATTTGTCCTGCTGTGTTTTTAGCTCCCAAGTATTGTTTCCATGCCATTTTCTTCTCTCTTATTTTCTCTTTGACTTCTTCTGTCCACCAAGGTGTCCTCTTTCTCTTGTTCCCAAGTCGGACTTCACCACATGCTTCTGCAGCAGCTGTCTTTATGATGTCCTTGAATTTAAGCCACAGGGTTTCCAAGTCATCAGGTTGTTCTTCTGTGTTTCTCACCGCTGTAGCAATAAGCCCCTGATATCTGGTCTTAATTTCTGGATCTTTCAGCTTGTAGGTCTTAATGCTCATTTCTTCCGTTCGTTTACTTGGTTTCTTGCGTGGTGCTGGGCAGTTCCTAGGCTGAGCAACTCTTTCAGTTGTTCTTTTAATTGTAAGCAGGTAGTGATCACTTCCAATCTCTGGCCCCCTCCAGACTCTAGCATCCCGGACATATTTGAATGAGCTCCTCCTAACAATGGCATAGTCGATCACTGACTTCTCATTCTTTGTTGGTTCACACCTAGTATATGCATGTATGCGCTTATGGGGGAACTTTGTGTTGGTAATGATCAGATTCTGCTCACTGCAGAATCTGAGGAGTCGCTTTCCATTGTCATTGAGAGTATCTTCTCCATATCTTCCGATAACTCCACCCCATCTAGCATGGTCATTTCCAACTCTGGCATTGAAATCTCCGAGCATGATAATTTCATCTAGGCAGTCATCCACTGTCCTTTGAAGCAGCTCGAAGAATTCTTCCTTGACCTCTGCTCTCTCATCCTCATTTGGCCCATACACTATGACCAGGTTGACTATGGTTTCTCCTTCTTTTAGTTTTACAACCATAATGCGCTCCGAGACAAAGTTCCATCCCTTGATACTATCTTTCTGGTTTTTGGCCACAATGCAACCCACGCCCCCTTTAGCTCTTTCAGATGTGGGTACACCACTGTATAGCAGAGTGTTGCCATCGAGATCCATGACTCCTTGTCCCTTTTTCTTTGTTTCGGTAATAGCCAGGATTTCTAGTTTTGCTTTCCTCATCTCTTCCATCAGCTCCTCTTCTTTCCCATTTATACTTCTTGTGTTCCATGTTCCATAAGTCGTAGTCCGTAGTCCGTTCCAGTTCGTCGCCTTTAAAATCAGTCCGGTTTTCTCTCTTATATTGCTTGTAATCATAGTTTTAGACAAACAGGTGATTGGCCTGTTGTGCCTTTGCATGGTGGAGGGGCTGCCTCCTTACGGCCTCCATGCAGGCCGCCCTCCTCCTTTTTCATCCGGGCTTGGGACCGGCATAGGCGGAGTTGCATACAGAACAAAAGACTAATAGATTTGGTTTTGAAAAAGTTGGTATATTTCTGTTGCAACTGGAATCCATATTTTAGAATTAGCTGCATCAGAATACAAAACTAAAAATCTTTTTTTCTAACCTATGTTAAAACTTTTTTTTGCTATAAAATAGCATACTGATTACTAACTATATCAGTTTTGTTTCTTTTAAATAACATTTTGACTCCTTTTGGTGAGGCACCCACTGTTCAACCTAGACACAGAGTGCATCGGTTATGTTAGACTTTAGTTGTGTCATGCTGTTCAGGATTGTACAGGTTATATTCAGTTTGGAAACCAATTTCAGTTATCAGCACAGGGTTTAGAGTACCAATATTAAGATATCAGCAGGTAATTCAAAGTCAGTGCTAACATTAAAATTAAATATTACAGCAATTTATATAACACCAAAATACTTGTAACCCAATGATTAATATAAGTTTAACATACCCTTCAGACACAGTATTACGGATCTGAGCTTATCACTTATGCAAGTCTGCTCACAACCAGGTCAGCTTTGCTTTTCTCAGCTGTGGCTATGTGGCTTCGACAAGCATGTGTCAGTTCGCTGGATGTCTTTTCAGCTATGAAATTTTGAGAGTCCAGAATTAAATTTGAGCAGGCTTATGTACCCAACCTAGATCTAACCCTTTCCTTCTCGGAGGTTCGCGTTCACTTTTCTACTTGTAACTTTCGTGGAATTTCAATGCTGCTATGCAATTTTTCAGATAAAATCCTGATTTCCTCAATTACTAAAGATAATGATTTCCCACTGCCATTATTACATGTTTTTGTAGTTTCTGTTCAAATCCCAAAAAGATTATTCCATTCGAGCGGGCCATTAATCATAAAGATAAATCAGAATTTCTGGTGTGCAATTCATAATTTATCATAAAGACACTAGTTTATGTGGCATTTCCAAAGCGACTTGCCCGTTTTGCTACACTGACTTATTTTGAGTCAAATACAGAATGCTGTTTTTCAATTTCTGTAAAAGGCCATAAACATGGAAGCCATAAGTATTGTGGATCCTGAGCCCATTACTAGAGAACAAAGAATGGGAGAGCTGTACCCTACGATACACATCATGGAAGACAACTAAGGAAGGTTGTTCTTGGACGTAGCAACCTGTTGGTGCAAAATAAATGATTACAGAACCACCACTGCAGGAAGACATGTAGCAAGGGGGGGGGGCCAGCTACAGTGGTGTCCCAATGCTCCAAAAGGAGTGAAAAAAATATCAACGGTTGAGTAATAACATACCGTAACACTTTATTAACCAAACATCAGAATGTCTTAATATTTGCTATCTTATTGACAGAGTGTCCAAACTGCCATGGATGAGGCTATTGACGCTGTTCAGGAAAAGATCAAGCAACAGCAAGAAATACAACATAAAAAGGTCTGTTTATTTTTCTATAGAAAACAAACCTCATCTTCTGTGTGTGACAGAAACTTGAAAAGCTACAGACACTAAAACCTTGTTTAGACTTGGAAGAAGTACTGTAAAGAGTAGATTTACTTTTTCATTATTTTAAAAACTAATTCACTAAAAGAGCAGTCTGACAGCGTAGCCTTCACATACCCATTTGAGCGAGGAACAGTACGACCATGAGATAAACCTGAGACAGAGCACCATCTTTGTGAGAGACATAGATATGGTTTATGAGAGTGATTGAAGAAGAAGAAGACTTAACAGTGAACCAAGTAAATTTAAAGTTCTTCATCTTCATGTGCCTTCCTACCAGAGGACCTTCTGTCTTGGATGACTGAGTCTTATTTTCTTTAGTTGACCTGTCCATGTGTTTGTTGAAATTTTTACGACTTTCCCCATGACTAACCCTCCGTAGTAGTCTTTTATGACATGAATGGTAGATCACAGTGTTACTATTCTTTGCTCCCCTTTCGGCACCCCGGTAACACAAGGGTGAAAGTTACAGTTCTGTGAATCACAGAAGTTAGATAAATCTGAATGAGTCTTCTCTTTAGTATTACTTGACCTCTGATGTACTCACCATTGTTAGATGGACACACAAAAAGCTGTATACTGACTTCTTCTTCTTCGATACTTAGCCCGTGACTGACAAAGCAATCAGTGGCTATAACGCCTAGTGGCGTCTTGTAGGGCAGCAACAAACTGTCCCCATTTTGCTTGGTTGGTGGGCATCCTTCATGCCGTGCCCCAACTCTGGTTCATGCTTTGCATCTCAGCCTCTATTGTTCCCTGCCAGGTTATCTTTGGTCTGCCTCTCTTTCGCCGTCCTTCTGGGGTCCATAGCATAGCAATTCTGGTGATGGTGTCGAGGTCCCTTCTGAGGACATGGCCAACCCAGTTCCAGTGTCTGCCCGCAATGAGGGTTTGCATTCCTTTTTAACTACACTGTGTAAGCAGTTCCTGGTTGGCAGTGGTATTCGGCCCAAAAATTTCGAAGAAATTTCCTTAGACGTATACTGACTTTGCCTGTTGTCAAAATAAAAACAGCCTCAAAATATGCATGCCCTCCAGGTAGTGCTAGAGATAACAGAAGACTTGAGAACAGAGAAGAATAAGGGATTCTGTTGGCAACTAAGAACTTGTTGAGCTCTGAGATGTGGGCAAAAGAAATATGTGTCAGATTTGGTCTGACATCAGGGAAAAACTTAAACAAAATTGGGGGGTGTCAAATATGAGATATGTAACTGTCATTAAACCTGTCTGAGAAAAGATTTCAGGATCAAAGGTAGTCCATGTCTTTGTTAGGTGAAATAGGCATGTGACAGCTGACTCAATGAATGGTTTCAAAGGGCATATCAGAGACTATAGAGATGTAAACAAAAATAGTGTGGATTTTATGCCAATGTTGTAAACTTTTTTGCACAGCCAGAGCTAAAATGCTTAGTATTTAATTAGAGTTTCCCATGCTGTTGAATAATAGTAATGTATAGTAGTAGTACTATATAATACTATGTACATGCCTTGTATAGTTGCGAGAGGTCTGTGATGAGACACAGACAGAATAGAACTACTACTGTCTCAAGCATGTCGTACTTGGTGGCTAATATAAGGTTATGCTTGAGGTTGGCAACCTCATTATTAAAACACATTGCTATAGAAACCACTTATGCAAGAGCATGTCAGTGCTTGCTGCAGGCTTATTACAAGGGGACCAACAGCAATGGTGGCTCCATTCTCCAAAAGAAGTGAAAATGATGATGATAGAATGTGTGGTACACTACAAATATAAACCACACCAAGCTCAATCCTTGGTTTCCCCCCCCCCCCCCGAGGAAAATGAGAGGAGCTGCGGTAAGACGTGTATGGTGGATGGATTTGAAAATAGGTAATTCGTTGCGGCCACACGGCCTTCGTCAGGGAAAGGAAAGAAAGCAAGAGCTAAGAAGATAAATAAAAGCAAGGGCTAAGTAGGAAACATGAGAAGATAAATAAAAGTAGGTACTACCTGTCCCTGACATCTTCTTCTTCTTTGATCCTTAGCCGCCGACTGTCAAAGCAGTCAGTGGCCATTACGCCTGGTGGTGTCTTGTAGGGCAACAACAAATTGATTCCACTTTGCTCGGTCGGTGGGCATCCTTCATACAGTGCCCCAACTCAGATTCATTCTTTGCATCTCAGTCTCCACAGTCCTCCGCCAAGTTGTTTTTGGTCGGCCTCTCTTTCGTTTTCCTTCAGGGGTCCATAGCATAGCTGTTCTTGTGATGGCATCGGGGTCTCTTCTGAGGACATGGCCAACCCAACTCCAGCGTCTGCCAGCTATGATGGTGTGCATGTCCTCTTGCTTGCTCCGAGTAAGCAGATCTTGGTTGGTGATGGTATTCGGCCAAAAGATTCGGTGAATTTTCCTTAAGCATGTTGTGTGAAAAGAGGACAATTTTGACATTTCCTTCTCTGTAACTCTCCAGCATTCCGCACCATAGAGAAGCACAGAAAGCACACAGCTCTGATATAATCCTAATTTTGTGCTTGTGCTGTACTGAGAGGACTTCCAGATGTTGTTTAGACTAAAAAATGCTTTTCTTGCTTTGTTCATTCTGTTGTTGATGTCTTTGCTTGCTCCGCCGTCTGGTGTTACTATGCAT
The DNA here is from genome assembly GCA_024509875.1 of Oreohelix idahoensis. Classification (NCBI taxonomy): domain Eukaryota; kingdom Metazoa; phylum Mollusca; class Gastropoda; order Stylommatophora; family Oreohelicidae; genus Oreohelix; species Oreohelix idahoensis. The sequence goes on from JAMPIV010012546.1 coordinate 259,139, forward strand.
CCTAGGTATGTGAAGGTGTCTGTCTGTTCCAGTTGCTGATTCCTTACTGATATGGGCTCAGGGTTGCTCACATTGAGCGTCATGACCTCTGACTTCTTAAGATTGATGTTCAAGCCCACCTGCTGGCTATACTTACTAAGTCTATCCATTTTTTCCTGGATGTGTTGATGTGAATGTGCTAGTAGTGCAATGTCATCTGCATATTCCAGATCTTCCAATGTAGAAAATGTAGTCCATCTTATTCCTCTTGGACTGCCCTTTGTTGTCTGGCGCATCACCCAGTGTCCCTGACATGTTTCAACCTTTTCATGGTGAGTGAGCTTGCATATATCCCATCACCCTGGGAGCTACTAGCGGGGTTCCTCAAGCTTGATAGGCTGAAGTTTAGGGACCAGACCAAGAATGATGTAAAGCTTTTGCTCTGCATTCAGGCTTGTTAAAAAGCCAGTGACCAAGGAATGTTAAACTAACAGAAAATGCCTGTTCAGATTGGTTATGCAAACTGCAGGCTTAATGAAATTATGCAGTATATCTCTCCTTATGAATATTGTCATGAATAAGTAGCAAACCATTTGGTGCTCATCCTGTGGGTTCTCCTTGGCAGTGAGAGTGCCAGACCCTCTGCCCTGGAAGGGTTCACCCAGTGCTATAGGTGGTGAGGAACAGAGAAAAGGCAGATGGATGTTGCCCGTATCAGTCCAGGACAAACTCTTTTGATGTCAGAAACCTGATGTTGACCACTGTTTTTTTTTAGGTGTTCAAGCTGCATTCTGAGGGTATTCAAAGACAAATAAGAGCTTTGGTTGGAGAGTTATTTTGGGCCTTCTAGTTACAAATTCATTTACACATCATAAATGTTCAGTATTAACGCTGATGATACAGTGTTAAAATTTATTTTGTTTTTAAGTTTCTTTGTTTTTAAGTTTCTTTGTTTTTTTCTAATGTACACGTGCAATGCAGACTTTTTCATGCTGGTATCCCATACGACGGGAAGAGAAATAAGTGGTTATCTCTGATGAAGTGTACTATGTCTTTTAAAATAATTTGGAACATTAGTTATGAGCTGAATCATGTTTTCTGCTTCCTCTTGTACATTCTCAGACGTCTGCTTGAATATTTTCAAAGAAAGCAGTGGTCAGCTGGAGGCTATTTATATCTCCATGAAGTTTTTCCAGTAATGGTTCTGGTGACGGCCATATATGCTTTCTCTGTAAATGAAGCAGATTTTCAGAATCATGGTTTTAAAATGATAACATTGGGAAAACAAAATGTGGACAGTGTAGTACTTTATGTTTTACCAGGCTGTGCTTCAACGATTGATGAATATAACTCTCTCGGTGGAGAAGATAGAAAAACTTCTTGGGATTCAGCATGGTCCAGAATCAGCAGGCTCCCCAGGGTGATTATTTCTATGTTGTAGTTTATATAGTTTGCAGAAGTTGTTCCTTGGGTAGTTTTAAAAAAAAATACTGTTTATGAAGTAGTATGCTACATATATTATGTAGTTAATTTAGTGCAGTGCTTATTAATAAGTTATTAATAAAGTTCATCCCATCGTTATTATTATTATTGTGTAAATTGTAAGTGAATAATATGTGATTTTATGGTGTCTGAAAATCCACATAGAAAGATCACAAGCATAAATTAGCAGTTGATAGCTAGGTTTTACTTGGAGAAACACCGTCACAAGGTGTAGACTCGTATCTTGGCAGCACAGTAGACAGTGATATCAAAATAAATACACAGAAGGCAGGAGAGACTTTCATTGCATAGAAAAATACATGGAAGTCAAAGTTTATGCCCAACACAAAAATAAGAATTTTCAACATGAATGTCAAAAGTCTTTTATGGTTCTGAAATATGGAGAACAACACAAAAAATTATCAAAAAGTTGTTTTCATAAATAGATGCTTGCACAGAATGGAAGGAAAATGGTTTGACTGTATCACCATTATGGAATTGATGGAAAGAACCAGACAAATACAAAGTTATGAAAAAAGCGTTGCTAGATGATAGGACACATCAGCCAATAGCATCACAAGGCAGTCCTTGTTCTGGAATCTACTGGATAAATGAAACGAATTAAGACACAAAAACACTAAGAAGAGAAGTGGAGACTGATACATGAAAAATAAATTAGGCACGAAAAGAACAGGTAGTGTAAAACAAGAGGATAGTATGAACTAATTGACACCTTGTGCTTCACATGGAGTCAGAAGGTTGAGACAAAGAATTTATTGTATGGTTCTCCTGGAATCATGTCAGCACTAGATGAACAGTTTATGTAGTTTTAAAATCTATAGCTCTCAAAGTGAATATTACTAATATGAGTAAATCATGGTCTCAGCTGTGTTGTTTGTTTATTAAAGAATTTCTTGGTTCAGTACCAGTAAAAGAATATCCAATTTTATTGAGTTAATCACATTCAGTCGGCGTCTGTGGCCTAATGGATAGGAACGCAGTTTCATAATCCAGATATACCAGGTTCGAAACCTGCTGCAGGCGGTTTGGTAGCAGATCGCTTTGTGTGGATTTTTAACAATGGTATAAGCACCGTACCATTCAGAAAGCAATGGCAAACTACTGAATGAAAAAATTGCCTAGAAAAATCACAAACAGCCAATAAAAGCTGGGGTTGATTGCCACGTCCTGTAAAGGATAAGCAACTAACTTTAATCGCATTCAATATTTTCAAGTCACAGAAAGATCTCTGTATACTGATTGTCTAAATGGGTCATCCGGTAATGAACAATGAAAAAAATCTTGCTAGTTTTTCGGGCAAATACAGAGAAGGCACATACAGTACTGTGAAAGTGAAATTGAACACCCATCTAAAGAGTACACACACCTTTAAGTTTTGTCATGGTACATTGGCCTGTGACCATAAGTCATGATAAGATTAACTAAAAAGATCTAGTGACGTTAAAATGCAATGGAAAAGAATAAAACTACCACTGGGGAATTAGTTCCATGATCAAGACATGCAGCAGACGGAACACAATATAATTATTTGGCGGGTTACTTGCTTGTTGGATGATACTTTCCACATGTTGAAAGTTGTATAAATTTCAGATTTGCATTTCTTTTGTTTTCTCCTCTAGACACTTGACAGGACCTCTGATAGAACGTGTTGCTACTGAGTTTAATAAACTGCAGTTTTATGTCACACGCAGTAAGGGACATCCATTGGTTGAAAAAGTTAAGCCAGTAAGTGAGAGGGCTCATTAATAAGTTATTCATAAAGTGTATCCCATTGCTATTGTCATCATCATCAGCATAACCCTTTAAATCTGTGTGACGTATAGGCTTTTGGTCAGTCACACCAAGCATTTCTATCTTCTGCCAAACGTTCAGCTTCCTTTCCATGTTTTCTTTTTCCTTTTTAAGTCTGTCTTCAGTTCTCTTCCCCTTGTATTTTTAGGTTTCCCTCTATTTCTTTAACCCTGGAACAAGGACTGCCTTGTAATGCTATCAGTAGGTTTTCTCAACATGTTTCTTATCCCTTTTCTTCACTTCTTTTTCTACTGGTACTTGTCTAGTTCTTTCCATCAGTTCCGTATTGGTGATCTTGTCATGTCTCTGTTGTGTGCAGCACCAGCTGATGAAGGTCTATAACTTGTTGTTAGAGAATCACTTCAGAAGTGGCAGTGCATAATGTATTAAGCAGAATTTTGAAACTGAATACAGTTAGAGCTAACATTAGCAGTTCAAAAGAGGGGAGTGTAATGAAAATAAGTAATGCTTAAGAAACAAAGAAGCTAAGGCAGGTGATATGTTTGGTGTTCAGGAGCATGTACAGTGATGATTAAGTTATACCATCACCATTACTCTTCAGTCCCCTTATGAGCATAGGCCTTCAGCAAACTCAGGCCAGGTCCTTCCATCTTGTGCCATCAGCTCCGTGTTTTCCTCATCATTTTCCTTTGTTTGCGGCTCTTTTCTCCACGTGTTGTTTGATCTACCTCCAGTTCTCATACCCTGGGGATTCCAAAAAAGAATTGCCTGGTAGCACTATCAACAGATTTCTTCAGTGTGTGTCCTACCCATTGCCAGATTAAGTTTAATACTTCTTGTTTTATTTACTGCCTGTGCTGTGAAGCATCATTTATGGTGTTGATTATTGGTTTCTGTTCCAGAGAACTTGCTGCACCTTGGTGTGCTGTCTTGTTGTGTTTCTTTCTGATGCTTGTCACTCCCTTGGTCCATCTTCTCATGGGTCATGCTGCACTCATGGTAGCTTTCATTTTGAGATCATATGCCTGCGCTCATGGTTGATGGGATTCTTCCTCATGCAATGCTTGAACCAACATAGTCTTTGTTTTCCTCTATGTTCTCTGTATAGTTTCTGGTATCTCTGAGGAGACAAGAAGGTATCAGACTACTTCTCCCTCTGGGTTGTCATCCAAGGCAACTAATGTGAGGCTGTGAATGAGGCTGGCAACCTTATCTAAAATACATTGTTACAGAAACCACCACTGTAAGAGCACAAGAAGGCTTTGGTGTTGGCTTCCTGCAAAGAATCAGCTGCAGTGGTAGCTCCATGCTCCATAAGGAAAATAATGAAGATGATGAGTGATGACATAATGTTGTCAAGGAAGTGGTTGATAGAATAAGCAGCATTTCACCAGTGGGTCTTAAGTTATAACAGTTTGAGAGGGACCCCAAGATGCAGCAATAGTGAATGCAGTCAGCGACCCATAGCTGTACTGCTTGCATCAGGACCAGCGAACCAGAGCTGGTCAAGACCGCACTCCACCTCCACGTGGTGGTCCTGGAAACAGTCTCCAGCAGTGCAGTCTGGCTGAGCGAGTGCGGATCGCAATGGGAAGGCAAGCCCAGTCCCTAAAAAATGCTGTGCTGAAGTTGGATGTGTCGACCGAAAGGTGCAGATATCACAGCTTAGGCGTAAACAGACACAACGCAACCACCGTCCTTTTCAGGGCGAACGAGGAAGAAGATAACAGTTTGAGAAACATTGCTTTGATAAACCAAAAATATTTTCTTCCTTTTTTTTAATCAGAATTTGAAGTCCTTGAAATTCCTTGCTGCAAGTTCTAACTTCTTTGATAATTTCTGTTTCTGATCATCTCCATAAAGTGTGAAACAGGAAATTTAAAATATTCCTTCAATTGTATTCAAATAATGATGGCTTAGATCTCTTTATCTATCACTACAGTTTCTTGTTTCTTGATTTATTACCTGCTTTCCTTAGACATCTTATTTCACAAGTGCAGGCCGGTAACCTGGAATTTCGAACATCCGAATACCGAAATATTCCGAAAATCGAAAGTTTTATTGGCCAACATTTGGCCAATTTTGGGACTACTTTTTGGGTGACATGAGCTATTTTAGTTGAATTTTTGGGCTACTTTAGGCGAAATCCTAAAATAGAAAAATTACGAAAACCAAAACACAGCCGTCCTCGAGCACTTTCGATTCTGGTTACCTACCGGTGGGGATTTTTCTTTCTTGTTTATTTGGTCGAGTCTATCATTGATACAACACACCTCCGAATTGACAATGAAATAGAGCTCTCTGACATTTCAATCAATAAATCAGTCAATATCCTTTAGCTCCCCAAGGAGTGTAGCAAAGTTAGATTTTGCTGGGGAGGTTATGATGGTATCCTAAAAGAATGAAATCAGTGTATGTATTAACCGTGTGAGGTCAAGCACATGTAGGCCCCTGACTCTATAAATGATGATGATGAATTATGTGCAGGGAACCTAACGCTACCTCCCTAGATCTCACACGGTCACTATTTCGGCTCTAGTGTCTGGTGTATGATGTACCTAGTGTCTAGGGGAGAAATGAAATGATGGTACACAACACAAAAACACTTTAAGTTTCTATGAGGAAGTGAATAAAACCTGTGGTTAAGTTTTTCTTTAAATTAATTTTTTTTTTTGTACAATTTATTTTGCCTGTCCAGTCATATCGCTTGGACAGGTCTTTGAAAATGAGGACAAGATAGTTTACATAAAAGATTAACTAAAATTGTGTAGACAATCTGCCCAAATAACTACAATGTTAATATATGTCTTTCCTGTTGGAATATTCACAGTTTACACTATATTCTTCGAAGAGGGAGAGTCACTGTGTATGAGGGGCTGTAATGTCATCATACCCCACAAAAGTCCTGAGTATGACTTGAAAAACCAAGGTTTATTTAAACCGAAACTGTCAGATGTACCCAGGTCCTTAACATATCACCTGGGGTTTCTTGTTGAAAGATAAGATATTGTGTAGTTGCAGAAATATCGATATCACGTCACACGCCCAAGCTCCTGCTGTTATCTCTTGACAGCATACGTAAAGTGTAGGAGACTTCTTGGCGTTATCGTCACTCCTCAGGTTTCCTGTCACCAGCTGGCAACAGGAAACGAAACCTCTGCAACAAAAGGACACCCTGGCCTTTTACATCTGATCACTTATTCTTTTATTTAATTTCATACGTGGGTATGGGGTCAGCCTCGCGTGCATTTCAGGTGCACTCATCCCCTAATTGTTCAGGACTCCCACCTTGCTGTGACCACCCCTCAGGTCCCTATGGCAGTTACGCCACTGTACGTTTACATAGTTTCCCTCAATAATATAATGTGGGGTAACCACATTTCCTTTTATATATTTTTCTCATCTTTTTCTTTTTAAATATAAATGCTTCAGGCATGTTGAACAGTGTTCATGGAACACGGAGGCTTTACTAATATACACTCTAATACAATAATATTCAAACATAATCATGACAACATACATTAGTTAGATAAAATTTCAATGTGTTGCCACCCTTATCGACACCTGGTGTTAAAGTGTAAGATGTAGGTGTCTTCTCTGATTTAGGATGTTGCTGTGTATGTGGTAGTGGAACAGTTCAATGGGTTATCACACAGGCAACATGACGTGTAGAGTCATAGAAAGGGTAACTTCGTTGTATAAGTTTCTTTCATTTATTGCACGCCACAAAACAGTCATGATACTTATGACATCAACATGGTTAACGAGTTCAGCAAGATGATATGGCACATTGAAAACAATTTCTGTAGTCAGCAATGATAGCTGTTGTATATATGCGTCATAAGACATCACAGTTCAATAGATTCAGAAAATTCATCAATCATCGAGTGCTAGTTCGTGAAGCTGTATAAATAATAATAATTTCTATAACTTCTGCAACAGTGTCAGCTACAGATCTTCAATGTTCATAAACAATAATAAATGCTCCCATTCTGATGCTAGCAGATCAGTTGTATACAATAAGTCCGTTCACTGTCTGCACGTGAATAGCATACATGGGCTACAGGTCAGCTCGACCTTTATAATGTTCCTAAGTCTAACCATCTGACTTGGACGTGATCTCTGATATAACGAATCCTGGAACACAGACAACAGTCTTGTTGGTCTAGAGCGACCCATATATATTTAACTAGTTCAGGTATACAGATACCGGTGACTTAATCCTAGTCAAAGTACCTCTCCATTTTGCATCACACAGGCGAGCAAATAGGCGACAAAATGACGAACCTCTAGACGATAGCATAAAGTTCGATACAAGAGGAATTACCTTATTTCGGAAAATCAACCATGAACATATGCCTCCAGGCAGGCTGCATAATACTGGGAAATAGTCTAGTTAGCTAACTAACTCACTAAGACACTGTATTTCCCTCAGAGAATCACAAGACGCAGTTGCGTCTGCTCGCTTCTTAAACCATTTCTAAACTGCCCCAACTGGGCGGAACACACAGAACGAACTCCCGGTTTGACATGCGCAGAACGACAATCTCTGAGTTGCCGTTCACAATAAGACGATTCGAAGAACATTCGAGATAAAAGTCTTACACAGTCGCGCCTTTTATGGTCATGAAAAGAAGCGTTAAGAAAGGTTTCAGACATCTACCATAGTTGACTGATACTACCAAATAAGGAGATGTGGTCACGCTTCGTTCAAGAAATTATAGACCGAACGTGTCTCTATACAAGAGAAGGCAACTCCTAACAAATTGTAGTCTCGATAACTCGGATTATGTCCCTTTGACCATAGAAAACATAATACACACTTCAGTCAAAAAAATGATCATACATATGAAAAAATGTTTATACAAACGAAAAATAATAATGATCCGTGCGTAACATTACCGCACCCTCCCTGGAAAAAAAAAAAAAAATGGGACATTTTTTTTTTTTTTAAATCCTGGAGCCGGAAAAAATCTAGGCTCCTAACGCACGTATGATGCGTGGATATATACCTAACAAATTAGCTCAACGCATGGAGCGACACTGAGATCATATCTCAGATCCTTAGAGAAAAAATTTATCTAAGTATACGCTGATATATTCCAGGAAGGTGCCACCAACACACGCCACAATGATGGCAACAACATAATGACAATCAAATTATACTCATACCAATATATGAAATTAAATATATTATGTGTTATCATACAATGTGTTGCAAATAGCGGTGTAATTTACTAATATACCGCACTATATTATTACATTATATAAAGTAACAGTAATTAATAAGTAATACATGTGTTGCTCTTCGGTGACATAAAACATTCAATAGAAGAAGATGTGGACATCATCCGCTCCCAATGTAGGACAGGACTTGATATCCTCAAAGTTCCACAATGGACATAAACTCGCAGACTTCAATGATGTGCTGCGAAAATATCAATAACACAAATCTTAAAGACAACTGGTAAATTTCTTAATACAATCCTGAAAATAATTTATTTAAATGTGGCCGAGTGATCTTTTGGCCCGTATATCACTAACTAAGCCTTCTTAGATAATTACATGGTACAATGTTATAAATTTCCCTCAAAAAAAAAAAAAAAAGTGAGACAAAATCTACTAACATGTCATTATAACATTGGACTGTATATCAGGAAATATATATATATGACAGAAGAATCATGTGGAATCGTGTGGACATCTGGACAGAATGTCTGCCATTACATTATCCGAACCACGGATAGCTCGAACCGAGAAATGAAATGGTTGAAGAGCTATGGCATAACGAGTGGACCTCGAGCTCTTCAAGTTTTTGCTCTGAATAGCAGTAAGCGCTTTCTGGTCGGTTTCCACAATGAAATGTGCGCCTAGAAGAAATCTTTGTAACTTCAGAATAGACCATACCATAGCCAATAACTCACGGTCTAAAACCGAGTAATTCTTTTCTGCAGCGTTTAATTTCCTAGAGATATACATCACCGGATGCAAAGTATCAGAATACTCCTGCATTAGTGCTGCCCCAATCCCTGTTGACGAGGCGTCACTTCGAAGAACAAAAGTCTTCTCAATAGTAGGTAACTTAAGAATAGGTGGAGATGAAAATAGGGCTTTAACCTGGTCCAATGAGGATTGACATTCTTTAGACCAGCGGATCAGATTAGGCGACCCTTTCTTCAATAAAGTAGAAAGCGGTGCCATAATGGAGGACAGATTCGGAATGAATCGTCCGTAGAATTGAATCAAACCTAATAGACTCCTTACTTGTTTCTTCGTCTTAGGGACCGAAATGTTAAGTATTTTTGAAACATTGTGGTCCTCTGTCTTTAAAAGACCATGACCAACCCGATGACCTAGGAAAGAAATCTCGCTAAATCCTATAAAGGCTTTAGAGGGTTTTGCAGTCAAGTTATACTCGCGAAGAGTAGACAGTAATTCGTATAAACCCAAATAGTGATCTTCCCAAGAATCACTGAATAGACAGATATCATCTAGGTATGCTATGACATCTGTACGATATGCGAGAATTCGCCGCATCATGCGTACGAATGTAGCAGGGGCGTTCATAAGACCAAAAGGCATGAAATTCCATTGGAATAAACCCCTAGGTGTAGAAAAAGCTGTAAAAGGTTTGGCACGTTCAGTTAGCGGGACTTGCCAATAACCTTTAGACAAATCTAGTTTGGTAAAGAATCTAGAATTAGAAAGTTTATTGAGTAGCTCTTCTAATGAAGGCATAGGTTCAGCATCGAACTTCGTAACTTGGTTCAATTTGCGATAATCTACGCAAATGCGAATGTTATTATCCTTCTTTCGAACAATAACCATAGACGAAGAGTATGCTGAAGTGGATGGTTCAATGATTTCCAAACGTATCATTTCATCCAACTCTTTTTCGACTTGAGACTGGAAATGAATAGGTATTGGATATGGTCTGACTCTGATAGGATTGTGATCAGTTAGCACAATGTCATGTTCTATGACATGTGTGTGTCCCGGGATGTCTGTAAGAACATCCTGAAATGTTTGCAACATCGAAGAAACTTGTCGATGTTCCTCAGCGGAAAGATTTGGAGAAACGGTCACGTTTTTCCAAGATTCCGTAGAATAAAGTGGGACCATAGAAAGAGGAAGATTGACATCAGAAAAAGTAGTTTCCTCATCCTGTATAACTGACAGAGATGAGTACTGACCACGAGTTGCTTGTGAATTGTCCGTAGCCTGGAAAATAGGCTGCAAATAGTCAGGTCTTTCATAAAATTCTGTGAGCATATTTATGTGGAAAGTTTTATGCTTTCCATCAATATCGACAACATAGTCGACATCAGAAATTTTGGAGACTATTGCATATGGACCTTTCCATGCAATTAGAAGTCTGTTCTCCCTTGAAGGAAGTAGAACGAGAGCTTTGTCACCTGGACAAAGTTGTCGTAGACATCTATTCTTATTTGCAAACTGCCTTGCCTTTTCTTTAGCAAATTCTGAAGACGAAGTTGCTAGTTTGCATGCCTCGATGATCTTTTGCCTAAGAGCAATGACGTACTCATAAGAAGATTGAGTCTCATCGCTAATATTATCGGCAGTGATTAGATCGTGAAGTAAAGACATAGGGCCGCGCGGTTGCGCGCCAAAGACAAGTTCAAAAGGGGAAAACCCCGTATGTTCATTGGGGACCTCTCTATACGCAAAGAGAGCCGCGGGTAAGACCCTGTCCCAATCCTGAGGATGATCCTCAGTTATTTTACCAAGTAAAGTTTTCAGAGTCCTATTTAAACGTTCGACCAACCCATTAGACATTGGGTGATAGATACTGCTGAGAGACCTTTTAATGTGTAGCATAGACATTACCTGTGACATAGTGTCTGATATAAGTTGAGTGCCATGGTCTGACAATATTTCTCCGGGAAAACCCAAGCGAGAAAATATCAGCCAAAGAGCGTCTGCGATATCAGCAGTTGAGATGCTCTTGAGAGGTATTGCCTCTGGCCAACGTGTGCACATATCGACACATGTAAGGATAAATTGATGTCCTCTAGCCGACTTAATTCTAAAAGGACCGATAATATCTATTGCCATTTTTTGAAAAGGGCGAATAGGAATGTCAGCAGCCTGGATAGGCGCAGCATGTCGTGGTCCTTTAGATTTGACCTCCTGACATACTTTGCAAGAGCGACAGTACATTCGTATGTCCTTGCTCACAAATGGCCAAAAGAAAGCCGCAAGAACCCTCGACTTTGTACGGGAAAAACCCATATGTCCAGCACATTGCGAGTCATGAGCATGTTGCAATATTTGCAATCTCATGCTCTTAGGCACAAGAATTTGTGAATGAGTGGACGTAGTCGAGTCTTGTACCATACGTACAAGTACGCCGTTCTTCATAGAAATCCAAGATTTCCTATTAGTGTTCTGATTAGGATCACCTTTTTTTGCTAGAATGAAGAATTTTTGTAAAGAAGGATCTTCTTCTTGCAATTTGATAAATGAGTCACGTGTAATAGTCAAGTGACTATCTTGGTCATTTACTTCATCATTATTAGTTAATGAAGTTTGAGGTGGATCCAGAGCATGTGCTCTTGTGACCACCGCATTGGTAGCTTCAATGTTTTGCTCTTCCCAAACAGCAATCTGCTGTGGGGTACATTCCCTAACTCCGTGAATACGACCAATAATAAGGTCCGCAATAGGGTTTGGAAGTAGACACGCGTGGACCTCTCCCGTGAAGAAAGGAGTAGCAATGTGTATTATAGCAGTAGGATACTTTTCTAACGTGCCACCAAATGTGACACATTTGATGACTTTTCCTGTAGCACAGGATGGATCTACAAGAGATTGCCTAACGCCGACAGTAGTACATCCAGAATCAAACAACACTGAGACTGGATTACTATTTACTAGCCCCTTATGTAATATAAGAGAACCTCTCCCATCATGAGCAACATTAGCAGGAAGAGCGGGCAAAGGATGACCACAGCTTAAAGTACTAACGGTTTTCGGATCAAATAAAGTACTGCATTGGATACATTTATTTGCCCTACCAAAATCAAAAGATGAGCATCCGATAGCATTATGGTCTTTATCATTATTAACCTGTTTATCTGCTCCCTGAGATTCTTGTTGAACAGAGTTTGTCTGTTGATATCTTTTTCTCTTATGTTGCGATCTACCGCGACCATTATTGCCTCTGCAATTATCATTAAAGTCCCTACTGTAATTTTTATCCTGGTTTGAGTTCCAGTTTCCATAACTGTCATTACTATCTCTATGCTGTTGAGAACCTCTATTATCTTGGTATTGAGGTCTCTGCATAAAATATTTTCCTCTATACCGATTACCTTTGTGAAAATTTCTAAAGTTAACCGGAGTAGAATAACGTGTAGTATTAGGTTGTCTCCAGTTCTGGGAAGAAGAATCACCCTGGAATTGATCACTATGGTTCTGGGCATAATTACGATTACTCTTTTTATTGAAATTTTTCTGGCTACCCTGAAATTTACGCATAAAATTTGGGCCATAAGGTGCTGCCGAAGCAACTGGCAGACCTTCTTTCACCTTAGAGTTACTAATGGTTATGTGCGGATGCGCAGTAACATACTGGCTACAGTATTCTTCCATTTCTTTTATGTTTTTAGGCTTACGCTCATGAAGAAAAGATAGAAAAGCTTCATTAACAGAAGACATAACCTTATCTCTAAGTAGTAAATCCATAAGAGCTTCAAATGTATTTTCTGTCTTAGACAACTCAACCCATCGTAAAAAAGTAAGACGGATGCCTGAGATGAATTCAGAGAATTCAACTCCAGTTTCTGGTAACATGGTTTTAAATTTAAGACGATATCCGTCCTCGTTAAGTTGGTACTTCTTTAACAATGCCGCCCTGACAACCTCATAGTTGTTTTTGTCAGGCACATCTACCATACTCAACAAAGTCAAAGCATCACCTCTAAGTATCTTGGACAGATGATACACATATAATGTTTTATCTATATTATGCACATTACATGCACTTTCAAATCTATCTAGATAAAATGTTATATCATCGATTGAGGGATTAAATGCTGGTAGATTAAGCTTGAAATCCTTAGCATTAGTCTTATTTGACACCTTATTTGCATCATTAGCATTACCAGTGTTCAATAACTTTAACTTCTCTAACTCTAAAGCTAAGATTTTTTCATCATGTTCCATTTTTGCTTTTCTCTCATCAGCCTCTCTTTGTAACCTTCTTTCTTCAGCCTCAGCCTGTAACTTTCTTTCTTCAGCCTGGGCCTGTAACTTTTTTCCTTCAGCCTCTATTTCAAGTCTCTTATTTTCAGCTTCTTTTTTTCAAGTCTCTTATTTTCAGCTTCAGCCTGAAGCCTCTTCTCCTGAGATTCTGCTTCTCTTTTTTGTTTTTCCATTTGAAATCTTTTTTCCTCCACCTGCATCTGCAGTTTCTTTTGTTCTATTTCAGCCTCTATTCTCTTTTGTTCAGTTTGTTCTTTCATTTTCTTTTCTTCCGACTTCAATGCCTTGGCATATTGAACAGTCGCAAATTCTTCTAATTTATCACCTGTCTTCCCAAGGGCTTTACCCTGCTCAATAAAGTACTCAAATGTAGACATGATGTCCAAAATGTGAGTACAGAACCTGAAATAATTAATTATCTTATTTCAATGTTAAATAGCAACAAGACTTAATAAAGTGCTTGTATAATCTCTATGTTGAACCCAATCTCTGTGGGAAACAGGAGTTGACACCAACTTGTATTATCAAATGTATAATAATATCACAAGTCACCTCTTAATTAACAGTGCACTACCCAAATCAGTGCATAATCATCAGTTATTTATCATAACTGCACTACAATAGTGCATAAGCAAAAAACACCAGTTTGTTATGATAAGTGCACTATAGACCAATAGTGCATGAGCATATATCAACAATAGTGAAAGCTAACTATGCAAGAACTATGTAAACAATAACAAGACAATGTAAACAATAACAAAGGTCATCAACAATGTAAACAATAACAAAGATCAAAGTCAATGTAAACAACAACAAAGATCAGAGTCAATGTAAACAATAACAAAGATCAGAGTCAATGTAAACAATAACAAAGATCAGAGTCAATGTAAACAATCAACAAAGATCAAACAATACGAAAACATTCGCATAAGTCAAATACACAAACAGCAAAACTAAAAAGAAATATGCGAAGATATGACTAACAAATGACGCTACAGTGTATACACAAAAATATACGTAAAGAACTGAATAATAGCAAAGGGGAGACCTACAAATACAAACAATCGAAATCGAAACTAAAAAAAACACAAAGAAAGAGAGAGAAGAAAAAAGAAAAAAAAATATATATATACAAGAAACAAAAATAAAGCACAACTCGTCACAACTAAACAGATATAGCAACGATTGTCGCTAGCAAATTTCACTGTAGGAAATTCGCACAGTCCCTAACGAAAACGCTAACAGTAGAACCTCTGTGACGTGGTATCTTCTACTGTAAGACTCCGCCCAACCGAGAAAACCCGCTGAAATATAAACATATAAATATACAAATAACAAATAACATATAACATATAAACATGTATCATGAAAACAATAGGAGAAAGTGTGAAAGTACAGAAGGCTCAGTTAGAACATAAGGGCACAGTTCACAAACAAAACAGGCCACTTAACTTCTATAAATCCAGCGTCAGCACGGTGCAGAACAGGATGTAATCAGCATTCTGAGGATAATGATCCAACGTTGATTAACTTCTGCTCCCATAAACAGCCATGACGAAGGAAATGAGCTTCTAATACTGCAACAGTTGTTACGGCACTTGACCTTCTGAATCTTCTAAATTGATTTAACCGGCACTTGACCTTCTGAACCCGCAACAGTACCCCTGAGACCGGAACAGTTGTTACGGCACTTGTCCTTCTTTTCACCAGATCAGGAAATCCATTCGCTCGGTACTTGTCCTTCTAATTTTACATAAACTTCAATATTGCCGAGCAGCGCCGGGTAGTTTCAAAATCAGCAACTGTCAGAAAATCCGGATACTTTCAATAAAATTTCTTGTAAGGTGGTAGTTGATGCTGTAGTTGTATCTAGTATGATGATGATGTCTGGGTTTGCTGACCCCCTTGATAGCTGGAATCAGAGTGAACCAACCTATGGCCACCAAAAATGATATGGTGCGCCAAAATATCAGATGATAGAACCAGCTCTGGCCACCAAAAATGATAAGGGTGGATTTGTGCTGAAGTGGTAACTTGCCACCCTTATCGACACCTGGTGTTAAAGTGTAAGATGTAGGTGTCTTCTCTGATTTAGGATGTTGCTGTGTATGTGGTAGTGGAACAGTTCAATGGGTTATCACACAGGCAACATGACGTGTAGAGTCATAGAAAGGGTAACTTCGTTGTATAAGTTTCTTTCATTTATTGCACGCCACAAAACAGTCATGATACTTATGACATCAACATGGTTAACGAGTTCAGCAAGATGATATGGCACATTGAAAACAATTTCTGTAGTCAGCAATGATAGCTGTTGTATATATGCGTCATAAGACATCACAGTTCAATAGATTCAGAAATTCATCAATCATCGAGTGCTAGTTCGTGAAGCTGTATAAATAATAATAATTTCTATAACTTCTGCAACAGTGTCAGCTACAGATCTTCAATGTTCATAAACAATAATAAATGCTCCCATTCTGATGCTAGCAGATCAGTTGTATACAATAAGTCCGTTCACTGTCTGCACGTGAATAGCATACATGGGCTACAGGTCAGCTCGACCTTTATAATGTTCCTAAGTCTAACCATCTGACTTGGACGTGATCTCTGATATAACGAATCCTGGAACACAGACAACAGTCTTGTTGGTCTAGAGCGACCCATATATATATTTAACTAGTTCAGGTATACAGATACCGGTGACTTAATCCTAGTCAAAGTACCTCTCCATTTTGCATCACACAGGCGAGCAAATAGGCGACAAAATGACGAACCTCTAGATGATAGCATAAAGTTCGATACAAGAGGAATTACCTTATTTCGGAAAATCAACCATGAACATATGCCTCCAGGCAGGCGTGAATAATACTGGGAAATAGTCTAGTTAGCTAACTAACTCACTAAGACACTGTATTTCCCTCAGAGAATCACAAGACGCAGTTGCGTCTGCTCGCTTCTTAAACCATTTCTAAACTGCCCCAACTGGGCGGAACACACAGAACGAACTCCCGGTTTGACATGCGCAGAACGACAATCTCTGAGTTGCCGTTCACAATAAGACGATTCGAAGAACATTCGAGATAAAAGTCTTACACAGTCGCGCCTTTTATGGTCATGAAAAGAAGCGTTAAGAAAGGTTTCAGACATCTACCATAGTTGACTGATACTACCAAATAAGGAGATGTGGTCACGCTTCGTTCAAGAAATTATAGACCGAACGTGTCTCTATACAAGAGAAGGCAACTCCTAACAAATTGTAGTCTCGATAACTCGGATTATGTCCCTTTGACCATAGAAAACATAATACACACTTCAGTCAAAAAAATGATCATACATATGAAAAAATGTTTATACAAACGAAAAATAATAATGATCCGTGCGTAACACTCACTCCCTCTAGCTACCTTTGAACACAAGGAGATAAGGTGTATAAAAACGACCACAGACACCACTATACAGACCACATGTAGGTAAAGTATAGAATAGAAGCTGATCCAGTAAATAATATATGTATATATTTATTTACATACAAGAAAAACATAAAATGGCATCATACGTCATCAAGTCAGTCGATAGCGTGCACTGTTGCACGGCCTGAAAACAACGTACCAATTAGATTAGATAGACACTAGAAAACCCCAACTCACATTCACTCTTTCTGTCACCCTGCTGAGGAACAATAAAATGATTAGTGATTAAATAACTCTACTATTGTGGGGGCTGTCCACTTTAGCCTCCACTCTCTAATACAAATAAGATTCTACTGTCTCAGTCCTGTTGACTCTTCCTCAACGAACCGTCTACACAGCTTCCAACTAGGTAGGCGATATGCGCCACCATCTAACACCACTGGAAATGCTATAATAATAGACTTGGAGTAACACAATGGCTCAGTGTCTATCCTTCTAGTAGATACTGAACAGACCCTACTGGTCCTGTCTATTTTCCCCTCCTTCTCTCTCTCTCTATCTCTCTCTCTCTCCCTTGGTCTCAGTGTCTCTCCAACACTCGACGACTGATGATGCGGCGTCTCCGTTACGCTCTTCTCTCGTTACCTTTACGACCCAGGTATGGTAACCCTATCACCTGTTCCTGAATTCTGCGATGATGATGATGAAGTTCTGGCGTCAAGCATGAGGTACTTGATTAACTGTTGAAAACTTCTCTGCTGCTGAATAGCTTCCCTCTTTTAACCCGCTCCGGAGTTATAGGAAAACCCACAGCCTTGATTTCCGGCTGTACGCAATTGAAACCAGTCTCACGGCCACCTGCCGTTGCTAGAGACTATAATAGCGATGCTCTCGGCTGCATGATAAATAAACCCTGTTCCAGCTGAAGCATAGGGACTTCACTGTCAGAGACCATGGGTTATTTTTCTTTGCTCCGGACGATAACTCGAGTACTCTGACCCTGAGATATGTCCTTTTTGCCGTGGATAATTTTATTTGACAAAATTATGCTCCCCACTGTTTCGCCGTGACTCGCAATTCATCGCTGTTTTTCCCCACAGTGGAGACAATAAATTACGTAGTCTGACGGCAGGCAATATTTCTTCAAGAGAGAGAACTGGGCCGCCGTTTAACTGGCTATTTATACACACCGGGGTCACTCCTATGCATCATCGCGAAACTGCGTGGTCTAACATTGCGTCACGTTACCTGACGGCCGCGTGCTTCCGGACTCGTCATACCGCGTGCCGGAAATGGCGATTATTTCGTAAACAACGAAATCGCGGAAAATCAGAAGAAAGTAAAACTGGTCGAATGTAAAATAAATCTACCGTCATAAAACGACCCCATTTAATTACTCCTCAAAAATACCAAACACGATATATATTCAAATGAGAAGAAATAAAATGGTGAAAATTCAAAATAAAAGAACAGGATCGGTGTAAAGGGCAATTTTTACTATCTTGCAATATAATACATTTATATTCTTATTATGTTCGCAAATATTTTGTAAGCAAAGTATTTCCTTTTTAAGTGCTTAAGGAGAAGTCATTTTTGGGTTGCTTCCCTTGAAAATAGTTCTGTCATCTTCGATCGGACTCCGCAGACGACTCTAGGCCTACTGCGATTTATTCTGTGGCTGGGTAGGAATAGATTGTTCTTGCTTCAGTATATCTATGGCCTGAATTTATACGTAGTGTTTGTATGAGTAGGACGAGTCTGTCTTATATATGGATATCTTTGCATTTCTAAGTCGAACTAATTTGGTTGTCGCTAGAAAAGGTCAAAGGCTATGCAGCGGAAGTATCGCTAGCAAAGGGTGTGATCCATGGCTGTCATCCTGTGAGGATGCCGAGTTTTGTTGTAGCAGGCTTTTTGCCGAAATAGTGATCTATATATGGATGGGGAAAAGTGATAATCATTTAGACATGTTGTATGTACTTTACCCCAGTGTTTATTCTCTTTTGCCAAGGAATGGCAAAGTTATATTTCGCATAAAAAGGTAAAACCACAATTTATTATGAACTTGGGCTTCGCCATCGTTGTTGATAAGCAGATGCACAGTGGTACTTTTAAAAAAAAGAATATCCATTCAAAGGAAGAAGACATTCCTATGTATCAGCACTGGATTGTATGATATTATTCAATTACCTCTATGAGAGAACCTATGAAGAAATGAGGACATTTAATGAATGACTAATTTTGGTCTATATTCTATAGTGAGTGAAGCTCACGAGAGAGAGAACAGCCATGTTGAAATTCATATACTTTGTATTTATCGAGTGAGAAAAAGGGATGCCTGTACTATCGCTCGATGAACCAAGAGATCACTGCTACATGTGAGAACCCATGTCTGGGATTCCTATATTATGAAATATATATCTATATTGAACTTTACGTGAAGGAATATTCGCTAGACGAGGTTAGGTCTAGGAGCCTTCCTATGTAGGCTATTGGTTATGGTCTGACGTGCCCAGTCAGTAAAGCCAGATGATTTACATGATGGAACGCTGAATGCTTATTTACGAATGCTCCATTATGATATTTGCCAAGCATGAATGCTAACTTAAGATGATATTCCTGTGATCAACATTATACTGTCTATGTCGACATTTGTTCCTGTAACCATACACGTACTGTCCAAGTGTGCGTCCCATTAAATGTTATAAAAAGACCACCGTAGTTCCAGTACTTCTTGAATTCGAACAGTGTGAGTATGAGTGATGTACTACCAACCTGTCAACTCTATCGAATCATTCTACCATTCGCGTACTGACATTCAGATACACACTCATTGTTTACACTCACATTCTTGTCGGAGCCTCATCACGTTCCAGGACAAGATGACCTGTATGACCAAAACTGTGCTGGGTTTGATGAGTTGACAATCGTTACACTTTACTACACCAGTCCCAACATCTACATTTATCCACTGGTGGACATTCACATCATTTAGCAAATAAAGCATGATTCAACAACTAGTAGCCAGTATGAGTTAACAACTACACACAAAGAAAGAGTTTAACAACTGGTGTGCCAGCTTCCTGGGTCAACCTGCACAGTGACCATATTGAGAAGTAAACTACTGAGACCAGACGTTCCTTGGGGTCTGTTACGACACACAAATACATCAGCAGTACAACTCTACAGTGATGTCAGCGTGACCTGTCCTGTCGAGAGTATGCAGTAACTAGGTCAGGGTTTGTTGACATTTGCTTCATTGGACATTTGCCATACAACTGACAGTGTTACACAGCGAGCTTGGTTGAAACATAGAACATTACACATCAGGACTGGAGAATATTTGACAGTGTTTGCGAAAGAAAATGTTATTGAACTGAGAAGTCCTACATTGATTGTTATCATTCAAATCAACGATGGAGCTTCTATTTCTGTGTTGAATTTAAAATAATTAGACCAGAAGTATTTGTTTAATAAAGTACCACAGTACTGTACTATTAGGCAGTGTAACTGAGCCTTCATTCCAACACATTCTTTCTGCAACACTCTATTTACATCATATTGCCATACTATTTATGCATTTATGTATTTATGTTTAACTATTTATATGTGATATTTGTTTGTATCCAGCGGGTTGTTGTTTCGGTTGGGCGGTGTCACACAGCAGAGTATCCCACGTAATAGAGGGTCTGATGTGTGCGTTTCTATAGGTGCAATTTTCTTCATTGAAAATTTGCTGCGACAGCTGTTGCTATTAGTGTTAGCTGTGAAGTCTGTACTCATTGTTGTTTTTGTAATATTCCTCTGTTCTTTAGTTTGTTTTGATTTGTTTGTAATTTGTTGGTCTACCCTATTCTATCTTTCAGTTCTATTCTCAATTTATATTTATATACTGTGGCGTTATTTGTATTTGTTATCCTCTTGCGGTTTATCTTTTATTGTTTTTCCCATTTGATTTATTTCATTTCCGCAAATGTTTTCATGTTTTTCTGTATAACTGTTTTGTTTTGTGCCTGATCGACATACACTATTTAAAATATAGTTGATCATATAAATTGATGTACAAGAATCAACTGATAGTTAATTGCTATTACTAAAGGTACACAGTTGATGATATAAAACACTATTTCTGGTGCACTGCACTTATATTATAGAGTGAACCAGCAACTTATAGCTGTTATTATATAAGGATTTATACAAGACCTTTGTAAGGCTTGTTTCCCACAGTGATTGGGATAGTTAAGTACTATTTTTCCACAGGTTAAAAAGTTATCATACAAGGTCTTTGATTAAGACTAAGAAAGTAAATTTATTTACTTTTGCAAATTACTGATCTTATTAGACAAGATGTCTACCTTAGATTATTTTATCACACAAGGCAGGGCTCTTGATATGACTGGTCAGCAATTAGAACAATGGGCAGTTGCTCAATATGACAAAGCATTAGCTGCAGAAGAGAGAAAACTTGCTGCTGCTGCTGAAGAAAGAAAAGCATTGATTGAAGAAAAGAAATGAGCAGCTGAGGAAAAAAAAATTACAAAGAGAGGATGAGCAAAAGAAATTGCAGATACAGACTGATGAAAAAAGATTCCAGATGGAAATGGAAAAAGAGAAAAGAAAAGATGAGGCTGCTGCTGAAGAGAAAAAAATTACAAGCTGCTACAGAAGAGAGAAGATTACAAGCTGAAGCTCAAGAAAAAAAAGCAATAAGAGAACATGAACACCAAAAAGAACTTTTAGCATTTGAGTTAGAAAAGTTAAAGTTAACAAACATAAGTAATGTTAATCAAGCATCTAGTGGTAATGGTAAACCCTTTACTTACAAGGTCAAGGTACCAGCGTTCAACCCTTCCAGTGATGACATAACATTCTGGCTAAACAGATTTGAACGCTCGTGTCGAGCACATAATGTGGACAAATCACAATATGCTAACCAGTTATCAGAAAATCTGAAAGGTGATTCTCTGACTAGTTTAAGTTTGGTTGAAGAGGCTGACAAAGATAACTATGATGTTATTAGGGCAGCCTTGTTAAGGAAGTATCAGTTGTCTGAAGAGGGTTATCGGAAGTTGTTTAAGACAATGGAGCCTGAGGCAGGTGTAGAATTCTCAGAATTCATTGCAAGAACACGTCTTACATTTGATCGTTGGATTGAGCTATCCAAAACAGAAAAGACTTATGAAGCCCTTATGGACTTGATACTCAGAGACAAGATTATGTCAAGTATAAATAAACCTTTCCTCGAATTCTTACATGAGCGTAAACCTAAGTCTCTAAAAGAAATGGAACAGTATTGTACCCAATACGTCACTGCACATCCGGACGTAGCCATTAGCAACAGTAAGGTTAAAGAAGGTATGCCAGTTGCTTCTGCAACACCATACAACCCTAATCACTCTCACAAATTCCAAGGACCTCAAAATAGGTTTAATAAAAAAGGTAACTATTACAGTTATCAGAACCAAGGTAACCAATCATTTCAGGGTTCTTCTTCGAATACCTGGAGAAGAGCTGACAGCCCTCGATTCAGGGGTGGTCATAATTACAGGAACTTTCGCAAAGGAAGTCATTCTAGAAACTATCCAAGTTTTCCTTCATGGAGACAACAGGATCATAATTACCGAGATACTCATTATAATGAATATGATGATAGTAACCAAAGGAGCTATGATTCAAACCCGAGTAGAGGTTATAATAGTGGAAACAATGATAAGTACAGAGGCAATAATAACAGAGGTAGAGCACAATTCAAAAAACATAAAGCTCATTACCAGGCGAACTCTGCACAGCAAGAGTCCCACGAAGCCTATAAACAAAATAAAGATAATGATGACTCTAATAATATGGCATGTGCCGCTTTTGATTTTGGGAGAGCATCTCAGTGCCCCCAATGCAAAACATTATTTGAGCCAACCACAGTGTCTACTTTAAGCTGTGGCCATCCTCTTCCCGCTCTTCCTGCGTCAATCGCGCATGATGGGAGAGGTTCTCTTGTCTTACACAAAGGTTTAGTAAATGACAATCCAGTCTCAGTACTTTTTGATTCTGGATGCACAACTATTGGGGTTAGGCAGTCACTCATAGATCCTTCTCATTCTACAGGCAAAGTAGTCAAATGCGTAACATTTGGCGGCACCATAGAGAAATACTCTACCGCTATCATTAGCATTGCTACTCCTTTCTTCACAGGAGATGTACACGCATGTCTTTTGCCGGATCCGATCGCTGATCTTATCATCGGTCGCATTCACGGAGTCAAAGAATGTACTCCGGAGCAAATTTCCGTTTGGGAAAATCAAAATATACAATCTGCTAATGCAGTAGGCACTAGAGCTCAAGCTCTCAATATGCCTGAAACTTCATCTGTTGAAGATAATGAAGTGCATAACCAAGATGATCCCTTGGTAATTTCTCGTGACTCGTTTATAAAACAACAAGAAGAAGATCCGACTCTTAAGAAATTCTTCACTCTTGTAACAAAAGGTGATCCGAATAAAGATTCAAATTGTAAATCTTGGATTACAATGAAGAATGGCGTACTTGTACGTATGGTGCAAGACTCCACTAAGTCAAGTCATTCTCAGATTCTTGTACCCAAGAATTTGAGAGTTAAGATCTTACAACATGCACACGACTCTCAGTGTGCTGGTCACATGGGTTTTTCCCGTACTAAGTCAAGAGTTCTTGCGGCTTTCTTTTGGCCTTTTGTGAACAAGGACATACGGATCTATTGTCGATCCTGTAAAGTATGTCAAGAAGTCAAATCCAAAGGTCCTCGTCATGCTGCGCCTATTCAGGCTGCAGATATTCCTATTCGTCCATTCCAGAAAATGGCGATAGACATCATTGGTCCATTCAAGATCAAATCTGCTAGAGGACATCAGTTTATCTTAACGTGTGTAGACATGTGCACACGTTGGCCAGAGGCTATCCCTCTAAAGAGCATTACTACCGCTGACATTGCAGATGCTCTTTGGCTTATATTTTCTCGGCTGGGATTCCCCGGAGAAATATTATCAGATCATGGCACCCAACTGATATCGGATACCATGTCTCAAGTAATGTCTACTCTACAAATAGAGAGATCTTTGAGTAGCATCTATCATCCTATGTCCAATGGGATGGTCGAGCGACTAAATAGAACACTTAAGAACTTATTAGGGAAGATAACTGAGGATCATCCTCAGGATTGGGATAGGGTTTTACCCGCGGCCCTCTTCGCGTACAGAGAGGTCCCCAATGAACATACAGGGTTTTCGCCCTTTGAACTTGTCTTTGGCGCGCGACCGCGCGGCCCAATGTCTTTGCTGCATGATCTTATAACAGCTGACAATATTGACGATGACACAAAATCTTCTTACGAGTATGTCATCGCGCTGAGACAAAAGATTATCGAAGCATGCAAATTGGCAACGTCCTCTTCTGAGTTTGCTAAGCAGAAGGCAAGACAATTTGCTAATAAGAAGAGAACTTTACGACAACTTTGTCCTGGTGACAAAGCATTTGTTTTGCTACCTTGTCGTGAAAATAGACTCCTTATTAGTTGGAAAGGTCCGTACGATATAATATCGAAAATTTCAGATGTTGACTACATCGTCGATATTAACGGGAAGCATAAAACCTTCCACATCAATATGCTTACGGAGTTCCATGAACGTCCTGACTATCTACAGCCTATTTTCCAGGCAACGGACGATTCTCATGTCAAACATGGTCATTACTCATCACTGTCTGTAATACAGGATGAGGAAACAAGTTTTTCGGATGTTAATCTCCCGCTTCCAATGATCCCACTTCATTCTAGTGAATCATGGAAAGACGTTACTGTTTCTCCTGATTTGTCTCTAGGAGAACGGCGACAAGTTTCGTCTATGTTACAAACATTTCAGGATGTCCTCACTGACATCCCTGGACAAACTCATGTCATTGAGCATGACATTGTTCTAACTGAACATACTCCAATTAGGGTTAGGCCTATCCTATCCCTATACATTTCCAAACACAGGTTGAAAAGGAGTTGGATGAAATGATAGATTTACAAATAATCGAACCATCCACTTCTGCATATTCTTCGCCGATGGTTATTGTTCGAAAAAAAAAGACAATAACATACGTCTTTGCGTTGACTATCGCAAATTGAATCAAGTTACGAAGTTCGATGCTGAACCTATGCCTTTACTAGAAGAGTTACTTACTCGTCTTTCTAAATCGCATTTTTTCACTAAACTTGATTTGTCTAAAGGATATTGGCAAGTTCCATTATCCGAACGCGCCAAACCTCTTACCGCTTTCTCTACTCCCAGAGGCCTTTTCCAATGGAATTTTATGCCTTTCGGCCTTATGAACGCACCAGCTACATTTGTACGCATGATGCGTCGAATCCTATCGTATCGGTCAGATGTCATTGCTTATCTAGACGACATCTGTCTTTTCAGCGATACTTGGGAAGATCACTATCAGGGTTAGTTGAATTATTATCAACTCTGCGTGAGTATAACCTGACAGCAAAACCATCTAAAGCTTGTATTGGCTTTAGCGAAATTGCTTTCTTAGGCCATCGAGTAGGTCACGGTTTCTTGAAGACAGAAGACCATAATATCACTAAGATACTTAACATCTCTATCCCTAGGACTAAAAAGCAAGTGCGAAGTCTTTTAGGTCTCATACAATTTTATGGACGTTTCATTCCGAATCTGTCCTCTATCATGGCACCTCTCTCTACACTATTAAAGAAAGGGTCGCCTAACATGGTTCACTGGTCTCATGAATGCCAATCTTCACTAGAGAAGATCAAAACTATGTTTTCATCACCACCTATTTTAGTGTTACCTACAACAGATAAGACATTTGTTCTTCGTAGTGACGCTTCATCCACTGGGATTGGAGCGGCACTAATGCAAGAGTACTCTGGAACTCTGCATCCTGTAATGTACATATCCAGAAAACTTAATGCTGCAGAAAGGAATTACTCGGTTTTAGACCGTGAATTATTGGCAATGGTTTGGTCAATTCTCAAACTCCAAAGATTCCTTCTGGGCGCGCATTTCGTAGTGGAAACTGACCAAAAAGCTCTTACGGCTATCCAAAGTAAGAACTTGAAGAGCTCGAGATCAACTCGATACGCAATCGCTCTTCAACCTTTTCATTTTTCGGTACGAGCTATCCGTGGTTCAGAAAATGTGATGGCGGACATTCTGTCCAGATGCCCACATGATGCCACTTAACTGTTAAATATTGGATCTTTTTAATATGTATAACTTTACAACAGTTATTTTTTTTGTTTCTTTACTAAGGTACACATTTGTAATTTAATAATAGAATGATGGTATCGCTACTTAGCGGTTTATTGATGTTAATTCACCGCTGTTCTTTGATGATTGTTTCTTCATAAATCATAAATTTAAGATTGTAGTGTGAATTTTTGGTATGCATTGTATAATTACCAGAATTGTATTATACGTACATCACACCTTCCTGGAAACATTTATTCGTAGGGAAACAATTTCTCTCAGATTTTGAGATATATATTCTCACCAGTCATATTAGGAATTATAGTTATTCCTGATATTTTCATCTGCGCAGTATTCTTGCGTTGTGAGCCTATTCTACGGTGCTCCTAGATGTATTTAAAAAAAAAAAAATTTTTTTTTTTTTTTTCCCCGGGAGGTGTGGTAAGACTGTAAAGGGCAATTTTTACTATCTTGCAATATAATACATTTATATTCTTATTATGTTCGCAAATATTTTGTAAGCAAAGTATTTCCTTTTTAAGTGCTTAAGGAGAAGTCATTTTTGGGTTGCTTCCCTTGAAAATAGTTCTGTCATCTTCGATCGGACTCCGCAGACGACTCTAGGCCTACTGCGATTTATTCTGTGGCTGGGTAGGAATAGATTGTTCTTGCTTCAGTATATCTATGGCCTGAATTTATACGTAGTGTTTGTATGAGTAGGACGAGTCTGTCTTATATATGGATATCTTTGCATTTCTAAGTCGAACTAATTTGGTTGTCGCTAGAAAAGGTCAAAGGCTATGCAGCGGAAGTATCGCTAGCAAAGGGTGTGATCCATGGCTGTCATCCTGTGAGGATGCCGAGTTTTGTTGTAGCAGGCTTTTTGCCGAAATAGTGATCTATATATGGATGGGGAAAAGTGATAATCATTTAGACATGTTGTATGTACTTTACCCCAGTGTTTATTCTCTTTTGCCAAGGAATGGCAAAGTTATATTTCGCATAAAAAGGTAAAACCACAATTTATTATGAACTTGGGCTTCGCCATCGTTGTTGATAAGCAGATGCACAGTGGTACTTTTAAAAAGAATATCCATTCAAAGGAAGAAGACATTCCTATGTATCAGCACTGGATTGTATGATATTATTCAATTACCTCTATGAGAGAGAACCTATGAAGAAATGAGGACATTTAATGAATGACTAATTTTGGTCTATATTCTATAGTGAGTGAAGCTCACGAGAGAGAGAACAGCCATGTTGAAATTCATATACTTTGTATTTATCGAGTGAGAAAAAGGGATGCCTGTACTATCGCTCGATGAACCAAGAGATCACTGCTACATGTGAGAACCCATGTCTGGGATTCCTATATTATGAAATATATCTATATTGAACTTTACGTGAAGGAATATTCGCTAGACGAGGTTAGGTCTAGGAGCCTTCCTATGTAGGCTATTGGTTATGGTCTGACGTGCCCAGTCAGTAAAGCCAGATGATTTACATGATGGAACGCTGAATGCTTATTTACGAATGCTCCATTATGATATTTGCCAAGCATGAATGCTAACTTAAGATGATATTCCTGTGATCAACATTATACTGTCTATGTCGACATTTGTTCCTGTAACCATACACGTACTGTCCAAGTGTGCGTCCCATTAAATGTTATAAAAAGACCACCGTAGTTCCAGTACTTCTTGAATTCGAACAGTGTGAGTATGAGTGATGTACTACCAACCTGTCAACTCTATCGAATCATTCTACCATTCGCGTACTGACATTCAGATACACACTCATTGTTTACACTCACATTCTTGTCGGAGCCTCATCACGTTCCAGGACAAGATGACCTGTATGACCAAAACTGTGCTGGGTTTGATGAGTTGACAATCGTTACACTTTACTACACCAGTCCCAACATCTACATTTATCCACTGGTGGACATTCACATCATTTAGCAAATAAAGCATGATTCAACAACTAGTAGCCAGTATGAGTTAACAACTACACAAAGAAAGAGTTTAACAATCGGCCCGGAAATACAAAATAGACGACAGAATTGGGCCGGTTGAAGGACAGAATTACAGTGCGGCATCACATCCCCACTAACGTTATGAAAAAAACAAGCAGGAACAGCAGTCCGTCTGGTCGTGCGTCCGTAGACATTTAGTATTTTCTCAACAATTTGGGTAATACTGGGACTATCATATTATCTAAAACACATTCTTGCTCAGTGAATTCTAAGCTATACTACCATATATTTTTTATGTTCAGTTTCATTATGGTTTTAGATTTTCAATTTTGTCACCGGTCATCGTCAAATAAATATTTTACACAAGACGGCCATCTTCCACTCTCGCCATCTCGCTAGCATGTATTTTTCAAATAACTAACTTGTTTTTGTGACGTCAGAAACATTACCGCGAGGAGGCAATAAAATTGTCTGCGTGTTTTGCTTCTGTTGGCTTTGTCGCAACGAGTATATATGCATGGCGAACTATCAAGCGAAGCGGGGTGTTGGCGTGGCGGGTTAAGAATTGGCGTTAATAATTTGTATTGTATCGTGTAACACTACCAAAAAATGTAAGGATTACTACTTATTACCAGCGTTAAAGTTGACAGAATACGTTAATTCAGATAGTAGTTTGGCGGCATACTTCCGCAAAATCGTTAATTATAAGTCTTGGCTGCCAAATGTATGCAGCAGATCTGGCAAAATGTTAAATGTTGGTAGTACGTTTTCGAAACCGAAACTAAAACGCGTGTTAGATTTTTACCGTGGAATCGTTCTATAGGCTTTAGCACTGCACAAAAGGCAGCGTTGCTGGCGTGTGAGAGCATCACCGTCAGACACAATAGGGCGGATTTATTTATTATCATTTTATGACTAAAATCTTACTGAAATGAGCGATTATTCTCGCAGATTTTACTACAAGGAGCATAGGCCTTCAACAAACACATGCCAAGTCCTCGTGTCACGAGCCATCAGCTTCGCCAGCATCTTCTTCTCAACTCTTGTTCCACTGGCACTTGTCTGGTTCTTGTCATCAGTTTCACATTTGTGACTTTGTCATACCATTTCAATCCTTCTATTCTTACAACCAAGCACCTATTTATGAAAGTCTGTAGCTTTTTGGTTGTTGTTTTTGTTGTTATCCATGTTTCAGAGCCATTCAATAGGACTGACTTGACATTTGAGTTGAAGATTCTTATTTTCGTGTTGGACTTGATTTCTCTTGATCTCCAAATGTTTCCCAATGCAATGAATGCTCTTGCTTTTTATATTCTTATTTTGATATCACTGTCTGTCCCTCCAACTTTGTCTATATTGCTGCCAAGATATGTGTACAATTCTACATCTTGTGGTGTTTCTTCAGTTCAACCTTGTTATCATTTCTTGCATTTATTCTCATTATCTTTGTCTTTTCCCTGTGTATTTTCAGACCCACTTTTTGTCACCTCATCGCGTATTTTCATTTTGTCTTGCATCTGATTATGGTTATGGAACAGAAGTGCCAAGTCATCTGCAAAATGTATATCATCAAGATGTTTAGTCAGATTCCACTGGATTCTGTTTCTGTTGTGTGATGTTGATGTTTTCATAACCCATTCTGTTGCTAGTAAGAAAGGAAATGGAGACAAGAGGCATCCCTGTTGCACTCCCATTCTAATCCCAAATGGTT
Organism: Oreohelix idahoensis; assembly: GCA_024509875.1. Lineage (NCBI taxonomy): Eukaryota > Metazoa > Mollusca > Gastropoda > Stylommatophora > Oreohelicidae > Oreohelix > Oreohelix idahoensis. Next base: position 288,929 of record JAMPIV010012546.1, read on the forward strand.
CTGTATGTTGTCCTTCATGAAGAACTCTCTAACATTTAATTGCTAATATATACTCATGGAAAAAAGTAAGTGTGCAGCACTCAAATCAAGATTTCATTTTTTCGTGGGGATTCCACACTGACTTTAGTTTTTATCTTTCTTTCATGACACTTTCACTAAAATCAAAGTGATCACTTGGTCTTTTATTCAATATTCAACCACATTGTGTGCCAACTTTTAATTCATTTCGTCCATGAAATCATGCACAGTGCCCTATAAAGTGTTGCACACTTACTTTTTTCCATGAGTATATATTTATCTTGTTAGAGGTACTTTCTTGAGTTTCTGGGTTCCAATTTCAGAATCAGGTCAAGTGCCATCTCTCCTCATCAACCTTTGGCAGCCCAAGGAAACTGCTCAGTATAGTCATACAGTATTTAACAAGAACAAAAATTAATATATAGTAGTTGGATCTCCAGTTTCTGTCTCTTGCCTTAATAGTAACCTGACATGTTTCTATCTCTTGCTGAAATATTGTACACTCTGATGGACTGTTTTCTGTCTTGCATTTTAATATTACAGTCTGACAGACTATTTTCTATCTTGTGCTTTAATATTACAGTCTGACAGACTATTTTCTATCTTGTGCTTTAATATTACAGTCTGACAGACTATTTTCTATCTTGTGCTTTAATATTACAGTCTGACAGACTATTTTCTATCTTGTGCTTTTAATATTACAGTCTGACAGACTATTTTCTATCTTGTGCTTTAATATTACAGTCTGACAGACTATTTTCTATCTTGTGCTTTAATATTACAGTCTGACAGACTATTTTCTATCTTGTGCTTTAATATTACAGTCTGACAGACTATTTTCTATCTTGTGCTTTAATATTACAGTCTGACAGACTATTTTCTATCTTGTGCTTTAATATTACAGTCTGACAGACTATTTTCTATCTTGTGCTTTAATATTACAGTCTGACAGACTATTTTCTTGTTCACCTCTTGATGTTTCCCTTCTACTTACACTGCTGTCTCAAATGGAGTTAAACAAGGGTGCGTACTTGCACCGACTCTGTTCAGTATCATGTTTTCTGCTATGCTGACTGATGCTTTTAGAGACGGGGACACAGGAATCGACATTAGTTATCGTATTGATGGAAAATTGTTTAACCTTAGGAGGCTTCAAGCAAAAACCAAGGTCAAATCACACACCATCAGAGATCTTCTGTTTGCTGATGATTGTGCCCTCAATGCTGGCTCAGAGGTTGATCTGCAGCATAGTGTGGATAGATTCTCCGAAGCCTGCGCCAACTTTGGGCTTACCATCAACACGAAGAAAACAGAAATCATGTACCAACCAGCTCCTGGCACAGTTTATACTGAGCCAGTCATCAAGGTTAATGGTGAGAAACTGAATGTTGTGAACAGATTCACATACCTTGGTAGCACACTATCCCAGAACATTGTCATTGATGATGAGGTGAACACCAGGATCTCCAAAGCCAGCAGCACATTTGGCAGACTATACACCAACGTTTGGCATCGAAGTGGCATTAGTCTACAGACAAAGCTGAAGGTGTACAGAGCTGCGGTGCTTCCAGTGCTGCTATATGCATGTGAAACATGGACTGTATACAGGCGCCACGTAGAGAAGCTAAACCACTTCCATACAGTCTGTCTCAGGAAGATAATGAACATCAAATGGCAAGACAAGATCCCGGATACCGCCGTTCTTGACAGAGCTGGTATCCCTAGTATTGATACTATTCTGATGCAGTCACAAATTCGCTAGGCAGGTCATGTAGTCCGCATGCCAGACCATCGACTGCCAAAGATACTCTTTTATGGTGAGATGCAGAAGGGTAAACGCTCCCATGGTGGCCAAAAGAAGCGCTTCAAAGACACGTTAAAGACGTCATTGAAAACCTTTGACATAAACCCAGACACATGGGAAGCTGCTGCGCAAGACCGAACTGCTTGGCACACATCTCTTCGTAAAGGTGCAGCAGCATGCGAATCATCCAGAAGAGCAGCAGCGGAACAGCGGAGACAAGCTAGAAAGGACCGTGAAATAAAACCTTCACATGAAGCAAACATTCCCTGCCCACATTGTCCAAGATCTTTCCAGGCCCGCATCGGGCTCTTCAGTCACCTTCGTACCCATAGACTAACCTAACATATTCTTAAATAATTGGATGAACAGAGTGGTCTTCATCACCCGTGATGGACGAACAACCACCACACTGCTGTTATCTTCTAGCCCATATGCCATCAACCATTCCTTCAACACATGATCATAAAAGATGGATTAAAGTCAGCAAGTAAATAATAAAAAAGATGAACCTCATTGCTTTTTTTTTTTTTTTTAACCAGTGGAACTTGGGCTTTCAGCCCTTCGGCCCAGTGACATATCATTGCGAGGCTGGGGAGCCTGTGGACTTTCCTTCCAACCCGGTCAGGAGCTTTGCTCCTTCCCATCCACAGAGGGTTTATCTCAGGAGCCGTTCAGGTTATTCAGTCTGTGAGAAGTTACTGTGATTTTAATTTTCAACAGGCCCCATTTGTTCTTCTCTCTGTAACTATATGAGTTTGCCCCATTCTTCTTCTCTTTGTAACTAGTCGAGTTTGGTCTTTTTCTGTAGGTAACGTAATTTCGGTTTTTTTTTCAAATAGGGATTACTGTAGGTTAAGTACAGATTTGCACCAGTTCTTTTCTCTAAGTAATTGCGTTCACGTAGGCATTTTCTTTGTTAAAGTAATCGTGGTCATTTTATTGTATTTCTAGGCATTGTAGTTATTTTACGCTGGGCAGATTTTCAGCTCAGATAAAACCGAAAAACCCGCACCTACCCAAGTAAATTGGGGGTGGGAACTGAAGCACTACCCATGTACGTCGAACGTACGCTTAGAACGAATCAAAGTTAATTTTGCTCACGCCAAAAGGTAATGTTATTTAAAATGACGCAATTTTTGGACGCGCGGTAGCAGTAAATATTTTGACTCATGAGTTTGCGCACAATCTAATTTTAGCGCATTAGCACGGGATATTTTTAGATTTTACCGAAAGATGATTGGTTTAAGAGTGAAGCGATGCTATGACGTATGGCTAGGGTTCTGGCGTGGGATGTAGTGAATAAATAGCAGAGACATTCTAGAAGCGTTCTCTTCTGTCTCCAGAAATTCAGCCGTGTAACAAAGCAAATTTTGCTTGCTCTTAAGTGAGAAATTCGTATTTGGTATGTTCATATTTACTTCTACACCTCACGGTGGAAGGGGACTAAGTAAGTAAGTAAGTACATATTTTATTTTAGCTTAGGACTTAGAATTAGTTTCTTAATAGAATATTAGCCGTTTAGTTAAGTAACTTTTATAAAAACGAAAGTGCCATCAATTACTATCTTAGAGATATAATATAAAGGCTCTTCTAGGATAAGCTAGTTCGTTCTTTGATTTGATGTAGTAGCTTTTGTGATAGTATCTGGGTGAATATAGCATTTAGACACGTGGGCGCTTGGTCATATGTAATTAATAGTCCCTTATCTTTGAGTTATGTTTGCAGCATAAAGGCGCTTGCGAAATTAATTATATAAGGTTTAGTCAGTAGGCTATAGCCTAATGTAATTGTGAGGCCCAATATGGGTAACCTCGGGGTTGATTATAATATTTGCAGTGAGAATACGCTAACGTAATTGTGTACTTTAATTAATCATATAAGGTTAAATCAATAATGTAATTATGAGGTCCGATGTATGTAACCTCGTTGTGATTATTGAGGATTGGTAGCGTGGATACGTGAGTGTAAGTTGTGTGTTTTGCTAGCGGGCTATTTTTGATAATGTAGTGGGATGAGAAGGGGAGTGAGAGGTGTAATTATTTTTTTAGATGGAATTTCATTATTCCTAGAGATATATATCTATATATAGTTGTGTAATTAATTTTACCGAGTTGGTATAGGAAGATGGTGTATACAATTGTGTAAGCGAGAAAACAATCACGGGTCAGGATAGAAAGTAGACCTTAGTATTTTAGTACCGGAGTTCCCTCAGTGTATGTAATGTTGTGACGGCTGACGGACCAGAGATCTGGGTCAGCCTGTGTTGGGCGTCTGGGTTTACATAACAGACATTGTTAAGAAGAGGGGAGTGTATGGTAGAGTGACCTGTAGTTTGGAAATATTTGTTATCGCTTGTGCATAAAGGTGTGTAGGGGATAGATGGGAGATTTATTTATGGGAGTTATGTGTTAAAGATGAGTATTTCTTTGACATGTTGTGTATTTGTTGTTATTCTTTTCGTTTACAGCTAATTTTGTTCACGGCACAGAGAGCAGGGGGTAACCTGCCCTTCATTGTACCAACGGCAAATTCTGTCATCTCAGGAGCCGAGTGCTTGAGATATCGCCAGAGGTTAAGGAACCGAGGCGTTCCCTTGCCGGGAAGAAACAAATTCTTCAGCGGGAAAAACTGGCTCTAGAAACCAGGAGCTCTAAGCTCGTTAAAGCACGTCAGATAGGCGCGTCGCCTAGTGCTCATCAGAAGGCCATAATAAAGCCTTGAATCTATTTTCCGCCTACGGCTATCATATATCGTGGTAGCAAACCAGACCCGCTGTCAGTACAACAGCAAAGAGATAGGGAAATCCTATTTTTCCACCTTGCCACTCAACAGATCCTCAGAAGGTGACAGCAGCGGTAGAGAGTCACTAAGTCTAAAGCCAAAGGCATCAGCAGCAGCAGTCCGGGTAGGAGACAGGGTGAAAATTCCTGTCCCGAACACCAACGAGAGGGGGCGTAACGGAGACGCCGCCTCAGCAGTAGACAGTAGTGTCAGAGTAGACACTGAGCAGGAACGGAGGGGAGAGATAGGTTATAGAGGCTGCTAGAAAGTTGTGTTAGGACAGCCTCTGAGATAGCACCGAACAAGGTCAATTATTAGATCAGTGTTTGTGAAGCAGCGGAGAGCGGTGTAGGACTTTAGGAAGTCTTTTTTCAGAATTAGGTGTATACAGTGATGTTAGATTTTAGTAATACTTCATAATATATAGTTAGAGTGGTGGGTCAAAATCAAAGACCCCACTGAATAACTTCGTTGTTTAACCCTTAACTTTCTTTCCTGCAGATTGAGGGGAGGGTGACATTGGGAGTTTACCAGTTGTAATCATTTTAATTGTTTGTTCTTTTTTCCAGGTGTGCAAACACGCACTGTATTTATTTAAAAATGTACGTAATGTTGTGGTGTAAATAAACTTATAAATTGTAGTCTGGATCAGTCATTTTCTTGAACGATACTGTACGTCTATATACATTAGTCGGTATAGTGTGTCTGTGGTCTTAAATAAACCTTATCTCCTTTTGTTTAAAGGTAGTCAGAGGGGGTGAGCCTATAGCATTGTTGCAGTCATGAGTGGTGAGGGAGAGTCGATCTAGGTTCTCACCCTTGAGCCAATAGTCTCATCTTTCCACATTCACTGTCATTCATCATAAAAATCTATCTTCTCAGTCTTTCTCATACTAGGGTCTTGTCTATACACTCAGACACACTCTAAACTTAAATCCACTTCGTGACAAGTGGGTGGCTACATCCCCTGGGATCATCTTTGTTGGGATAAATTCTGGGATCTTGTCTAGATCTGTAGATTGGTTCTATAGGAAAGTTCTGAGAATAGATTTTTCTTTAAATTCCCCTAGACTTTGAGCTACTAGAACTGATCCAGTCATAAGTTTTTCCACAGGTTGCAGTCATTTTAGATGTTTGTAGTTGTAGTAAGGTTGTTGATGACAGAGGTAATTGATGGCTAACGGAAATTTTTTCTTTAACAGGAAGGTAATTTCGGGTTTTAAGGTAGCCGCTTAACCAAATTTTTTTCCCGGTGATTACTCAAATTAGACGAGACTGAGTTCGGGTTTTTTTAGGTGACAGCATATTTCATAGAGGGAGTATTGCCGAGTAAATTTTTTCTTGTTTCTTTCTGTCATTTCCCCTCTTTTGTGAGAGTTTAGAGCAGTTTACAGGTAAGATGGTGGATATGGCCAAGTTATGAGCTGCCTGGCGTGAGGCCGCTCAGGATATGGGAATGGATAAGGAGGAGACTAAGGCCTATATGATAAGGGAAAACGATAGACACGTCCAGAAGGAGGCCGAGTTGGAAAAATTGAAAATTTCAGCAGAGAGAGAGAGAGGAGAAGGCAGCAGAGAGACAACACAAACTTGCCATGCGTTCTCTGGAACTGCAAAGTAGATCGTTGGAGGGCAGTTCAGCGACTGGAGATTCCCCCAGAGCAGGGGCGACAGACACCCCAGGACAGGAATACAGTGTTCATTAAACTGTTGTACCAAATCTGACCTTCTAGTGTTAGTAGAAAAATGAATGCAGTGTTCATTAAACATTCATCATGTGACGTATTCTTTCCAGAACGTTGTCTCCATTACAGCTGCTCTGAACGCATCACAATTCTGGGCAAGTCGACCTGCATCAGCCAAAGACAAGTTCAGACTCTCTGTGATGTCCTGGGTCCACCGTCGTCTAGGTCGACCCCTTCCCCTTTTTCCAGGGACCATGCCTTCCATCACTGTTTTTTTTTTCCAGGCTATTATGTCTTTTTATATGACCGAAAAATTGCAGCTTCCTTATTGGGATGGTATTTAGGAGCCAATGTTCCTGTACGTTTAGTGAGTGCAGTACTTCTCTGTTGGTCTTTTTTTCTGTCCAGGGTATTCTCAACATCCTTCTGTAGCATTTCATTTCGAATGATGTAATCTTTTTTGCAACTGTTTTATTGAGAGTCCAAGTCTCGCAGCCGTATGTTGCTACTGGGAATATACATGCTCTGATCAGTTGTAACTTTGTTTCTTTGCTTGTGCCTTGCCATAGGTTTTTCATCTGTATTAGTTTATGTGAAGCAATTGCAAGTCTTCTTTTAATTTCTACTGCACAGTCGCCAGAGCTGTTGATGATTGATCCTAAGTATTCAAATTCATTAACACTTTCCAGTTCTTCGTTATCAATTTCAATTTCTGGTTTGGTCTTTACTTTGTCTGTTGTCAATACTTTGGTCTTCTTGGTGTTTAGGTATAGATTCTGGGTTCATTAAACAGTTGTACCAAATCTGACCTTCTAGTGTTGGTAGAAAAATGAATGCAGTGTTCATTAAACAGTTATACCAAATCTGACCTTCTAGTGTTGGTAAATAAATGAATGCAGTGTTCATTAAACAGTTGTACCAAATCTGACCTTCTAGTGTTGGTAGAAAAATGAATGCAGTGTTTATTAAACAGTTGTACCAAATCTGACCTTCTAGTGTTGGTAGAAAAATGGATGCAGTGTTCATTAAACAGTTGTACCAAATCTGACCTTCTAGTGTTGGTAGAAAAATGAATGCAGTGTTCATTAAACAGTTATACCAAATCTGACCTTCTAATGTTGGTAGAAAAATGAATGCAGTGTTCATTAAACAGTTGTACCAAATCTGACCTTCTAGTGTTGGTAGAAAAATGAATGCAGTGTTCATTAAACAGTTATACCAAATCTGACCTTCTAATGTTGGTAAAAAAATGAATGCAGTGTTCATTAACACATTAACTACCGAATTGAAAAACACGCAGTGGCCGAATTAAATTTTTTTCCCATTTTCATCCTGTACGTGTTTGCACAAAGTAAGCTGTAGTTTTCGTAATTGTTTACAGATTTTTATGAATTACACGTCATTTTAAAGATAAATGAATGTACTATTACAATAAACACCAGTTGTAACTCTGATAGAGGTTGTTGCTATTTAACGGCCCTCCGATGGCCGAGGACTTGCAATATTTTCACATTATAACTGCTTGCGCCCCATCTCTATCAAAATCACAATTTCAATCAATGTGCACACCGTTTTCACTCTTGTCCTCGTCGCTAGATCTATCAGTCAATTGTTGAAACACGTTTCTTTCCTATTCAGCCGTTAGACGAGATGTACACGCATTTTTTGTAGTCGTATCACTAGTTGCTACGGTAAACAGTTTTACACGATTTGGTAACTAACCCAAAACGCTGAAAAATATGAACATAATATCAATTTTCCAGTGTTCTACAACAACCATGCTTTGGGATTTTGTTTTCCGGTGGCAACTTAAAATCTCGAACCAGATCAGAGAGTGTTTCAGTACATTTTTCATTTGTTTTATTACTAAAATTAGATTGGCGCTCTGAGCGGCTTGCGGTCCAAATGTGATTATTTTGTGAGCCGCTGACAGCGGCTTGCGGTAGTTAATGTGTTAAACAGTTGTACCAAATCTGACCTAGTCCTGGTAGAAAAATGAATGCAGTGTTCATTAAACAGTTGTACCAACCTTCTAGTGTTGGTAGAAAAATGAATACAGTGTTCATTAAACTGTTGTACAAAATCTGACCTTCTAGTGTTGGTAGAAAAATGAATGCAGTGTTCATTAAACAGTTGTACCAAATCTGAACTTCTAGTGTTGGTAGAAAAATGAATGCAGTGTTCATTAAACAGTTATACCAAATCTGACCTTCTAGTGTTGGTAAAAAAATGAATGCAGTGTTCATTAAACAGTTGTACCAAATCTAACCTTCTAGTCCTGGTAGAAAAATGAATGCAGTGTTCATTAAACAGTTGTACCAACCTTCTAGTGTTGGTAGAAAAATGAATACAATGTTCATTAAACTGTTGTACCAAATCTGACCTTCTAGTGTTGGTAAAAAAATGAATGCAGTGTTCATTCTTGTTCAGCGGATTGCTACCATCACCACTACACTGCAGTACAGTCTGGAGGGATCATTTTTGTCTGGACTTGAAACTGGCAACATTGGAATGCTGCGTCAGTGCCTTAGAACATATGCACTAATTGACAAAACTCGTGATGCAGAGGACTTATTTAGGGAGCATGTTGTGCGTCCATATATGGAACAGGTACGTTTCATACATTTTATGTAATAAAATTCTAAATCTATTTATAGTTCTCTTGACTTCTGGTCAGTGTCAGAATAACTCTTTGAAAATAAAATTAAAAGATTCCTCATTTTTTAAATGTTTCAATCATTTCTTTCTTTCTTTTACTTTCCTTTTATATTATCCTATATTTTTTCTTTCATTCAGTCATTCTTCCTTCCTTCTACAAATATGGCATGTTATAAATATGAAAATATCACATATTTATATGTTAACTTGGGACAGAAGCTTTCCAACCATTTTACAGATCTTCTCAAATGCATTTTATTTTTTAACATGTCAAACATTTCCATGGTAAAATCATTTCAGTTAATTAGGGACATCTTTGGAAAAGTTTCTCCAGAACCATTCCTTGATAGTTACTAGAATTAAGAATAAGAGATAATAATATGCCTTCCCGTTTCTTTGTTTCATGGGTGCTTGATCTTTGGAGTCTATATTGCTACGCATTACTTTTGACGTCTTATTTCTGTTGATTCTACCATTTTCTGAGAACATGCTTTGAAGGTATTCAACTCTTTGACTTGTTCCTAGATTATCAATGAGGACTTTCTGCGTCGCCATAATAATGACGTTGCAGTGATGTTTGAACAAGCTTTGACCTTCATCCCGGACAAGTGCTCAGTTCTGAATAGTATCACTACAGGGACAAGGTAAGTTCTAGTTTTTACACTGGTATCTGGAAGGAACAGTTGGTTATTATAAGACAACAGGGGCAAGGTAAGTTCTAGTTTTTACACTGGTATCTGGAAGGAACAGTTGGTTATTATAAGACAACAGGGGCAAGGTAAGTTCTAGTTTTTACACTGGTATCTGGAAGGAACAGTTGGTTATTATAAGACTACAGGGACAAGATAAGTTCTAGTTTTTACACTGGTATCTGGAAGCAAAAGTTGGTTATTATAAGACTATGGAATGGGAAAAAACAAATAGTAATGCGTCTTACCTTGTAAGACTGTCACGTAGCGTTTAAAGGATAAGAGAATTATTTAGAGGAAATAATAGATCTGATGTGGAAGATTTGGCTCAAGGAATCCCTGCTGGGTTTTCCCACTTCCAAAGGGTGACGAAGAGGGTAAATTCTCCTAACTCGACAGGTCTGGAAAAGATTGTAAGGAGATATTTGGTCTCTCGCTACCGTCGTCCCCTTCTCAGTTATCTATTATTATTATTCTTTAAATTATATTATATTTTACGAGCCCCCCCTCCCTTATAAAGGAAGATAAACATAGACAATATTCAACATCTAATGGAAGGAACAAAGCGTGGGGTACAGTATATACACCCAATTGGTTTATTGCAATAAAGTGAATAGATGGTGAATGATAGTATTGTCGATGGAATTAGTGTCTGCTGTATGTATTATGTGTCTCACAATTCACGTGTTTTTCATCATGGATGACTAAACTTTGTGGCATTGATTAGGTGAGTTTCCTTTGTCGTGGACTTAGCTTTTCAGCCCCCGGCTGATAGTGAAGTGAGGTTAGTTCTCCGGTCTCCTGACGTTGCCCCGGTAGGTCTTGAATGGTTCGGATTTGCCTTCTCTGTGCTCGACTCCGTATTCTGCGCTGAGATTGGACTGTCGTGCAAGGCTCCACCATAGACTGAAGACAAATACGACGGCTTCATTAATTTTCTAGCTTTAGAAAGCAGTCTTTCCCTAAGCCGTCCCTCTGCCCGTCACCTCAGATTTTAGTCTCTAACATCATATGTCTAGAGTCTAATCTTGAATTCAAGTTTCTCCTGTCTGTCCTTTATTATATTTCTCTGCCCCAGTGGCAGTATTATAATTCTTTAGACTGATTTATCGTCAGCTTAACCCGATGATGAATTATTATAAATGTCAGTTAAACCCACCAAATTTATCATAGAAATGTCGGCAACAGTATTCTAGTTCTGTGCCTCTAGCCTAATCGTCATGTCATTATGATGAATTTAACAAATAATTGGACATCCGTGTTTTTAGAATTGTCTGACAACATTATCACACACTTCATGTCTGGTCGCATCGTCATATAATTTATAATGAATATATGTCACGGTCGGTCAACATTATCGTTACTATTAATTTCCGTTAGTCTAAACGTCGGGTCGAAAATAATCAAATAATATGGAAATTAATAGCTATATATATATATATTCCCGTTATACATTATTATGAACATGTACATATCCCGTGGGATCATAAAATATACCCGATCACATGTGGCTGGATGTGATCGTAAAACAAAAATATGAATAAAGTAAACATACCAATCTTGCGTCGATTTTGCAATGTACTACACATTTCATCACATTATATTCTAGCGAGATTTCACTTACCTACTCAAAGATGGACGCTAACCCGCAATTAGACACGTGGCTTCAGTGCTTTTAATGCGAGAATTCGCCGATAATTGGGTTAGACCTAGCTGTCTCAAGGGTTCCGGGCAAGTGAAGATTGCCCGTGTTTGGCGCACTTTTAGCGGGACATTTCCGCTTGGACACGTGATCCATAGCGTGCATCATGTGACATTAGCGTCAAATAAACGCTCCAATCAATAGCGTTAAAAGTCACGTGGGGTCTTCCTAAAGTGGCATAAACTGGTTTTATCAGCTTAAGCAGTCTTAAATTAAAACAGGTTCCTAGCTACCGAGGTCATTGGTCAACAATGACGTCGTATCTAAAAATAGCGAGGAGAAAATACTGAATGCTAGGAGAATTTCCGCCAGTGACAATTCCCGGGACTTTGCGATCATGCATTGAGGATGAGAAAAAAAAACGATGTCACGTAAATAATAAAAAAAATGAAGAGAAGATTGGGCAAGTTGTCACACAAGCCCCTCCTCAAGTTCGACGTTCCGTCCAACTCCTCTTGTCCTGTCTTCCTCTTCTTTTCCAGTTTCTCATATCTCCTCGGTTGCGTCCGGATGTCTGCTCAAAAAATCTGCCCCTACGTTGTTCTTCCCAGGTATGTATTCTATGTGAAATGAATATGGCTGCAACAGTAGTGACCATCTCATAAGCCGGGCATTAAGGTTCTTCGACGCTGCAAGAAATATCAACGGTTGGTGATCACACTGCACCGTGAACTTTTTTCCCGTATAAATATGGTTGAAACTTCTGCACAGCCCATATTAGCGACAGACATTCTCGTTCGATGGTAGAGTAGTTCTGTTCAGCAGGGTTCAATTTCCTACTAGCATATGCGATGGGGAATAGAGTTGCAGAAGGTCTATCACTAGGCTGCAGGAGAGTGGCTCCTATCCCTATATTGCTAGCATCTGTTCGCAGCGTAAAGTTCAGAGTTAAGTCAGGCAGTCGCAGAATTGGCCTAGCTGTGAGTTTCTCCTTCAGCAGCGTGTAGGCATTTTCGCACTCCGCTGTCCAGGTTACTTTGTCCGGGTTCCCATTCTTGGTTAATGCGGTCATGGCGCACTCAGGGTATTAAAATCTTTAATATATCTCTGGTAGAAGCCACATAGAGACACAAATGACCTTACATCCTTTTTAGTCTGGGGTCGTGGGGCCCGCTGTAACTTCTCAATATTACGTGCATCTGGGAACATGCATCCATGCGAGATAGTGTGTCCCAGGAATTCTAGTTGCTCGCAGGCAATTTGACATTTTGTAGGGCGAGCGGTGAGTCCTGTTTCTCTAAGTCTTTCGAAGAGTAGGGAAACTGCGTCCAGGTGCTCCTCAAAGGTGTTCGTGGCAATAAGTATGTCGTCCATGAAATTACTTATCCCAGGGTGGTTCAGGGGTTCCAGTAGCTTCCTCATCATACGAGTAAAGACGCTTGGGGCGTTGCTTAGCCCAAATGGCAATACATTAAACTCGTAATGGCCTTCAGAAGTACTAAATGCTAACATATGTCGAATTTCCTCTTTTACCGGGATCTGGTAGTACCCTTTGCTAAGGTCTATCTTCGAAAAGTATCGTGCTCTACTCAGCTTGGTGAAAAGCTGATTCTGATCCGGTAAGGGCTCCGCTTGAAATTCCGTTACAGCGTTGAGCCTTCGGTAGTCTATGCAGAGGCGATGTTCTCCTGTGGATTTTCTAAGCAACACTACACTCGCACTATAAGGCGACTCTGATTTTGAGATAATATTTTCCTTAAGCAGGTACTCGATTTCCTCACCCAATGCCTTTGCTTTAGCATAAGGAACAGGATAGTTCTTAACTCGTACCGGGGCGAGGTCTGTTAGCTTCATATCAAATTCTATCAGGTTGGTCATGCCAGGTTTATCCGTGAGTGTACTAGGGTGTTTTCTCAACAACTGTTGAACCCGTGCCTGCTGATCCTCCGTTAAAGTTGAACTAATCTGAACATCTTGATGAGTTTCGCACTGACGAAGAGGGTATTCACAGGAGGTCAGGGGTTCTGCCTCAGTTTCCGTCGCAATAGCCAGTGTCAGGAAATGTGCTGGTTCTGCACCTGGTCTTTCATAATATCGCTTCAGCAGGTTTATGTGGTAAATTTTCTGCTTCCCCTTTATGGCAATCTTGTAATTGGTGCGCGACATTTTCTCAACAATTTTATATGGACCTCTCCACCCGATTTGCAATTTATTATTGCTACTGGGCAGGAGTAATAATACCTGTTCTCCTACTTCTAGCTCCCTATCCTTCGCAGTGCGGTTGTAGTAACGCGCATGTTTACGACGGGCACGGCGTACATTTTCCTTTGCCAGTTCCCATCCTGTTTTAAGGCGTTGGGTCAACTCCTTCACGTATTGGGATGCAGAGGTGACCGTCTCATCAGCTTTATCATCTGTCCAAGTACGTAACAGTGCCTCTAAAGGTCCTTTTATAGGTCTACCAAACAGCAATGTGGCAGGAGGCATCCCAGTAGAATTGTGGGGTACTTCGCGGTAAGCAAATAGTGCTGCGGGTAAGTATTGATCCCAGCTCTCTGGTTTTTCCTGCGCAAGTTTCCGAAGGATGGAAATAAGAGTCCCGTTAAACCGCTCCACCTGGCCATTTGCCTGGGGGTGGTAGGGAGAGGTGTGGATATGTCGGGCCTGAAATATCCTAAACACTTCCTCGGTGAGTTTTCCTCGGAATTGGGAACCATTATCTGTCAGGATCTGTGACGGAAACCCTAGCCGAGTAAATATGGTGAGCAGAGCCTCAGCAACATGCTTAGAATCACAGGCGGGCATAGCAATTGCCTCTGCCCACATGGAGCAACAATCCACTAACGTGAGTATATAACTGTTTCTCTTTTTGCTACGAGTAAGTGGACCCACAATATCCACCGCTACTCGTTCGAAGGGTGTGCCCAAGATTGGCATTTCTCCCAGAGTGGCTGGGGCCGTCCAGTGTTTCGGCGCTGTCCTCTGGCACTGCGGGCATGATTTCACATATCTCTGGATATCGGCGTTGATACCTGGCCAATAATAATGACATGAAATACGCTGAATCGTGGCACTTATGCCCATGTGGCCACTAAACGGAAGGGCATGGCCCATTTCTAGGACCTGGGCTCGGTATGCTGATGGAACCACAAGTTGCCCATGTTCCTGTCCTCCATTTCCTGCTTTCCGATGCAACAGCCCATTTTTCTTGTAGAAGTCTCCCTTTTGGAGAGGAGTGTGCGCTCTCGGTAGTTTTTTGTAGCAGGGTGCTAGAGATTGATCCTCCGTTTGTGCCTTTTTTAATTCCTCAGGAAGGATGTTGGGTGGGGATTCCAACTCCGTATTCCGTTTGGCCTGTCCTCTAGTGGTGACAGCCGCCACAACCAGAGGGTGAATGGGTTCTCCCAAGAACACATACCTACACCCTAAGATCAAGGGATAAATAGGGTCGTCCAAGATCGCTGCACGGATTTCCCCAGTCACATATTTTGATTTGACCTTAATCTTGGCTATGGCCAAACGCATAGGTGCTGCACTTTTAGTAGGTCCTTGTATTTCTATAGTGTCTTCTGTCATCTGGTCAGGCTTGACTAGGGATGCACAGACAACTGCGTCGAATGCAAGGCCTGTATCATAAAGGCAGGTCACCTCTTGGTCATTTACGAGGACTGTCTCAACGACCCGGGGATGTCGGGGTTTGTCCAGAGGTTCTTCCGGTCCATTTCCCCTTGCGGCACTTTTACGTAAGCAGGCAGCATGATGAGGTGGGTTTTTCCGGTTGCACTCCTGCGTATTGTGGGTGATGGTTCTACAGTGCTTACACCATTTTTCCCCTTGCCTCTGCTGCTGGAAATTAGATCTCTGAGTAGTCTTGTAGTCTGGCTTGTCATGCTTTTTGAAGTTAGTATACGGTGGTTTCACTTGGGGGTCCATGTGTGACTGAGCGGTCTGTCTAGGTACGTAATCTGGTTGTTTCCGTCTGGGTGGTGGATTCTCTGATAGTGCTGCCTGATATCGTTCCGCTAACTGGACTATGGATTCTAAAGTGCTGGCCCCATTCTCTGTCAGGAATCTTCTCATGTCGGAAGTCATGGTGTCCTTCAGTTGTTCGATCATGACCATTTCCTTCAGGCCTTCCCAATCATGAGTAAAATTCCCTAGGGCACCCCACTTCTCCACGTAGGAATCCAGTCTCGCAGCAAACTGAGCAAAGTTCTCTCCGACTTCCCTCCTAGAGTTACGGAACCTCTTCCTATAGGCGTCAGCATGTAGCTCATAACGAACCAATAGTGCCTTTTTCAAAGAGTCGTAGTCATCCTGTAAACCTGGAGGAAGCTTGCTATACACGTCATAAGCAGTTCCTCTAAGCCCTTGCGACAGTTTCAGGTTCCATTTGCTCTTCTCCAAACCAAACGTGGTGGCAAACTTCTCAAATTTGTCGAGATACCTATCGATCGAGTCGGCTTGTTCCGAGAAAGCTTCAAATGGAAACGTCAAAGGTCCCAAAGTTGACATGAGTGAGGATGGCAAAGGTCCGGTGCCCCCTGCGTGCAAGGAGGGCATATCATCTGACCGTGGCGATAGGTTGCCTGAGGAGGTAGATGCGGTCGCACCGGCTACTGGTTCAACTCTTTGAGCTTGTCCCTGCATCTCTAACTGCTTCATCTTCAATGCATGCTCGCGTTCATCTCTCTCGCTTCTTTCTCTAGCGTCTACAGCTTTTATCCTCTCATCTATTTCTGCTAACTTTATTCGCTCTTCTCTTTCAGCTTTCGCTGTTTCTCGAGCGTAATACTTATCAGTCTCGACACTGACATAATTTGCAAGGTCCACCCCACTATAACCTAGATCTCGACCGGCCTCCCCTAGTGCTGCCTTAAGCTTAACTATTTCAGCCATCTTTTGCAGTTAAAGTCCACACTGAGTAAGCTAGTGCTACCTTCCAATAGTATTTCTAGCAACAAGTAAATACTAATTATTTATCCGACTGCTGTAGAATGAAATTACTACAGTTATGGAGACTTAAGGTCTGTAATTCAATGAAATACAAAATCAAGAACTAACTTAATTAAACACAACATATATAAAGGGATTCACCAATCAATGCCTGAATTTCTAGAAAAAATGTTTTCTGTCTTTCTAGAGCTCACTGTGTGAAAATACATGTGTTAAAATGGTATACTGTAATGACTGAATGGATGATACTATCCCAGAGGTATGATAAAATACATAAGTTCAAATCCCGGACCGAGACACCAGTGTCACGTAGCGTTTAAAGGATAAGAGAATTATTTAGAGGAAATAATAGATCTGATGTGGAAGATTTGGCTCAAGGAATCCCTGCTGGGTTTTCCCACTTCCAAAGGGTGACGAAGAGGGTAAATTCTCCTAACTCGACAGGTCTGGAAAAGATTGTAAGGAGATATTTGGTCTCTCGCTACCGTCGTCCCCTTCTCAGTTATCTATTATTATTATTCTTTAAATTATATTATATTTTACGAGCCCCCCCTCCCTTATAAAGGAAGATAAACATAGACAATATTCAACATCTAATGGAAGGAACAAAGCGTGGGGTACAGTATATACACCCAATTGGTTTATTGCAATAAAGTGAATAGATGGTGAATGATAGTATTGTCGATGGAATTAGTGTCTGCTGTATGTATTATGTGTCTCACAATTCACGTGTTTTTCATCATGGATGACTAAACTTTGTGGCATTGATTAGGTGAGTTTCCTTTGTCGTGGACTTAGCTTTTCAGCCCCCGGCTGATAGTGAAGTGAGGTTAGTTTCTCCGGTCTCCTGACGTTGCCCCGGTAGGTCTTGAATGGTTCGGATTTGCCTTCTCTGTGCTCGACTCCGTATTCTGCGCTGAGATTGGACTGTCGTGCAAGGCTCCACCATAGACTGAAGACAAATACGACGGCTTCATTAATTTTCTAGCTTTAGAAAGCAGTCTTTCCCTAAGCCGTCCCTCTGCCCGTCACCTCAGATTTTAGTCTCTAACATCATATGTCTAGAGTCTAATCTTGAATTCAAGTTTCTCCTGTCTGTCCTTTATTATATTTCTCTGCCCCAGTGGCAGTATTATAATTCTTTAGACTGATTTATCGTCAGCTTAACCCGATGAATTATTATAAATGTCAGTTAAACCCACCAAATTTATCATAGAAATGTCGGCAACAGTATTCTAGTTCTGTGCCTCTAGCCTAATCGTCATGTCATTATGATGAATTTAACAAATAATTGGACATCCGTGTTTTTTAGAATTGTCTGACAACATTTATCACACACTTCATGTCTGGTCGCATCGTCATATAATTTATAATGAATATATGTCACGGTCGGTCAACATTATCGTTACTATTAATTTCCGTTAGTCTAAACGTCGGGTCGAAAATAATCAAATAATATGGAAATTAATAGCTATATATATATATATTCCCGTTATACATTATTATGAACATGTACATATCCCGTGGGATCATAAAATATACCCGATCACATGTGGCTGGATGTGATCGTAAAACAAAAATATGAATAAAGTAAACATACCAATCTTGCGTCGATTTTGCAATGTACTACACATTTCATCACATTATATTCTAGCGAGATTTCACTTACCTACTCAAAGATGGACGCTAACCCGCAATTAGACACGTGGCTTCAGTGCTTTTAATGCGAGAATTCGCCGATAATTGGGTTAGACCTAGCTGTCTCAAGGGTTCCGGGCAAGTGAAGATTGCCCGTGTTTGGCGCACTTTTAGCGGGACATTTCCGCTTGGACACGTGATCCATAGCGTGCATCATGTGACATTAGCGTCAAATAAACGCTCCAATCAATAGCGTTAAAAGTCACGTGGGGTCTTCCTAAAGTGGCATAAACTGGTTTTATCAGCTTAAGCAGTCTTAAATTAAAACAGGTTCCTAGCTACCGAGGTCATTGGTCAACAATGACGTCGTATCTAAAAATAGCGAGGAGAAAATACTGAATGCTAGGAGAATTTCCGCCAGTGACAATTCCCGGGACTTTGCGATCATGCATTGAGGATGAGAAAAAAACGATGTCACGTAAATAATAAAAAAAATGAAGAGAAGATTGGGCAAGTTGTCACAAAGACGCATTACTGTTTGTTTTTTGTTTTTTCCCATTCCACTGTTTTACCCCCGTCTTACGGCAGTTCTCCTCATATACTTATATTATAAGACTACAGGGACAAGGTAAGTTCTAGTTTTTACACTGGTATCTGGAAGGAAAAGTGGGCTGTTTTGAGACCTGGAAGGGAATGAAGAAAAAAAAGTAATAACTGTTACTAGATGTGGAAGAGGATAATGGAAAGAAGTACTAATATTTATAAGATATAAAGACTTTATTAAAAGGAGTAGGTAACGTTTAATGAGAAGTAACAGGAGAGAGGAAGTAAACATTATGAGAGGTAAAAGAGATAAGTGAGAATTTGAAATTTATAAATAGGAAATACAGCTAAGAAGTGAATATATTGAACAAATGAAGTGATGTATTTATGTAATTGTTTATTTGAATGTTGAATTCCCGCACTGTTAAAGAAATGGTTTTACTTTTCAGCGGTGACATAGTCCGAGGCTATGATTTTGTTGTGAATGCTGTATTTCCTGAGATTGTAAGAAATCTTGAGATGAGAGCGTCTTCTGTCTTTGCACCAGGAAATCCAGATGTTTTTCATAAGGCAGGTTTGACTTGCAAAATTGGTTTGTTGTTGTTGTTAATAAAATAAATTATTTATGTCTAACATTGAATGTATGTATTACTGATGTCTCAGTAGGGTAGTTGTCGAAGTATTGCAGGATACTTGACATAAAATGACATGTATTTATTTATGTTACATGGCCTAATACCATCACCAACCAGGAGCTGCTTACATGGTGAAGCCAAAAAGATATGCACACCATCATAAGAGGCTGGAACTAGGTTGGCCATGTCCTCAGAAGAGACCCCATCACTATAACAGCTATGCTAATGACCCCAGAAGGAAGTTGAAAGAGAGGTAGACCAAAGACCACCTAGCAGAGAACTGTGGCTGCCGAGATGCAAAGCATGAATCTGAATTGGGGCACTGCCCGAAGGGTGGCTACTGACTAAGAAACGTGAAGACAGTTTGTTGCTGCTCTACAAGATGCCACTAGGCGTGATGGCTTCTGATTGCTGTGTCAGTCAGGGACTAAGGATCCAAGAAGATGTTTCATTTGGCTAGTTTCTCTTTCTAAAATTGTTGACACTGTATTTTTGTCTTTCTACAGAAATACACAATATTCATGAGGTTCCTTGATGCCTTTGAGCAATGCTGTGCCTGTCAAGCTAGTGTCAAACGACTGCGGCAACATGCTAGCTACATAGCTGTCGTTGGAAAGTGGAGCTTGCCGGTCTACTTTCAGATCAGGTTTCATATTAAAGTTTCCCTAGTGATACCTGTGTTTCTTATCATATTTTTCTTTGGTTTGTCATCTCTTTTTTCCGTGTGTTTGCATTGTCCATTGTCTTTACCTGTCTTCTTCTTCTTTCGTTCGCTTGAAATATATTGTCTATATCTGCAATGTTGTTTCTTGCATAAACTTCACTGTCTTTTGTAGTTCATACAGAGGTCCATATAGTTTTGTTTCCAGTGTTGTTTCTCTGGGCCAGTGGGTTTGCCTCAATATATCATATTCGGGGCAGTCTTGAAGTATGTGATCTGCAGTCTGGGGTGCCTGTCCACATGTACACATGGCTGAATTGCCAATCTTAAATTTTGTATACATGTGGCTGTGGGTCGGTTGTGTCCTGTTCTGAAGCGCAGAATGACAATTTGTTCTAATCTATTCATAGCTTGGTAGTCGTCCTGTGTTGGCGTTGGTCGCTTTCTGATTGATTTGATCATCTTTTTCTTCTGATGGTACCGTATGTAACTGGTACATCCGGTTGCTCGTCTGCAACACCTTTAGCCAGTCGGTCTGCTCTCTCGTTTCCTGGTATTTCACAATGAGACGGTATCCACTGCATGGCGACCTTGCGCTGGTTGCACAGTTCAGACAGTAGGGCTTGTATACCTGGTAATTTTCTGGAATGAAGTGCTTGGAGTGCTGATCTTGCATCTGTCAGGAATACCACAGGCTGTGGACTGAGATTGATGTTCAATAGTTTCTCGGTTGCCACCTTGATGGCCTGGATTTCTGCATCATAGTTGTTACAGAATTTCCCCGTTGGTACTCTGACCGTATCCCTAGTGTTGTTTGGGTATTCTATGTACACTCCTGCTCCTCCATTCTTTACTGCATTTTGTGTATACTGGGACCCAGAGGTCCTGTGGGTATTCATCATCCAGGAAACTGAGAGTGACTGTCCTACGTTGCACGCTGTTCTGTTCGTCCTTGTCGAGTATTCCTTTCACTTTTGTCTGGATGTATATTGGTAGTCCAGGCTCCTCTCTCCAAGGGGTTTGTTCTGGCACAGACTTTAGAGGGCTGTCAACTTCAGGCAAGTCTAAGGTTTGTCTACGAAGTCGTTTTTCCTGGTGGATAAAACTGCTTCTTTTCAATCGCCCCATTGCTAGGTTTTGGAATTTGTCCTTCATTGGATGGCTCGGCATACAGAGGAACTTTTCTGCCTGTGTTAGCACTTTCGTGTCTCAGTGCTTGTATCCTCCCAATTTTCTCCATCTCCACTATAGGCATTGATTTCATTGCCCCCGGGATGACCCTAAGAGCCTGGTTTTGCACCTTATCTAGCTCTTGTAATGTGGTGTTTGATGCTGAACACCACATAGCTGACCCATATTCCAGGTGTGGTCATATGCCCTGCTGGTATACTTTACTAAGTATTTTCCTGCTGGCTCCCCATGTGGTTCCATTTAGTTTTCTCAGGATGGCTAACTTCCTCCTGGCCTTTGTTGCTGCCTTGTTGATGTGCTGCTTCCAAGCTAAAAATCCCTGGTATAATTCCCTGGCCCTACTTCTTACGGACTGACCCGGGAAGGTATCAATGAACACAATTATATATACACCATCTAGGTAATATTAAATCCCATCTCAACCCTTTGTCTTCTGACTACAAGTCCAAATAACACAAGTAATTAAATACACAAACCACCCGTGTATATACACTTTAAATTATCAACAATCACATTGAGGTTATACGGCCTTATAATTACATAATTGGTGTAACCTAGGACTTAACCATATACAGTTAAATTATCTCAAAAAGCCGCTACATGCCTCCTAGATACTGCTAGCTTATTCATAGAAAAAGTAAAGACACAACTTACACTACACTCTATAGTTTAGTATAATTAAGTAATTGATGGCACTCCTATCTAATAAAACTCAAATTTACTCCCAAAAGAAAGCAATTTTAACGTACTAAGATCACAAAAAAAAAGAACTTTCTACAACGTTAATTAAGTTATACACATACCCAATACCAAATTTCTCGAGCTGAGCAGACGATATATAGACTGGCGCTTTCATCACGGCTGAATTTCTTGGGACCAGAGAGCGCTACAAGATTTTGATGCTAAATATATAGTAAAATATTTTGATGCAATAACAGACCCGGTGAGTCATCGCGTTGCGTCTTTTTCTCTGGAACCGCTTTCGGCCGACCTATTGACCTATTATATTCCTGCACATAAATTAAATCTGACCTCGTGGCTGTTGGAGTCTCCGCACACAATCAGTCTTTCTTTTCCTGGGATTGTGTCTAGTGCCGGTGGGCGGTCGCTTGGACAGTAGTAGTTGAGCAGGTGGAATTTTGTACTTTCTGTCCTGAGATGAAGCATCTGGTATTCCGCCCCCTCCATATATGTTTCAAGCTGACATGCACTGATGTTATTCTTCATGAGTGTCAGTATTCCACCCTTTTGCCTGTCTTTTCGGTCAGATTGATAGCACTGGTAGCCTCTGATTTTGAAGGCTATGTCTTGGTTGAGGTGGGTTTCTTGCAAGCAGCATACATATACTTGCTCTTCATTCAAGATATTTTCGAGCTCTAATTTTTTGCTGTAGCCGTCTCTTTTACTGTTGACGCCTTCAGCATTCCAGTGCATTATTTTTAATGGTCTTTGCTTTGCTTGGCCAGTAGCTCTATTCTCATGCCTCCTGGCTCCACGGGGCAACTGAGAAAAACTTCCAGTAGTAAGGGTTGGGCCCTTTTGAGGCAGAGGGCCAAGCACTGCACCTGCCTGGGTGTGCGTCACAGGGCAAGTGCCATAACGTTTTGTAGATAAAGGCATATTTCCATTGCGTGTGTGCATGGCATCCTGATTGCTGTGGTGTGCCTCTTGGCTGGTTGCCTTCGTCTTCAGCACCTTGACTTGCTAGGGCAGACTATGGTCTTGCTCGAGTGTAGGAGGGCCTGGCCAGTCTTGGTTTTTCTGCCACTGGTGGCTGCACTTGAGCCCCATCTCCTCGTCAAGGAACCGGCCTCGATGGGGTTTACCTGTCTATATTTTTTGTCATTGTCTCCTCTTTCAAGTGTATCATCCATTCCTGAAGCTGACTCCATATTAAAATCTTTTTTTTTTTATCGAATAAAAAAATATATATATATAAACCTTTCTTTGAAAGTTTAAGATTTTGATTATCTCACTACTATTCTGTGTCCTCAAACCTTGTAGATCTGTGAGGTTGAGAAACAAAACTTTATGTATGAAATATTAACTTGTGGAAGAAAACCACATAACAACCAGTATGGCTGAAGATAAAGAGAGAAAGTGCCGACAGATGTGATAAACTCTTCGGAACCAACCAGTGTAATGAGACATGCCTTCTGCTGTAACCAATTGGGGAAAAAAAGAGTGGACAAGCTGAAGAGAACCTGGAGAAGAATGGTAGAAGAGGAAATCAGAGCAACCAAACTTCCGAGCTTATGGTGATGGCCCAAAATGGAAGTCTGTGTTGAGCAGCAAATTGCCCCTTATCCTCATGTGGAACTGACAGGATTGACTGTGATGGTTAAGTAAAATGAGTGAGTAACCATTAGCATTGGTGAGAGATTACTTGTGATTTTTGTTTTGTGATATAATTCATACTGAACGCAAACATTAGGGTTTTATTCTTGTAGATTTCAGGACATTGCTGGATCATTTGAAGCTGCTCTTTGCTCTGGATTGAACAGTCCTGCAGGTAGGTTGACTTTATGTCTGAATTTATTTTGCAAACATTCATAATCTGTAAAGGAATTCTAAAGAAACATGCCTCACGTAAAGCATAATTTCTGTTTACATCTGCACAGATTCTATACCACAGAGAAAGATATAAATTGCGTAAGATGACAATCTAAAATTATGTAAACGCTGAAGGGGAGAAGCTACAGAGATTGCTATTTTTATAAATAATGGTAGAATTTCAATTGACTTGACTTGACTTTGATCCACTGTCACTGAGCGTCAGCTCTTGGTGACCTTGATGTCATTATATGGTACTGCGCAGTTCGTATAAGCTGTTCTGAGCTGCCATACAGTGTATTGTCTATGGATGGATTGTGTGGTAGGAGTTGTCTTAGTCCCTGAAGTGCAGGGCTCTGTAGTAGGTGGTGTTCTACTGTCTGCAACTGGTTTGGGCAGTGTCTACATTTTGCTGTATTTTGTGAACACATTCTGTTTCTGTGGCCATTTAGTGTAGTGACCTATTCTCAATCTGAAAATTTTGGTTTGGTATCTTCGTTCGATATGGTTCATAGCATCTTCCTTATTTGGGGCTGTTTGGTGAATGAAGAGTCTTCTTCCTATTTTAGCCTGTGCCCACGTGTTCAGCCAAACTTCTTTACAGTTGTTTTTGACTATTTGTTTAATTATTAACATTCAATGGTTGGTCAATCTGTGGCATTTTTGCTCCCTTCTTTGCCAGTCTATCAGCTACTTCATTCAGTGTGATGTTTATGTGGCCAGGTATCCATTGCATGTATATTTCTGTTCCATACAAGTTCATACTTTTGTGACATGTTTCTTGGATCTTCTGGATAGTATTGATTGAGTTGGTTTTCCAGTTTCCTATTGCCAAGAGGGCAGCCTGCGAGTCTCTTTTGCGTTCGTCCTGAAAAGGACGTTGGTTGCGTTGTGTCGCCGTTTACAGCAAAGCTGCAATATCTGCACCTTTCTGCCCGACACATCCGACTTCGGCACTGCATTTTTTAGGACCGGGTTTGCCTTCCCACTTCGATCCCTACTCTCTCAGCCAGACTGCAGGGATGCAGCCTGTTTCCAGGACCACCACTTGGGGGTGTAGTAGGGTCTTGGTCAGCTCTGGTTCACTGACCCTGACGCAAGCAGTCAGCCGGGTCGCTGACTGCATTCCTCACTTTTGACGTGTGAGAATACTACAACATCATTTGATTCAAAGAGTTCAAAAATTCTAGTTAGGATTTTCTGGATGGCGACTACTTCGGCTTCGTAGTTTGTGCACCAGGTACCACAGGGGCCTGCAATTTTGATGGGTTCTTCTGTACTTGGTGGGATGATTATGGCTCCATATCCAGACTGCTTTAAAAGTTGATCCGTCTGTGTAAGCATGGATAATGTCTTTATCATACTGACAGATGGTTTCCATGGCAAGTGTTTTCAGCAGTGTAGGTATGAGGCTTTTATTTGCGGGTTGCAGAAGGTTTGTACGTATTATTGGTCTTTTTAGTTCTACGTGAGGTGGTAGGTCAGGTACAGCTTGAGTAGGTAGTCTAGTCTCTGGTATGTAGTGCTTCCGTGAAAGCTCTTGATACCTTCTAGTGAAAGAGGTCTTTTTAATTCGGTATCGGTACTTGGAGTTGTGGTCACTGATAACATTTTTGCAGGGGTCATCCTTGTCAGCCCGCAAGAACCTTTCTGCCATGATGATAACTGATTTCTCTCTCCTTAGCTCTAGGGGTTCCACATTGGTGGAAATCTCACATGCACTGGTCGAAGTAGTTCGCAAGCCTCCACAGATGAATCTGAGTGCCTGGTTTTGTATGTGATCTAGTTTCAGTCTAAGTGTTGGGCTAGCAGTGGCTTGCAGGGGTAGAGAGTAATCCATAACTGAGTGCACATATCCCAAGTACAGTTGTCGTAGGGTGCACTGATTGGCTCCCCAATCAGTGCTTGCCAATCGCTTTATGAGGTTCAGCCTTCTAGAGGCCTTTGCAATTAGGGACTCAACATGTGTTTTGTATGTGAGTCTGGTATCTAGCTGTATCCCTAGATAAGTCGGATTGTTCTCTTTAGCTAGCTTTGTATCATCAAGTTTTAAATCCAGTTCTTTTCTTACTGTTTTGTTGCTGAGTGTGAATATAGTGTAGACTGTCTTACTCGTGTTGATCACCATTTTCCAGAAGCTGCAGTAGGTTGTTAGAGCAGCCTGTGCACGGTTTAGTTTCTTTTGCAGTTGCAAATGGGACTTCCCTTCTGCCCAAAAGACTAGGTCATCAGCAAACAGGACGCTGGGTAATTCAAGGTAGTCTGCCAGGTCGTTTATCTTCTTCTTCTTCTTGCGATCGCATCTTTGATGATTACACCGTCAGATGAGTTCTCATGATGAATTCGACTGTTGTTTGAAGTTCCTCTTTAACTCCATATAGCTTTGAGTTTAGTGTTGAGTCATTGGGCCAGTATATCTTTCTTAACTGGTCATACAGAGGACAGTCCTGTAGAACATGCTCAGCCATTTGTTCGTTTAAGGTCGTTTATGTATATTATGCATACACAGATGGATCAGCAACTAATGCAACAGAAGATGGGGGTGGAGGAGTCTTCCTGAGCTTAACAAATGGCACACAAAAAGAGATAGCATCGCAACAGGGAAATTTTCAAGTAACCAGAGCAGAGGCAGAGGCCTTAAAAACTGCATCAGAAATTCTAATGACAGAAGAAAGCTCAGAGAGACCAGTAGCTATCTTCTCAGATGCCCGGTCAGTGATTACAACGCTGAAAAGTCAAAGTAATGCTGAACTGGATGACCTAAGAGTAACACTTCACAGACTATATCATCAATACAAAAGAGTCGTGATACAGTGGATCCCTTCTCACTGCAACATCCCTGGAAATGAAGAGGCTGACAGATTGGCAAAAGAAGGGGGAAAACTTCCTCAACTTGACACAGATATAACCTATGAGGAGTCCAAGAGTTTTATCAAGTGCAGGTACAGGCACAAGTGGGAAGAAGAACATCCAGGCCACACAAAAAATGATCCGTATTGCCAGCTCAGCAGAAGTGAACAAGTGGTAATCTTCAGACTTCGCACAGGTCATAACAGATTGAGATACCATCTATTCAACAAATTAAAGATAGGAACTACTGATGAGTGTGACTATGGCACCGATAAAATGACTGCCGAACATCTGCTTCAAAGGTGCCCAACATATGAGGAACAGAGAAAACGCATATGGCCATCACCAGTATCATTCCTGGAGAAAATCTACGGAGATATCAACAGCCTCAGGCTGACCACTGCTTTCTTTGAACTTATTCAAGTTGACATCTGAGGGTGAACGAAGAAGAAGTTTATGTATATGAGGAAGAGGGTGCAGCTTAGGGCCGAGCCTTGTGGGAGGCCATCTTGGATGGTTCTTTTCCCTGATGTTGTTCCATTGAACGTTGTGTAGATGGTTCTGTTTGTGAGGAAATCTTTTATCCAGAAACATTCTTCCTTCTATGCCCATCTTCTGCATCTTGAAATATAGACCATCTCTCCATACTCGGTCGTATGCCTGCTTGAGATCTACAAAAACTGCGGCCACATGATTTTTATCCTGGAAAGCATGAGCAATCTGTTGCACCAATCGGATTACCTAGTCAACAGTCTGTCTTCCTCTTCTAAATCCTGCTTGGTTAGGATGGAGAGCTTTCCCTTTCTTTAACCACCAGTAGAGGCGTGCATTTATTATATGTTCTGCCATTTTCCCAATGTATGAAGTCAGGGAGATGAGCCTGTAGCTACTGACTTCGCTTGGTGGTTTATCTTTTTTGATAATTGGGATAATGTTAGCTGTTTTCCATCCTGCAGGTACAGTGCTACTTCTCCATGACTTGTTTATGAATTCCAAGATCATCAGCAAGCCTTTTTCCCCAAGTTTGACTATCATGTCGTTGGTAACCTGGTCTGGCCCTGGTGCTGTTTTGAGTTTGGTCTTTAGGAGACTGGATTGTAGTTCAGCTAGCATGTAAATTTTGATAAACGATTCCAGTTACAACTGTTATCAGTCCTTCCATCTGTTTTTGCATGCAACTCATCAGTAAGTATGTAATTCTTTACTAGACTTATTTTATTGGTTTTTATTATGACTAAATTTATGGTGATGCTTGTTACACATTGGGGACAACCTGTTGACCCCGTCAGAAGTTTTATACAAGGTTTGGCCCATCACTGGTGGAGGAATTAGCTTGTGTGGTACTGTTGGTGGTACTAGGGAGTATTTGGTCTACACTTCTTGTGATACAGGAGTGCCTGTTGTCAGTTGATTCATCATTGCTTTCTATCCATTCTTTCATGAGTTCGATAAAGACTGGGCATTTGTTGAAATTGCAGGTTTCCATCACTTTGGCTTTTCAGAAACTCCTGGCTTGTTAACTAGTGGGCAGTGGAACTAAATTGTTGTATCTGGTGTATTGTCTTTCACAATTTAGGAATTGTCTGAGCTGTTTTATCGTGCTTGTGTTGTGTTCGACAGTTTTGTTCTCATAGCTCTGTCATTCAAGAAGACATTCTGTATTGTGAACAGCCCTGGATTATATGGATTGTCAAACTAAACCTTTGGGTTCCAGCAGTAGACTTGCTGTAGAGATCTAGAAGTGTTCAAGATAGCTGTCGTGGGTTGTTCTTGTCCTATTTCAGCTGTGATAGAGTTGGGAATAACATGATAGGAGTGAGGTTCCATTTTGCAAATAAATGAGGCAGTTGTCTCATTATATTGGCTGTCTTTTTTTGTTTTTTTTTACCCTGAATATGAGTATGTGGTACACGTGAGGATGGGTAGGGACGCTTCCATATTGTATCCTCCAATAACCCCTATTTATACTGGTCAGTGAGGTCTGCAGACACTACAGTGCTTTAAGTCCTGGTCGGCTACTGGTTCCCCTTTTTCTGGACATGGGGAATCCATTCAGGGGATACAAGGGGAGTGAGATTAGTGGGGGTTGCGCACTTCTGTAGCGAGGTTCGCGGTATGGTATTCAAGCAGTGATGAAATGCTAGCCCCATGTCAAAGTGGGTTCTGGGGGGATGTAGTGTCAATTCCATGTCCTACGCACATCTAGACTGGATTTGGACTGACAACAGTCCCAGGTCAAATGGAAATATGCATCCACAGAGGGGAGTTACCAGGGAGTTTGGTGCTTGTGGGAAATTGATACACCTGGTCAGTAGGTGTACACATTCATGGATAGGAGTTGCATGGTGGGGAGGTGGATCAATGTGTAACTGGTGATTTTTTTGACACGGCTTGAGGTGTGTGTATATAATTACTGTGATTTGTGACAAGCTGGGGGGGGGGGGGGGGGGGGGGGGGGGGGTAATTTTATTGATGTGGGGTGTGGGGGTGGGTTGTGGGGGTTGGGGGGGGGGGGGGTGGGGGGGGGGGGGGGGGGGGTTGGTGGGGGGGGGGGGGGAGGGGGGGGGGGGGGGGGGGGGGGGGGGGGTGGGGGGGGGGGGGGGGGGGGGGGTTTTGGGGGGGGGGGGGTTGGGGGGGGGGGGGGGGGGTGGGGGGGGGGGGGTGGGGGGGGGGGGGTGGGTGTGGGTGGGGGTGGGGGTGTGGGGGGGGGGGGGGGGGGGGGGGGTGGGGGGGGGGGGGGGGGGGGGGGGGGGTGGGGGGTGGGGGTGGGGGGAGGGGTGTAGGTTGGGGGGGGGGGGGGGGGGGGGGGGGGGGGGGGGTTGGGGGGGGGGGGGGGGGGGGGGTTTTTGGGGGGGGGATTGGGTGGGTGGTGGGGTGGGTGGTTGGGGGTTGGGGGGTGGTTGGGGGGGGGGGGGGGGGGGGGGGGGGGTGGGGGGTGTTTTTTTGGGGGGGGGGGGGTTGATTTTGGGGGGGGGGGGGGGGGGGGGGGGGGGGGGGGTTGGGGGGGGGGTTTGTTGTGGTGGGGGTTTGGGGGGGGGGGGTTTGGGGGGGGGGGGGGGCGGGGGGGGGGGGGGGGGGGGGGGGGGGGGGGGGGTGGGGGGGGGTCGGGGGTGGGGGGGGGTTGGAGGGGGGGGGGTGGGTGGTGGGGGGTGGGGGGGGGGGGGGGGTGGGGGGGGGGTGGGGGGGGGGGGGGGGTGGGGGGGGGGTGGGGGGGTTTGGTTTTGGGGGGGTGGGGGGGGGGGGGGGGGTGGGGGGGTTTTTTTGGGGTTTGGGGTTTATTGGGGGTTGGTGGGGGGGGGGTGTGGGGGTGGGGGGGGGGTGGGTTTTTGGGGGGGTGGGGGGGGGGGGGGGGTTATTGGTTGGGGGGGGGGTTGGGTTTGGGGGGGGGGGGGGGGGGGGGGGGGTGTGGGTTGGGGGGGGGGGGTTGGGGGGGAATTGGGGGTTGGGTGGGGGGGGGGGGGGTTTGGAAATTGGGGGTTGGTTTTGGGTTTGGGGGGGGGGGGGTTTTTTTTTGGGGGGTTGGGGGGGATTTTTGGGGGGGGGGGGGGGTGGGGGGTTTTGGGGGGGGGGAATTTTTTTTTTTTGGGATTTTTTTTGGGGGGGGGGGGGGGGGATATTGGGGTTATGGGGGGGGGGGGGGGTTTGTTTTATTTGGGGGGGGGGGGGGGGGGGTGGGGGGGGGTTTTGGTGTGGTTTTGGGGGGGGGGGTATTGGGGGGGGGGGGGGGGGGGGGTTTTTTTGGGGTTTGGGGGGGGGGGTTTTTTGGGGGGGGGGGGTGGGGGGGGTTTTTGTTGGGGGTGTATGTGGGTGGTTTTTTTGGGGGGGGGGTGTGGGAATGGGGGATGGTGTTGTGGATTTGGGGGGGTTGGTGTTTTTTTGGGGGGGTTTGGGGGGGTTGTTTTTGGGGGGGGTTTTTGGGGGTGGGTTGGGGGGGGATGTTTTTGGGGGGAGATTTTTTGGGGGGGGGGGGGGGTATTGGGGTGTGGGGGGTGTTGTTTTTTTGGGGGGGTTGGGGGGGGGGTGGGGGGGTGGGATTGGTTGGTTTGTTTGTTGTTTGGTGGGGGGGTGGGGTTTTGGTTGGGGGGGGTTTTTGGGTTTGGGTTTTTGGTGTTTGTTTTGGGGGTTTTGGTGTGGGGGTGTGGGGGGGGTAAGATGTTTTGTGTGTATGGTGGGGGTGGTTGGGGGGGGGGTTTGTTGGTGGGGGGGGGAAATTTTTTGGGGGGGGGGGGGGGTTTGTTGGGGGTTTTGTGGGGGGGGTTTGTGGTGGGGGGTGGGGGGTTTTTTTGTGTGGTTTTTTGGGTTTGGGGGTTAGGGGGGTTTGGGTGTGGGTATGAAATTTTTTGGGGGGGGTGGGTTGTGTTTGGGTTGGGGGGGGTTTGGGGTGTGTGTTTGGGGTTGGGGTTTTTGGGGGGGGGTTGTGGGGGGGTGTTTTGTTTGGTTTTTTGTGGGGGTTTGGGGTGTTTTGGGGGTTTTGGTGGATGTGGGGGGTGGGTGGGGTGGGGGGATTTGTTTTGGGGGTTTTTATGTAGGATTTACAATGGGAGTTAAATGTTAAAGGTTTTTAGGTGATGAATGGGGGGGTTAGGGGGTGAATTATAATAGGGAGTTTTATTGGTGGATTGTTTATGGTAATATTAGATATGTTCCATAATTAGTAGGGTAGTGTGAATGGGGGGTTTTTGGTGGTGGGGTAAGTGTTGGGGGGGGTATTGGTTTGGGGGGGGATAAAATGGGTGGTGGGGGGGGGGTTTGGGTGAGGGAATTGAGGGGTTGATTAAGGGTAGGTTATTAATTGTTTTTTGGATGGGGGGTATGGTTGGGGGGGGGGTGGTGAAAGGTTTGTTTGTGATATTGTGGGGGGGGGTTTTGGGGGGTGGTTTTTTGGGGGTTTGGTAGGTTTTTGGGTTGTTGGGTGGGGTAAAGGTTGTGTGGATTGATGGTGTATAAGGAGCAATAAAGGGAAGTAAGAAGAAGTGATATTGTCATGCAGCAGTTAATTTTGGAATTTTTTTAAATGGTGGGAAGCATATTGAAAGTGGAAACATGGTGAAGAGTGACGTTAGGTGGAAGCAACAGGGGCCGGATATTAATTTGTGAACAAATACAAATTATTTTATTTATCATACAGTTGTCCTGAATCTGTGCAGTTTTATATTTCTTTTTACATTTTGCAGTTTCTAGGTTTTGTTTTGCCTCTGAAGATTTTCTTGTTGTCTGACACATTGATACCTTTGTTCTTGAGATTTTGTAAAGCTGCTCCTTACATACCTTGTCTTTCCACAAATACAATGAAGCATTGCGAGGAGAATCAATTTTTCATTCTTGTTTGTATGTGTTACTTCATACTGTGTTTCTTAATGATTTCTTTAATGATGTCCACCACCCTCTCTACGCCTGATTGTTAGAGTTATTAGAACTCTTGTGACTGGCTGAAAAGTTACAGGGTTCCAGGCTAAAAACCTGGTCGTGGCACATTCCAATGTACCCAGATGTGAAT
This sequence comes from Oreohelix idahoensis, assembly GCA_024509875.1. Classification (NCBI taxonomy): domain Eukaryota; kingdom Metazoa; phylum Mollusca; class Gastropoda; order Stylommatophora; family Oreohelicidae; genus Oreohelix; species Oreohelix idahoensis. The sequence goes on from JAMPIV010012546.1 coordinate 320,730, forward strand.
GGGTACCTGATTCTGCTCGAGTTATGGAAGGCAAAGACAGTGAGGAAGGGGACTGGTCACCTCATCTCATAAAGCTGAACCTAGTATAGTAAAGTCTGTAATGCTTCACTCCCCTCTGGTAGTATCTGCTTTGTGACTACCTTTACATTTTAGAGTGTCTATTTGGCAGAGTGGTTACTGGCTTGCTTCTTGTGGCACGATGTGACGAGAGTACTGAGATTCTGTCTTTCAAATGGCCCATGTCTTTTTCTCCTTGCATTTAGTTCACTATTTTTAGGAGGGATTACAGGAAATCCTTCTCCATGTTTCTTCTCCTTCTATTATTTACGTTTTTTCAAGATGAGATCACGAGGGAGTTTGATCTCATCTGCTTTATGGTTCTTCTTTATGTGTTTAGAATGGGGGTGTAGGGAATTAGACAGTATTTTTCTAGAAGAAAGATTATAGATGCTAGATCAGGATTGGCACCAGATTGTCTTTTTTTAAAGATATTGCGTGGCCATATACGCATTTTTCGGGAGTTAAATTATTTGCGGCCATTTTTGCTTCATTTCCGCAGTATAGGGCTAGGACCAATTCCCGGTTCTTTGTCTAGCAGAAATTGGTTGCATCAGAAAGATCTAAGGTTCTGATTGGCTGAGAGATAACTGCAGTTGAAATGCAGAGCTCCGATTGGCTTTAGAACCACGCCGCGCATATGACGTCATGAAGTCGGCGCGTGGGGGTCTTGATTATAAAAGGCCTATATTTCATAGCCTCTTTCTCTTTTAATGAAAAATTGCCAAAGCCGGGTGCCAGAAGCATATTGTCGATTGCCTTCAGTTGGACATTCGAGATTTGCAGGTACCGGCTTTGTGGGAATGAGAGCGGAATTTTGAGACCACAAAATTTCTCCCACGGCAAAGTTGGGGCATTCGCAGAACCGCAAGGGTTTTACGTTAGTTGCCAGTAGTGGAAGGAGAGGAAGAAAATACGTTTTCCCAGCCAGGGGAAGACATTTTCCAGCGAATAGGATTTTTGTGGATAAATCCTGAGCTCTGACGCTCGTTACACACGCAGATTTGGCAGGCTGCCAGCGTTGTGGTAATTTTGTGTTCGTTTCTTCACGGCCATAATAAAGCCGACGGCCCAGTTATAGGTACTCGGGCAGGTAATTTCAGAGTGGTAGAAGTCAGCTACAGTTCCAGTCCAGAATCCAGTGGGGTTCTGTTAAACCACAGTCATCAATTCCAGAGTTAGTGGAGAGAGAGAGGATAAACATTCTCTCTACTGAAGTCAGCACAGATAGGCAGAACTGTTAGTTTTGGTGAATCATAGCAGAGGACAGCTGCTGAAGTTTAGAGGTGCAGTTAGTTGTGTTCAGGAGATTCCAGGATAGGCTGTGTAGAACCGAAGTCTGTGCAGAGATTGTGTAGTCACTTCGCAGTCGTTCCAGCTATCAGTGGACTTAGAGTTAGAGTTAGAATTTAGAACAGCTAGTTTGGAGTGTAGGCGACATCAAGTGCAGTGTAGTTCATTTCAGTTAACCTTACCTTCTTTCTCCATACAGGTTGCAATTGTGGGAGAAGGGTTGGGGTTGATGCATTTTTAACTGTGCTTGATTTTGTTTCAGGTGTGCATCCTCGCACTTCATGTATTTTGACATGTATATGAGTTTGTGTATAGGTGTATAATAAACTTGTATAAATTGTAGCTGGCATCAGTCATTTCCTTTAGTACAGTAGCTATATGTTGTCTGTACCTTGGTGTTTGTGAATCTTAATTGAACCTTATCCCCATAGGGTAGTTAGAGGTGGTTCGAGGCCATAGCAATTTAAACGTCCGAAGTGGCGAGGAAAGAATCAACCTCGGTTCTCAACCTCGGAGCCAATGGTCTCAACTTTCACATTTTGCACTATATTTCTATCTGAATCTATCATTTCAGTCTTTCTTCTTACTATTGTCTTGTCACTATATGTAGACAGTCTCTAGTCCTAAATCCATTTCGTGACAAAGTGGGTGCTATCGTCCGGTGAATCATCTTTGTTACGTTCAATTCTGTGATCTGACAAAGTGGGTGGCGTCGTCCTTGGGATCATCTTTGTTGGGATCAATTCTAGATTCATAGATTGTCTCTGAAGAAAGTTCTGGAAATAGATTTCAAAAAAAAAAAAAAATCCCCTAGACTTGAGCTATATTAAGACTGATCCAGCTATAAAGTTTTTTTCCACAGGTTGTAGTCAGTTTAGATGTTAGTGGTAGTAAGGTTGTTTATGACTTAGAGGTAATTGATGGCTAATTGAATTTTTTTTCTTAACAGGAAAGTAAATTCGGGTTTTGGGTAGCTGGATAACTTGAATTTTTTTCAGGTAGTTATTAGTCAGACTTGGTGCTAGTCTGAGTGCGGGTTTTTGCGACAGCATATTCCTAGTAGGTAACAGTAAATTTTTCTTGTTCCTTTTTTGTCATTTCCCCTCGTTGTGAGTACTGCTGATTTGTCAGGTAAGATGGCTGAATTGGTCAAGCTACTTACTGCATGGAAGGACGCAGCTAAAAGCATGGGGATGAATGAGGCCGAGACTAGGGCTTACATTATGAGGGAACAGGACCGGCAGACGGAGAGAGAGAAAAGGGAAGCGGAGAAAGACCTGCGTAAATTGGAAGCAGAGAAAGAAGAGAGGGCCCGACTGGCAGAGATGGACCTGCGTAAATTGGAAGCGGAGAAAGAAGAGAAGACCCGACAGGCAGAAGAGAGAAAAGCAGAGAGGGAAGCCCAGGAGAAGATAGCAGAGAGGGAAGCCCAGGAGAAGATAGCACAGAGGGAAGCCCAGGAGAAGTTAGCACAGAGGGAAGCCCAAGAGAGGGAGAAGGCAGCAGAGAGACAGCATGAACTTGCCCTGCGTTCACTGGAACTGCAGTACCGATCTTCGGAAGGCAGTTCGGCTAACGGAGATTCTCCCGGAGCAGGGGCAACAGACACCTCAGGAAACGGAGGGCCCCGGATGGCAGCCATGAATTTTCCGATGGACTCTTTTCCTAACGGGAATGAGAAAATTGAGGTATTTTTAGAAAAATTTGAACGGATGGCAAAGGCATACGGGCTGGATGATAGTCTTTGGTGTCTCAAATTATCTCAATCTCTAAGAGGACATGCGTATGAGGTCTATAGCAAGATGCTGGTAGATGACCAAGGTAACTTTGAGGCTCTGCGGAACGCCCTGTTACAGCGATTCCAATGGACTCCCCGGAAGTGCCAAACGATGTTTCGGGAAAGTGGACTGGAGAAAGGAGAAAGTTTTCCCCAGTTCGCGGAGAGGCTGAGGAATTACCTCACTCGCTGGAGAGAGTTGTCGGGTTTGGCTAAATCGTTTGAAGGACTCGAAGAGCTCATCATGTGCGAACAGATAAAGGCCAACATGTCTCCGGACTTAAGGAAGTACCTGGCGGAGCAGGGCGCCCAGCAACTGGACCAGATAATTCTATTTGCAGAAAGGTTCCAGACGGCACAGGCCGAAGTACTGGGACAGAAAAGAAAACACCCTGACCTGCCAGCCCCGGACAAAGGAGCATCTTCATCGCAGTCGCCTTCCTCTTCAGCTCAACAGCAGCAAGGGCCATCTCGCAAGGAGCCCCCTCCCAGTCATAATCTGCGCTCCCAGCTGCCTAACAGAACACAGGGGCCGACTTCTCATGAACCCGTCAGGAACCGGGGAGATAATGAGAGATATTGTAGGTTCTGTCGGACTACTTCTCATTGGACAACACGGTGCCCAAACAAACAACCCGCTCATCAGGTGGCTTGTTTAAGGCCTGTGAGGGTGAAACAAGGGAAGAAGTGGAAACCCTTCCAGTCAGAGAAGTTGTTTTCCAACAGCGGGCCAGCAGAAGTGAACGGGACTGAGACAACATGCTTATTTGACAGCGGGCTTACATACCCCAGCATAGTCGCCCGACATCTGGTGAAGCCCTGGCAGATGACGAAGGAAAAAGTGAATATTGGTGGAGTTTTAAGGAAAGGGACTTCACAGTGCTTTCCGGTAGCCAATATTGAGGTGAAATGTAAGTTCGTGTCTGGCACCATCAAGGCAGCTGTAACGGCTCAGCCGGCCTACGACTTCATTCTCGGTAACCCATATTTAGTTTTGGGGAACCCGCCCACACCGATCCTTGCTGATGCAAGGGGGCCTACTGCAGGCCAGATAAGTGAAAAAGGAGAACCCCTAATTCACGGAGCCCCGAGCGAGCTCAAACATAGCTGTCGTGCCAAGGAGAGGTGCAACGCCTCTGACGACAGTGATATGTTATTTGCAGAGGCAAATTCGCCCGCCAGCCCTGTTCAGCCAACCGGCCAAACAGTGGTGACGACGCCTCTGATTCAGGAAGTACACTCTTTGTTGTCGGGAATTAGGCCCCCGATGGTATTAGCTCCTTCAAGTGAGGGACATACTGACAAGAGCGGTATTACATATGTCAACGACCAGCGCCATCTTCATAGGGCACAAGATAGCGGTCTGAGCGAGCATATAGTTCCAACCAGCCCTGGAGCCCCATCCGACCAGCACTTTACTCAAACGGAGGAGGACAGTGATCTGAGTATCCGTTTGCCTATAGACGGAGATGGGCCCCACAACTCTCGTATCTCGTTTACAGGAAACGACTCTTGTAACGAGCAGCCTGAAAAATTGGCTATCTTTTCCAATTTGTTTCAAGGAACATTGGAACCAGTCACTGAGAGCTTTATCTCAGATTCTCCGCGATCTAACGGGATCTTAAACCGTCAAGTGTCACTGCAGGACACATTCCAACTGACGCCAGTAACTCTCACAGGGGAAGGCAAGGTTGAAGGTAGAACCAGGGTGTTAGACGGAGAGCTCCCGTGGTCTACATTTTCATCTCACCAACTTTTCAGGCCAGAAAAGAGTGAGAAAAGCGACCTTACGCATTTGCAAGGAGCTATTTTGGAGAGCTCTGTCCCGCTTCAGATTGGTAGGGGAAGAGCGAGTCCAGAACCACTGCCAGGGGCAGATCTTACCTACCTTTCTTCAAAGGTAGAAGCTATTGAGGTCGATCGTGATCCAATAGACACCCAGCAAGAAATCGGAGGCTCTACACCAGAGGAACCCGAGACGTTGCATCGTTCTCGCACGGTACCAGCAGTCACAAACCCGCTGACGCGCAGCGAGGAAGTCGCCATCGCCAGGTCGCCACAGCGCCCGCCGGTCACATCAGCTGACCAGAACAGCCTTTTGACGGTCATAGCAAGGGAAAGTTCAGACCCGCCATTAGACGGCACAGGTCTGAAGAGAGATCAACTCTCCCAACGGAGCATAGGAGCTCATTCTAGGAGAGGAGGAAGGAGGAAACGCAAAAGAGGAAGGTCGAAGAACACTGAATAGGAGGGGTAAGGACAGACAGCCTTGTAGACAGGAATAAGGGCCAATGTGAAACACAGAGATTTCAGTAAGGAGATCGTTGCTCAATCTTTGAAAGGGGGGAGTGATGTGACGAAAGTACTGAGATTCTGTCTTTCAAATGGCCCATGTCTTTTTCTCCTTGCATTTGTTCACTATTTTTAGGAGGGATTACAGAAAAATCCTTCTCCATGTTTCTTCTCCTTCTATTATTTACGTTTTTTCAAGATGAGATCACGAGGGAGTTTGATCTCATCTGCTTTATGGTTCTTCTTTATGTGTTTAGAATGGGGGTGTAGGGAATTAGACAGTATTTTTCTAGAAGAAAGATTATAGATGCTAGATCAGGATTGGCACCAGATTGTCTTTTTTTTAAAGATATTGCGTGGCCATATACGCATTTTTCGGGAGTTAAATTATTTGCGGCCATTTTTGCTTCATTTCCGCAGTATAGGGCTAGGACCAATTCCCGGTTCTTTGTCTAGCAGAACTGGTTGCATCAGAAAGATCTAAGGTTCTGATTGGCTGAGAGATAACTGCAGTTGAAATGCAGAGCTCCGATTGGCTTTAGAACCACGCCGCGCATATGACGTCATGAAGTCGGCGCGTGGGGGTCTTGATTATAAAAGGCCTATATTTCATAGCCTCTTTCTCTTTTAATGAAAAAATTGCCAAAGCCGGGTGCCAGAAGCATATTGTCGATTGCCTTCAGTTGGACATTCGAGATTTGCAGGTACCGGCTTTGTGGGAATGAGAGCGGAATTTTGAGACCACAAAATTTCTCCCACGGCAAAGTTGGGGCATTCGCAGAACCGCAAGGGTTTTACGTTAGTTGCCAGTAGTGGAAGGAGAGGAAGAAAATACGTTTTCCCAGCCAGGGGAAGACATTTTCCAGCGAATAGGATTTTTGTGGATAAATCCTGAGCTCTGACGCTCGTTACACACGCAGATTTGGCAGGCTGCCAGCGTTGTGGTAATTTTGTGTTCGTTTCTTCACGGCCATAATAAAGCCGACGGCCCAGTTATAGGTACTCGGGCAGGTAATTTCAGAGTGGTAGAAGTCAGCTACAGTTCCAGTCCAGAATCCAGTGGGGTTCTGTTAAACCTCAGTCATCAATTCCAGAGTTAGTGGAGAGAGAGAGGGTAAACATTCTCTCTACTGAAGTCAGCACAGATAGGCAGAACTGTTAGTTTTGGTGAATCATAGCAGAGGACAGCTGCTGAAGTTTAGAGGTGCAGTTAGTTGTGTTCAGGAGATTCCAGGATAGGCTGTGTAGAACCGAAGTCTGTGCAGAGATTGTGTAGTCACTTCGCAGTCGTTCCAGCTATCAGTGGACTTAGAGTTAGAGTTAGAATTTAGAACAGCTAGTTTGGAGTGTAGGCGACATCAAGTGCAGTGTAGTTCATTTCAGTTAACCTTACCTTCTTTCTCCATACAGGTTGCAATTGTGGGAGAAGGGTTGGGGTTGATGCATTTTTAACTGTGCTTGATTTTGTTTCAGGTGTGCATCCTCGCACTTCATGTATATTGACATGTATATGAGTTTGTGTATAGGTGTATAATAAACTTGTATAAATTGTAGCTGGCATCAGTCATTTCCTTTAGTACAGTAGCTATATGTTGTCTGTACCTTGGTGTTTGTGAATCTTAATTGAACCTTATCCCCATAGGGTAGTTAGAGGTGGTTCGAGGCCATAGCAATTTAAACGTCCGAAGTGGCGAGGAAAGAATCAACCTCGGTTCTCAACCTCGGAGCCAATGGTCTCAACTTTCACATTTTGCACTATATTTCTATCTGAATCTATCATTTCAGTCTTTCTTCTTACTATTGTCTTGTCACTATATGTAGACAGTCTCTAGTCCTAAATCCATTTCGTGACACACATGCTACGGGGGTTGAAAGCTGAAAGCATAATGCTCCCAGTTTCAGCTGTAAATGGATACCTGACTCTGCTCTGAGTTAGGGAAGGCAAAGGTAATGAGGAAGGGAACTGGTCACCCTACCTCATAAAGCTGAACATTGTATAGTGAAGTCTCTAACACTTCACTCCCCTATGGCAGTATCTGCTATAGGAGTACATGTACCTTTTACCTTCCTGTCGATGCATGGGAGGCATATCTGGAATCATCTTTATATGACCACCAGATAAGCACAATGCTATAATATGCTCCACAGATGTGGAGGTGAACCTCAGTCTAAGAGGCTAATTGACTCTTGAAATCATCCATACATTTCCACTGTGGTGAAATATCTTGAGAATGCAGCATTGCACACTAAGCTAGACAGAGTCACTTGAGCCCCAGACATAATTCTGGCTTTTACCTGGATGACTGCATGCAGGAGGATCTCACAGTGGACCCTAGATAGGTGGGGGGAGCTGAAAAGTGGCTCTATGTAGGATGTGACAATTCCTCGGGAGAGCCCAGAACCAGTGCATAGTATATTAGCTCTGCCTATTTGGAGAGCCCCCATGGATGGGGGGGAATACACAGTATGCCATGCATTTCATCCTTCTTGCTTGGGACCAGATGTGATTATCTTTTACATGCAAACCAGACTGGAGAAACTGGATCTCATTACTTCAACTCAACACGTTTTGGAATTGCAGAAAAGCCACAGGAAAAGCCTAGACCTACAGTGTAGATAATCTCAAGGAGTTTTCACCTTGGTATTAGCTGCAAAAGAGCAAGAAGCTCAGCAGCTCTAGTTAAATAACAACCACAAATCTTCCTGTCAGGTGTCCTCATGTCCTGAAACCAGAGCTTCAGTTGTTGAAGATTTGTGCTTGTGACCAGTTTGGTTGCACTCTAATGAGGGGCACACATTATTTTATTGTATGCCTTTTTTTTGCCTGTTCTGGAATTCCTGCACAGGTGAAAAAAAAAAGTCAACAGGATGTTGACACTTAGTAGTCATGACCCATGTAGGAATACTCCCTAGAGCAGTGATTTTCATCAGTGTGCTGCGAAGGGTCCGCAGGTGTGCCACTAGAGTTTGGGTGAAGGTACAAAAAAAAAATAGTGAAGCAAAATTTGAGGAATAACAAAAATAGTCGAGGTAAATTGTAGAAGAACTGTTTATTTTTCATAAAAGGTCGATAAGAATGAAAACAATAACAGCTTCAAATGTAGCATTAAAATGTTTTATCACATAGCAAACTTTGATTTAAAACCTGATTTTTCATTATTTCCTTGGATATTTGACAGAGAGAGAGAAGATAAAGGGGACACCTTTTTAGTAAATTAATATGAAACAAATATAAAGGTATGTTATCAGGCACTCGTAAGAAATAAAGAAGTAGAACACTAGACAACAGAAAAACAACAGATGTGAGTGGCTTACCCAGGATTTGAACCCTGGAACTTCCGTGCGACAACCCCGCCTAGCTATGCAAGTGAACCACACTATCCTCCCTGCCATCTACGCATCACAAAAAATGATGTTTCGACGACAGGTCATTAGTGCGAACCTCTATACATAACACCGGAAGTTTACCATGGGCAGTTCAGCCTATTAATGACGCAATCACTTCTGTTGTTCCCCCATATATCAGTATTGGTCAGTCCAACAAGACAAAGACCTAAATACTGTGTCCAGTATGATAGTAGACTTAGAACAGTGAGAACAGGACAGAGGGTAGGTTTGGTATTGTATAAACATATATAACGCATAATATACCTTTATATTTGTTTCATATTAATTTACTGTTTACAGGCCTCAGGTTTCCCTTCCTTATGCGTTATATATGTGGACACCTTTTTAGGCACATGCAATGCGTCATGGGATTTTTCTATTTTATGAATGCCATCCTTTCAGTGATATCTCATTTCAATAATTGAAATAAAAACAAATATGAATATACATTTTTTAAAAATCTTTTGAAATCCGGATCAGTATTATTTTTAAAAAATAAGACAAAGATTAGATATTTAGCTATTCAACTTTTAAAGAAATCTTAATACTTTTTTTTCAATGATAAAATATCTCCTTAAAAACAAGGTGTGCCTTGACAATTTTAGCACCTTGTTTAGTGTGCTGTGAACTGAAAAAAAGGTGGAAAATCACTGCCCTAGAGTGCCAAGAATGTAAAAGGAACGAAACACTTGTATGATGAGGGAGACCACTTCTGATAATCAGATTACCTCATGCCTTATTGCTGTGTTAAAAGAAACTACAAGAACCACCACTACAAGAGCACATGAAGTTCTTTTGGCACATACTTTCTGTAGTAGTGGCTCCATGCACCTTATGGAGCATTAAAGGAGAAAGATGAAACTCAGAAGTAAAAGTGTCAAACATGATCCCTGACCAAAGTGCAGGAGAGGAAAGTCACATCCTGTGAGATGAAGCACTTAACACAAGTCATTAATGCTACCAGGAGAGACTGAATGAGAAGTGATGACAGAAAAATTGTAGAAACTACATCCTGCATCTAGTACGTAGAGAGAGAGAGAAATAAATGATTTGGCCATCTCATGAGAATGGAGCCTGATAAATTACCACTATGTGCATACAGCAGTAGGAGATTGGTTTCAGGGCACAGGGAAGACCAAGAATCAGATGGATAGACAATATAACAGAAATCCTACAATATCATGGGCTCACAGTAGTCATAGCGACACTCTTGGCTCAAGTACACAAACTGTAGCTCCCCAATACACTTCATGGCATCAGTGAAGCAAAAGAGTCAAAGTAGGATAAGATTTGTTATTAGTTGGCATAAGTTAATTGACTTTAAATATAAGAGCAGGATTATTTAAGTTTCCCTACACCTCAACGTCTGATTAATTTGATAGTGTCACACAAAGTTATACCTTCACTTTGTGACTAGTTTTAAGTAGGTGCAGAGCTTAACAAATCCGAAAGAAAACTTCACCTAGTAGTAATAAAGTAATGTTATATAAAGTAATAATAATATTGTAAATTATTTTGTCCAATCCAGGTTTGTCAAGTTGAATCTTCAGCTCTTGTCAAGATACAGAGCATGGTTGGATGAAGTTTATCAAGAGGAGGTAAGCTAGATGTACTATTCTGTACAGATAATTTCCCTTACATTTCCTTGTTTTTTTCCATTTAATAGTTGTTTTTTTTTTTTTTTACACAAAGAAGAAAAATACAAATATTTTATGTTTGTTTCATTGGTTTTCTGAAAGGTTGCTCGCAAGGTAGAACTAAATAATGACAACAGACAACAGTCGTCAACCCCTGATAGACTCAGTAACCCATCACCAACTGGTTTAAGTGGAGAACAGAGGTCGGCATCTCCGAAACTGATGATTACACAGGAAGTCCCTTCACGACCTCCAGTAACCACAGCACAGATAGTTGCTGTCATGTCTGATATGGATAAACTGTCTTGTAAGGTAAGACTGAATTCTTTACCTTTAGGTATGAAAGGTCCTTGGGGCTGGTGACCTCATCATATAAAATATATTGCTACAGAAACAATCTTGACAAGAGCACATGAATTCTTTATTGTCAGCTTTCCTATAAGGTGACTAGCTGCAGTGATCGTTCCATGCTTCATAAGAAAGGGACAAGGGAAATGATCTTGAGAGAAAGCACATTTTTTTATGCTAGCGCATTCAGATTTGTGTATGTCATTTTTCTTGTATATGTTTTTCTTTATTGCTATTTTGAGTTTTTATTATAGAATTTTTTTCTTCAGATTTCTGAGTTGTTTGAATATACAATCAAACCAAAACTAAGTGCCATTGGATTTGAAAATACAGAGTGTGTGAAAGGTGAGTGGTTCACTTTGTCAGTACAAAAGTTTTAGTATACATTTTATCTCACAAACTACCCTGTTGGCTGGCATTTTATCTCACAAACTACCCTGTTGGCTGGCATTTTATCTCACAAACTACCCTGTTGGCTGGCATTTTATCTCACAAACTACCCGGTTGGCTGGCATTTTATCTCACAAACTACCCTGTTGGCTGGCATTTTATCTCACAAACTACCCTGTTGGCTGGCATTTTATCTCACAAACTACCCTGTTGGCTGACATTTTATCTCACAAACTACCCTGTTGGCTGGCATTTTATCTCACAAACTACCCTGTTGGCTGGCATTTTATCTCACAAACTAACTCACAAACTACCCTGTTTGCTGGCATTTATCTCACAAACTACCCTGTTGGCTGGCATTTTTATCTCACAAACTACAAACAACCCACTCAATAGAAGTTTCTTACTGACATTAGACAGAAGCAGTCCACTTTGAGAAGCCAGTACTCAATAGAAGTTTCTTACTGACATTAGACAGAAGCAGTCCACTTTGAGAAGCCAGTACTCAATAGAAGTTTCTTACTGACATTAGACAGAAGCAGTCCACTTTGAGAAACCAGTACTCAATAGAAGTTTCTTACTGACATTAGACAGAAGCAGTCCACTTTGAGAAACCAGTACTCAATAGAAGTTTCTTACTGACATTAGACAGAAGCAGTCCACTTTGAGAAGCCAGTACTCAATAGAAGTTTCTTACTGACATTAGACAGAAGCAGTCCACTTTGAGAAGCCAGTACTCAATAGAAGTTTCTTACTGACATTAGACAGAAGCATTCCACTTTCAATAGAAGTTTCTTACTGACATTAGACAGAAGCAGTCCACTTTGAGAAGCCAGTACTCAATAGAAGTTTCTTACTGACATTAGACAGAAGCAGTCCACTTTGAGAAACCAGTACTCAATAGAAGTTTCTTACTGACATTAGACAGAAACCAGTACTCAATAGAAGTTTCTTACTGACATTAGACAGAAGCAGTCCACTTTGAGAAATCAGTACTCAATAGAAGTTTCTTACTGACATTAGACAGAAGCAGTCCACTTTGAGAAGCCAGTACTCAATAGAAGTTTCTTACTGACATTAGACAGAAGCAGTCCACTTTGAGAAGCCAGTACTCAATAGAAGTTTCTTACTGACATTAGACAGAAGCAGTCCACTTTGAGAAGCCAGTACTCAATAGAAGTTTCTTACTGACATTAGACAGAAGCAGTCCACTTTGAGAAACCAGTATAGAAGTTTCTTACTGACATTAGACAGAAGCAGTACTCCACTTTGAGAAGCAGTCCACTTTGAGAAGCCAGTACTCAATAGAAGTTTCTTACTGACATTAGACAGAAGCAGTCCACTTTGAGAAACCAGTACTCAATAGAAGTTTCTTACTGACATTAGACAGAAACCAGTACTCAATAGAAGTTTCTTACTGACATTAGACAGAAACCAGTACTCAATAGAAGTTTCTTACTGACATTAGACAGAAACCAGTACTCAATAGAAGTTTCTTATTGACATTAGACAGAAACCAGTACTCAATATAAGTTTCTTACTGACATTAGACAGAAACCAGTACTCAATAGAAGTTTCTTACTGACATTAGACAGAAGCAGTCCAGTATCTTTGGGCATGTTGTGAGAAGAAAGCTGGAATATATTGTGATAACAGGAGAAGATTGAAAAAAAAATGAAAGGACAACAACGAGAGAAGACAGTGAACAGTTTGACATTGTGGCATGGATAGAGCAGAATTGATGAAAAGTACTTACTGTAGACAGAAGGTTATGGAAAGACATGATCACCTATGCCACCAGCTGTAGTACTTGAAGAATGTTAAGGTTTTCATTATTCCTTTGTGGTGTATTATTATTGTAAAATAAAATAAAAATGATTCTTCATTTTTCTCCTATGTTCAAGATGCTCTGAAGGAGGGCATGGAAGCAGCAAGTGAGTGTAAGCCAAAATTCTGGAAAATGGTGACGGAGGATGTGATAAAAAAGTGCTCCATTTTCCTGACTCAGGTCAATGATATACCAAGATTATATCGGAGAACTAAGAAGGAGGTCAGTATATCATCATCATCATTTTCCTTAGCTCTCCTTATGTGTTGTGGAGCCACCACTGTAGCTTATCCCCTTGCAGGAAGCATGCACCAAACTTTGACATGCTCCAGCAGTGATGGTTTCTGGTGCAGTGTGGTTTAACACATGATGAGGTTGCCAGCCTCATGGTAATTGCCGTGTATGACATGCCTGAGGGTGTAGTAGTTTTATCTTTCTTTGTCTCTTCAGAGATACTACGGGGGGGAGGTCAGGACATATTCAGTCAGCAAGCATGGAAGCAAATTTATATACCATTGTTGTTTAGGCATTCAGAGACAGCATTCATAGAAAGAGCATCATGGCTTTATGAATAAACTTATATATAAAATTTATATGTTGTTGTTATTGATCCATCGGCGTTTGGGCTTTTGCCCTTCTGCCCAATAAAACTTATAGGAAGGATAGAAAATGGGTTCAAGGTTAATTAACAAGCCAGAAAATCAATATACCATTGTTGTATATATATTTTTGTTCAGTTAAAATAACTTTAATTAGTTTTATAAACAAGTTTAGTGTGTGAAGATAATGCTGTTAAATAAGAAGCTGAAAAGTAGTTTTATAGCAATTAAGCATCATCATCATAAAGGATTAATACAACACAGTAAAACAAGTACATAAATAAAACTCCAACCATGCCAGTATAGACACAACCAAGATTCTGAATAACACGACAGACTGAACTAACTAAAAAAGTAGAAAACACCATCTTGATGAATAATACAGTACAGAGCTTAGAATATACACAATCAAGAAAGATATCACACTAAATGAAACACGTCCTGATATACCAACGGTTCCATTAATATGGTAAATGGTTGAAAGGGACGTGCTACAAAGAAAAATAGCAAACACTTTAAAAAATGTTTATAGCAAAGTTTAATATCTTAAAATTTTACTGGAGACTAAACAAGTTCACTTCTAGTTTTATAAGAAGAATTAAGACTGTATGCAGACATTGCAATAAAATTGTGGAAAGGAGGAAAAAACATATTTATATATAAGTCATAAAGAGAATATTCAGTCCAGTGGAATCAGACTAACGGAAAATCTGATATACTGACTGAAAGTCACTCACAAGTATCATTCTCCATAGTTAATGTTTGGCTTGTTATTTATGGATAGGACACACACTGAGGAAACCTGTTGATAGCATTACAAGGCAGCCCTTGTTCTGGAACCCCCAGGGCAAGAGAGGCAGAGGTAGACCAAGAAGCACATGGAGAAGAGAGCTGGAAACAGAGGTGAAAATGATGAGGAGAACGTGGAAAGAACTTGAGATGATGGCACGTGACAGAAGGACTTGGCATGTGTTTGTTGAAGGCCTATGCTCCTTTGGGAGTGGATGGTTATGAATAAATGAATTGTTATTGTTGAACAAAATCAACATCATTGCATTCTGGGTAAACCCACAGGTTTGGCTTGTCTAAAGGACAACTTTTAGTAGTATGTTACGCACAAATAATTACTTTTTTCCAAAGTCTTTGTATGTTCGTTTTTCGTATGTATGATCATTATTTGACTGAAATGCATGTTATATATATTTTATGGTCAAAGGGACAGAACCCGAAATATCGATACTACTATTTTTTATGGGTTTACCTCATCTTGTATAGAGACACGTTCGGTCTATAATGTCTTGAACGAAGCGTGACCATATCTCCTTATTTGGTAGTATCAGTCAACTGTTGTAGATGTTTGAAACCTTTCTTAACGCTTCTGTTCATGTCCATAAAAGGCGCGACTGTGTAAGACTTTTATCTCGAATGTTCTTAGAATCGTCTTATTGTGAACAGCGACTCAGAGATTGTCGCTCTGCGCATGTCTCGACTGGGTTGTGGTTTTGTTGTTCCGCCCAGGTCGGGGAGTTGAGAAATGGACTGATTGCGAGCGGACGCGCCTTGCGTCTTGTGATTCTCTGAGGGAAATACATTGTCTTTGTGAGTTAGTTAGCTAACTAGACTATTTCCCGGTATTAGTCAAGCCTGCCTGGAGGCATATGTTCATGGTTGATTTTCCGAAATAAGGTAATTCCTCTTGTAACGAACTTTATGCTATCATCTAGAGGTTCGTCATTTTGTCGCCTTTTTGCTCGCCTGTGTGATTCAAAATGGAGAGGTACTTTGACTAGGATTAAGTCACCGGTATCTTTTATACCTGAACTAATTATATATATATGGGTCGCTCTAGACCAACAAGACTATTGTCTGTGTTCCAGGATTCGTTATATCAGAGATCACGTCCAAGTCAGATGGTTAGACTTAGGAAGGTTATAAAGGTCGAGCTGACCTGTAATCCATGTATGCTACTCACGTGCAGACAGTAAACGGACGTATTGTATACATCTGATCTGCTAGCATCAGGAAGGAATAATTATTATTGTCTATGAACATTAAGGATCTGCAGCTGACCACGGTTGCAGAAGTTATATGCATTATTTATCAAGCTTCGCTATGATATTTGTTTTCCATACAACTATTGAGTATTGACTTCTACATGACTGTCAGTTAACATGAGTTTGAATGCTGCATTCGTTGTACCTATGCTGACAATAACATAAGTATCATGACTGTTTTGTGGCGTGCAATAAATGGTATAAACCTAAAGCGAAGTTACCATTTTTATGACTCTACACGTCATGTTGCCTGTGGTGTACCCTGAACTGTCCTACTGCAACACACACACAGCAACAATCTAAACCAGATAAGACACCCACATCTTACATTGTAATACCTGGTGTCGATAGAGGTGGTAATTTGACGGCATCCTAATTCCACCCTTATCAATTCATGGTGGCCAATAGTTGGTTTATTCTGGTACCAACTCTCAAGGGGGTCAACAAACCCAGACATCATCAGCAGACTACAAGACAACATTGCAGTTGCTATTCATCACCTTTGATGAAATTTTTTTTTTGAAAGACGCAGCAGTACTGACAGTTGTTGATATTTTGAAACTACCCGGCGCTGCTCGGCGGTATTGAAGTTTGTCTACAAATAGAAGGACAAGTACCGAGCGAATGGATTTCCTGATCTGTTGAAAAGAAGGACAAGTGCCGTAACAACTGTTCCGGTCTCAGAATTACTGTTGCAGATTCAGAAGGTCAAGTTCAGAAGCTGTTTCCTGTCAGAAGCTGTTTCCTGTTAGAAGCTCATTTCCTTCGTCATGGCAGTTTACGAGAGCAGATATGGATCAACGTTGGATCATTGTCCTAAGAATGCTGATCACATCCTGTTCTGAACTGTGCTGTCGTTGTGGATACATAGAAGTTAAGTGGCCTGTTTTGTTTGTGAACTGTGCCCTTATGTTCTAACTGAGCCTTCTGTCTATCACATTTTCACACTATTTACATGTTTATATGTTATATGTTATTTGGATTTGTATTTATATGTTTATATTTCTGCGGGTTTTTCTCGGTTGGGCGGTGTCTTTCAGTAGATGATACCACGTCACAGAGGTTCTACTGTTAGCGTTTTCGTTAGGGACTGTGCGAATTTCCTACTGTGGAATTTGCTAGCGACAATCGTTGCTATATCTGTTTAGTTGTGACGAGTTGTGCTTTATTTTCGTTTTTTTTGTATATTTTTTTTTGTTTCTCTCTTTCTTTCTGTTTTTTAGTTTCGATTTCGATTGTTTGTATTTGTAGGTCTCCTCTTTTCTATTATTCAGTTCTTTAAGTATATTTTTGTGTATACACTGTAGCGTCATTTGTTTGTTATTGTTTACATTGACTCTGATCTTTGTTTTTGTTTACATCGACTTTGATCTTTGTTATTGTTTACATTGTTGGTGACCTTTGTTATTGTTTACATTGTCTTGTTATTGTTTGCATAGTTCTTGCATAGTTAGCTTTCACTATTGTTACATATATGCTCATGCACTATTGATCTATAGTGCACTTATCATAACTAACTGGTGGTTTGTTGCTTATGCACTATTGTAGTGCAGTTATGATAAATAACTGATGGTTATGCACTGATTTGGGTAGTGCACTGATAATTAAGAGGTGACTTGTGATATTATTGTACAACTGATAATACAAATTGGTGTCAAGTCTTGTTTCCCACAGAGATTGGAGTAAACATAGTAATTATACAAGCACGTTATTAAGTCTTGTTGCTATTAAGATTGAAATAAGATAATTAATTATTTCAGGTTCTGTACTCACATTTTAGACATCATGTCTACATTTGAGTACTTTATTGAGCAGGGTAAAGCCCTTGGGAAGACAGGTGATAAATTAGAAGAATTTGCGACTGTTCAATATGCCAAGGCATTGAAGTCGGAGGAAAAGAAAATGAAAGAACTAACTGAACAAAAGAGAATAGATGCTGAAAATTTAAAACTGCAGATGCAGGTAGATGAAAAGAGATTACAAATGGAAATGGAAAAACAAAAAAGAGAAGCAGAATCTCAGGAGAAGAGACTTGAAAAAGAAACTGAGAGTCTGATGAGAGAAAAGCAAAAATGGAACATGAAGAAAAACTCTTAGCTTTGGAGTTAGAAAAGTTGAAGTTATCTAGTAATGCTAATGATGCTAATAAGGTATCATCTGCTAATAAGTCTAATGCTGTTGATTTCAAGCTTAATTTACCAGCATTCAATGCTTCAATTGATGATATAACATTTTATCTAGATAGATTTGAAAGTGCATGTAAGGTGCATAATATAGATAAAACATTATATGTTTATCATCTATCCAAGATACTTAGAGGTGATGCTTTGACTTTGTTGGGTATGGTAGATGTGCCTGACAAGAACAACTATGAGGTTGTCAGGGCGGCATTGTTAAAGAAGTACCAACTTAACGAAGACGGATATCGTCTTAAATTTAAAAACATGTTACCAGAAACTGGAGTTGAATTCTCAGAATTCATCTCAGGCATACGTCTTACTTTTTTACGATGGGTTGAGCTGTCTAAGACAGAAAGTACATTTGAAGCCCTCATGGACTTACTTCTTAGAGACAAGGTTATGTCTTCTGTTAATGAAGCTTTTCTTTCTTTTCTTCATGAGCGTAAGCCTAAAAATATAAAAGAAATGGAAGAATACTGTAGCCAGTATGTTACTGCACATCCTCACATAACCATTAGCAACTCTAAGGTAAAAGAAGGTCTGCCAGTTGCTTCGGCAGCACCTTATGGCCCGAATTTTATGCGTAAATTTCAGGGTAGCCAGCAAAATTTCAATAAAAAGAGTAACCGTAATTATGCCCAGAACCAGGGTAATCAATTTCAGGGAGATTCTTCTTCCCAGAACTGGAGACAACCTAATATTACACGGTATTCTATTCCCGGTAACTTTAGGAATTTTCATAAAGGTAATCGGTATAGAGGAAAATATTTTTCTCAGAGACCTCAATACCAGGATAATAGAGGTTCTCAACAGTATAGAGATGGTAATGACAGTTATGGAAACTGGAACTCAAACCAGGATAAAAATTACAGTAGGGACTTTAATGATAATTGCAGAGGCAATAATGGTCGCGGTAGATCGCAACAAAAGAGAAAAAGATATCAACAGACAAACTCTGTTCAACAAGAATCTCAGGGAGCAGATAAACAGGTTAATAATGATAAAGACCATAATGCTATCGGATGCTCATCTTTTGACTTTGGTAGGGCAAATAAATGTATCCAATGCAGTACTTTATTTGATCCGAAAACCATTAGTACTCTAAGCTGTGGTCATCCTTTGCCCGCTCTTCCTGCTAATGTTGCTCATGATGGGAGAGGTTCTCTTATATTACATAAGGGGCTTGTAAATAGTAATCCAGTCTCGGTGTTGTTTGATTCTGGATGTACTACTGTCGGCGTTAGGCAATCTCTTGTAGATCCATTCTGTGCTACAGGAAAGGTCATCAAATGTGTCACATTTGGTGGCACGTTGGAAAAATATCCTACTGCCATAATACATATTGCTACTCCTTTCTTCACGGGAGAGGTCCACGCGTGTCTACTTCCAAACCCTATTGCGGACCTTATTATTGGTCGTATTCACGGAGTTAGGGAATGTACCCCACAGCAGATTGCTGTTTGGGAAGAGCAAAACATTGAAGCTACCAATATGGTGGTCACAAGAGCACATGCTCTGGATCCACCTCAAACTTCATTAACTAATAATGATGAAGTAAATGAACAAAATAGTCACTTGACTATTACACGTGACTCATTTATCAAATTGCAAGAAGAAGATCCGTCGTTACAAAAATTCTTCATTCTAGCAAAAAAAGGTGATCCTAATCAAAATACTAATAGAAAATCTTGGATTTCTATGAAGAACGGCGTACTTGTACGTATGGTACAAGACTCGACTACATCCACTCATTCACAAATTCTTGTGCCTAAGAGCATGAGGGTGCAAATATTGCAACATGCTCATGACTCGCAATGTGCTGGACATATGGGTTTTTCCCGTACAAAGTCGAGAGTTCTTGCGGCTTTCTTTTGGCCATTTGTGAGCAAGGACATACGAATGTACTGTCGCTCTTGCAAAGTATGTCAGGAGGTCAAATCTAAAGGACCACGACATGCTGCGCCTATTCAGGCTGCTGACATTCCAATTCGCCCTTTTCAAAAAATGGCAATAGATATTATCGGTCCTTTTAGAATTAAGTCGGCTAGAGGACATCAATTTATTCTTACATGTGTCGATATGTGCACACGTTGGCCAGAGGCAATACCTCTCAAGAGCATCTCAACTGCTGATATTGCAGACGCTCTTTGGCTGATATTTTCTCGCTTGGGTTTTCCCGGAGAAATATTGTCAGACCATGGCACTCAACTGATATCAGACACTATGTCACAGGTAATGTCTATGCTACATATAAAAAGGTCTCTCAGCAGTATCTATCACCCAATGTCTAATGGGTTGGTCGAACGTTTAAATAGGACTCTAAAAACTTTACTGGGTAAAATAACTGAGGATCATCCTCAGGATTGGGACAGGGTCTTACCCGCGGCTCTCTTTGCGTATAGAGAGGTCCCCAATGAACATACGGGGTTTTCCCCTTTTGAACTTGTCTTTGGCGCGCAACCGCGCGGCCCTATGTCTTTACTTCACGATCTAATCACTGCCGATAATATTAGCGATGAGACTCAGTCTTCTTATGAGTACGTCATTGCTCTTAGGAAAAAAAATCATTGAGGCATGCAGACTAGCAACTTCGTCTTCCGAATTTGCTAAAGAAAAGGCAAGGCAGTTTGCGAATAAGAATAGATGTCTACGACAACTTTGTCCAGGTGACAAAGCTCTCGTTCTACTTCCTTCAAGGGAGAACAGACTTCTAATTGCATGGAAAGGTCCATATGCAATAGTCTCCAAAATTTCTGATGTCGACTATGTTGTCGATATTGATGGAAAGCATAAAACTTTCCACATAAATATGCTCACGGAATTTCATGAAAGACCAGACTATTTGCAGCCTATTTTCCAGGCAACGGACAATTCTCAAGTACCTCATGGTCAATACTCATCGCTGTCAGTTATACAGGATGAGGAAACTACTTTTTCTGATGTCAATCTTCCTCTTTCTATGGTCCCACTTTATTCTACGGAATCTTGGAAAAACGTGACCGTTTCTCCAAATCTTTCCGCTGAGGAACATCGACAAGTTTCTTCGATGTTGCAAACATTTCAGGATGTTCTTACAGACATCCCGGGACACACACATGTCATTGAACATGACATTGTGCTAACTGATCATAATCCTATCAGAGTCAGACCCTATCCAATACCTATCCATTTCCAGTCTCAAGTCGAGAAAGAATTGGATGAAATGATACGTTTGGAAATCATTGAACCATCCACTTCAGCATACTCTTCGTCTATGGTTATTGTTCGAAAGAAGGATAATAACATTCGCATTTGCGTAGATTATCGCAAATTGAACCAAGTTACGAAGTTCGACGCTGAACCTATGCCTTCATTAGAAGAGCTACTCAATAAACTTTCTAATTCTAGATTCTTTACCAAACTAGATTTGTCTAAAGGTTATTGGCAAGTCCCGCTAACTGAACGTGCCAAACCTTTTACAGCTTTTTCTACACCTAGGGGTTTATTCCAATGGAATTTCATGCCTTTTGGTCTTATGAACGCCCCTGCTACATTCGTACGCATGATGCGGCGAATTCTCGCATATCGTACAGATGTCATAGCATATCTAGATGATATCTGTCTATTCAGTGATTCCTGGGAAGATCACTATTTGGGTTTATACGAATTACTGTCTACTCTTCGCGAGTATAACTTGACTGCAAAACCCTCTAAAGCCTTTATAGGATTTAGTGAGATTTCTTTCCTAGGTCATCGTGTTGGTCATGGTCTTTTAAAGACAGAAGACCACAATGTTTCAAAAATACTTAACATTTCGGTCCCTAAGACAAAGAAACAAGTAAGGAGTCTATTAGGTTTGATCCAATTCTACGGACGATTCATTCCGAATCTGTCCTCCATTATGGCACCGCTTTCTACTTTATTGAAGAAAGGGTCGCCTAATTTGATCCGCTGGTCAAAAGAATGTCAATCCTCATTGGACCAGGTTAAAGACCTATTTTCATCTCCACCTATTCTTAGGTTACCTACTATTGAGAAGACTTTTGTTCTTCGAAGTGACGCCTCGTCAACTGGGATTGGGGCAGCACTAATGCAGGAGTATTCTGATACTCTGCATCCGGTGATGTATATCTCTAGGAAATTAAATGCTGCAGAAAAGAATTACTCGGTTTTAGACCGTGAGTTATTGGCTATGGTATGGTCTATTCTGAAGTTACAAAGATTTCTTCTAGGCGCACATTTCATTGTGGAAACCGACCAGAAAGCGCTTACTGCTATTCAGAGTAAAAACTTGAAGAGCTCGAGGTCCACTCGTTATGCCATAGCTCTTCAACCATTTCATTTCTCGGTTCGAGCTATCCGTGGTTCGGATAATGTAATGGCGGACATTCTGTCCAGATGCCCACACGATTCCACATGATTCTTCTGTCATATATATATATATTTCCTGATATACAGTCCAATGTTATAATGACATGTTAGTAGATATTTTTTTTCTCACTTTTTTGAGGGGGAAATTTATAACATTGTACCATGTAATTATCTAAGAAGGCTTAGTTAGTGATATACGGGCCAAAAGATCACTCGGCCACATTTAAATAAATTATTTTCAGGATTGTATTGAGAGATTTACCAGTTGTCTTTAAGATTTGTGTTATTGATATTTTCGCAGCACATCATTGAAGATGCGAGATTGTGTCCATTGTGGAACTTTGAGTATATCAAGTCCTGTCCTAGATTGGGAGCGGATGATGTCCACATCTTCTTCTATTGAATGTTTTATGTCAACGAAGATCAACACATGTATTACTTATTAGTTACTGATGCATTACATAATGTAATAAAATAGTGCGGTATATTAATATATTACACCGCTATTTGCAACACATTGTATGATATCATAATAATATATTTGATTTCATATATTGGTATGAGAATAATTTGACTTTTATTATGATGTTGCCATCATTGTGGTTTGTGTTGGTGGCACCTTCCTGGGATATATACGCGTATACTTAGATAAATTTTTCTCTAAGGACCTGGGATATGATCTCAGTTTTGCTCCAAGTGTTGAGCTATTTTGTTAGGTATATCCGCGCATCATACGTGCGTTAGGAGCCTAGATTTTTTCCGGCTCCAGGATTTAAAAAAAAAAAAAATGTTTCATTTTTTTTTCCCGGGAGGGTGCGGTAATGTTACGCACAAATAATTACTTTTTTCCAAAGTCTTTGTATGTTCGTTTTTCGTATGTATGATCATTATTTGACTGAAATGCATGTTATATATATTTTATGGTCAAAGGGACAGAACCCGAAATATCGATACTACTATTTTTTATGGGTTTACCTCATCTTGTATAGAGACACGTTCGGTCTATAATGTCTTGAACGAAGCGTGACCATATCTCCTTATTTGGTAGTATCAGTCAACTGTTGTAGATGTTTGAAACCTTTCTTAACGCTTCTGTTCATGTCCATAAAAGGCGCGACTGTGTAAGACTTTTATCTCGAATGTTCTTAGAATCGTCTTATTGTGAACAGCGACTCAGAGATTGTCGCTCTGCGCATGTCTCGACTGGGTTGTGGTTTTGTTGTTCCGCCCAGGTCGGGGAGTTGAGAAATGGACTGATTGCGAGCGGACGCGCCTTGCGTCTTGTGATTCTCTGAGGGAAATACATTGTCTTTGTGAGTTAGTTAGCTAACTAGACTATTTCCCGGTATTAGTCAAGCCTGCCTGGAGGCATATGTTCATGGTTGATTTTCCGAAATAAGGTAATTCCTCTTGTATCGAACTTTATGCTATCATCTAGAGGTTCGTCATTTTGTCGCCTTTTTGCTCGCCTGTGTGATTCAAAATGGAGAGGTACTTTGACTAGGATTAAGTCACCGGTATCTTTATACCTGAACTAAATATATATATATATGGGTCGCTCTAGACCAACAAGACTATTGTCTGTGTTCCAGGATTCGTTATATCAGAGATCACGTCCAAGTCAGATGGTTAGACTTAGGAAGGTTATAAAGGTCGAGCTGACCTGTAATCCATGTATGCTACTCACGTGCAGACAGTAAACGGACGTATTGTATACATCTGATCTGCTAGCATCAGGAAGGAATAATTATTATTGTCTATGAACATTAAGGATCTGCAGCTGACCACGGTTGCAGAAGTTATATGCATTATTTATCAAGCTTCGCTATGATATTTGTTTTCCATACAACTATTGAGTATTGACTTCTACATGACTGTCAGTTAACATGAGTTTGAATGCTGCATTCGTTGTACCTATGCTGACAATAACATAAGTATCATGACTGTTTTGTGGCGTGCAATAAATGGTATAAACCTAAAGCGAAGTTACCATTTTTATGACTCTACACGTCATGTTGCCTGTGGTGTACCCTGAACTGTCCTACTGCAACACACACACACAGCAACAATCTAAACCAGATAAGACACCCACATCTTACATTGTAATACCTGGTGTCGATAGAGGTGGTAATTTGACGGCATCCTAATTCCACCCTTATCAATTCATGGTGGCCAATAGTTGGTTTATTCTGGTACCAACTCTCAAGGGGGTCAACAAACCCAGACATCATCAGCAGACTACAAGACAACATTGCAGTTGCTATTCATCACCTTTGATGAAATTTTTTTTTTGAAAGACGCAGCAGTACTGACAGTTGTTGATATTTTGAAACTACCCGGCGCTGCTCGGCGGTATTGAAGTTTGTCTACAAATAGAAGGACAAGTACCGAGCGAATGGATTTCCTGATCTGTTGAAAAGAAGGACAAGTGCCGTAACAACTGTTCCGGTCTCAGAATTACTGTTGCAGATTCAGAAGGTCAAGTTCAGAAGCTGTTTCCTGTCAGAAGCTGTTTCCTGTTAGAAGCTCATTTCCTTCGTCATGGCAGTTTACGAGAGCAGATATGGATCAACGTTGGATCATTGTCCTAAGAATGCTGATCACATCCTGTTCTGAACTGTGCTGTCGTTGTGGATACATAGAAGTTAAGTGGCCTGTTTTGTTTGTGAACTGTGCCCTTATGTTCTAACTGAGCCTTCTGTCTATCACATTTTCACACTATTTACATGTTTATATGTTATATGTTATTTGGATTTGTATTTATATGTTTATATTTCTGCGGGTTTTTCTCGGTTGGGCGGTGTCTTTCAGTAGATGATACCACGTCACAGAGGTTCTACTGTTAGCGTTTTCGTTAGGGACTGTGCGAATTTCCTACTGTGGAATTTGCTAGCGACAATCGTTGCTATATCTGTTTAGTTGTGACGAGTTGTGCTTTATTTTCGTTTTTTGTATATTTTTTTTGTTGCTCTCTTTCTTTCTGTTTTTTAGTTTCGATTTCGATTGTTTGTATTTGTAGGTCTCCTTTTTTCTATTATTCAGTTCTTTATGTATATTTTTGTGTATACACTGTAGCGTCATTTGTTTGTTATTGTTTACATTGACTCTGATCTTTGTTTTTGTTTACATCGACTTTGATCTTTGTTATTGTTTACATTGTTGGTGACCTTTGTTATTGTTTACATTGTCTTGTTATTGTTTGCATAGTTCTTGCATAGTTAGCTTTCACTATTGTTACATATATGCTCATGCACTATTGATCTATAGTGCACTTATCATAACTAACTGGTGGTTTGTTGCTTATGCACTATTGTAGTGCAGTTATGATAAATAACTGATGGTTATGCACTGATTTGGGTAGTGCACTGATAATTAAGAGGTGACTTGTGATATTATTGTACAACTGATAATACAAATTGGTGTCAAGTCTTGTTTCCCACAGAGATTGGAGTAAACATAGTAATTATACAAGCACGTTATTAAGTCTTGTTGCTATTAAGATTGAAATAAGATAATTAATTATTTCAGGTTCTGTACTCACATTTTAGACATCATGTCTACATTTGAGTACTTTATTGAGCAGGGTAAAGCCCTTGGGAAGACAGGTGATAAATTAGAAGAATTTGCGACTGTTCAATATGCCAAGGCATTGAAGTCGGAGGAAAAGAAAATGAAAGAACTAACTGAACAAAAGAGAATAGATGCTGAAAATTTAAAACTGCAGATGCAGGTAGATGAAAAGAGATTACAAATGGAAATGGAAAAACAAAAAAAGAGAAGCAGAATCTCAGGAGAAGAGACTTGAAAAAGAAACTGAAAATAAGAGACTTGAAATAGAGGCTGAAAATAAAAGATTAGAAAAACAGGCTGAGGCTGAAGAAAGAAGGTTACAAAGAGAGTCTGATGAGAGAAAAGCAAAAATGGAACATGAAGAAAAACTCTTAGCTTTGGAGTTAGAAAAGTTGAAGTTATCTAGTAATGCTAATGATGCTAATAAGGTATCATCTGCTAATAAGTCTAATGCTGTTGATTTCAAGCTTAATTTACCAGCATTCAATGCTTCAATTGATGATATAACATTTTATCTAGATAGATTTGAAAGTGCATGTAAGGTGCATAATATAGATAAAACATTATATGTTTATCATCTATCCAAGATACTTAGAGGTGATGCTTTGACTTTGTTGGGTATGGTAGATGTGCCTGACAAGAACAACTATGAGGTTGTCAGGGCGGCATTGTTAAAGAAGTACCAACTTAACGAAGACGGATATCGTCTTAAATTTAAAAACATGTTACCAGAAACTGGAGTTGAATTCTCAGAATTCATCTCAGGCATACGTCTTACTTTTTTACGATGGGTTGAGCTGTCTAAGACAGAAAGTACATTTGAAGCCCTCATGGACTTACTTCTTAGAGACAAGGTTATGTCTTCTGTTAATGAAGCTTTTCTTTCTTTTCTTCATGAGCGTAAGCCTAAAAATATAAAAGAAATGGAAGAATACTGTAGCCAGTATGTTACTGCACATCCTCACATAACCATTAGCAACTCTAAGGTAAAAGAAGGTCTGCCAGTTGCTTCGGCAGCACCTTATGGCCCGAA
The DNA here is from genome assembly GCA_024509875.1 of Oreohelix idahoensis. NCBI lineage: Eukaryota > Metazoa > Mollusca > Gastropoda > Stylommatophora > Oreohelicidae > Oreohelix > Oreohelix idahoensis. The sequence continues at coordinate 347,525 of JAMPIV010012546.1, forward strand.
TTTTATGCGTAAATTTCAGGGTAGCCAGCAAAATTTCAATAAAAAGAGTAACCGTAATTATGCCCAGAACCAGGGTAATCAATTTCAGGGAGATTCTTCTTCCCAGAACTGGAGACAACCTAATATTACACGGTATTCTATTCCCGGTAACTTTAGAAATTTTCATAAAGGTAATCGGTATAGAGGAAAATATTTTTCTCAGAGACCTCAATACCAGGATAATAGAGGTTCTCAACAGTATAGAGATGGTAATGACAGTTATGGAAACTGGAACTCAAACCAGGATAAAAATTACAGTAGGGACTTTAATGATAATTGCAGAGGCAATAATGGTCGCGGTAGATCGCAACAAAAGAGAAAAAGATATCAACAGACAAACTCTGTTCAACAAGAATCTCAGGGAGCAGATAAACAGGTTAATAATGATAAAGACCATAATGCTATCGGATGCTCATCTTTTGACTTTGGTAGGGCAAATAAATGTATCCAATGCAGTACTTTATTTGATCCGAAAACCATTAGTACTCTAAGCTGTGGTCATCCTTTGCCCGCTCTTCCTGCTAATGTTGCTCATGATGGGAGAGGTTCTCTTATATTACATAAGGGGCTTGTAAATAGTAATCCAGTCTCGGTGTTGTTTGATTCTGGATGTACTACTGTCGGCGTTAGGCAATCTCTTGTAGATCCATTCTGTGCTACAGGAAAGGTCATCAAATGTGTCACATTTGGTGGCACGTTGGAAAAATATCCTACTGCCATAATACATATTGCTACTCCTTTCTTCACGGGAGAGGTCCACGCGTGTCTACTTCCAAACCCTATTGCGGACCTTATTATTGGTCGTATTCACGGAGTTAGGGAATGTACCCCACAGCAGATTGCTGTTTGGGAAGAGCAAAACATTGAAGCTACCAATATGGTGGTCACAAGAGCACATGCTCTGGATCCACCTCAAACTTCATTAACTAATAATGATGAAGTAAATGAACAAAATAGTCACTTGACTATTACACGTGACTCATTTATCAAATTGCAAGAAGAAGATCCGTCGTTACAAAAATTCTTCATTCTAGCAAAAAAAAAGGTGATCCTAATCAAAATACTAATAGAAAATCTTGGATTTCTATGAAGAACGGCGTACTTGTACGTATGGTACAAGACTCGACTACATCCACTCATTCACAAATTCTTGTGCCTAAGAGCATGAGGGTGCAAATATTGCAACATGCTCATGACTCGCAATGTGCTGGACATATGGGTTTTTCCCGTACAAAGTCGAGAGTTCTTGCGGCTTTCTTTTGGCCATTTGTGAGCAAGGACATACGAATGTACTGTCGCTCTTGCAAAGTATGTCAGGAGGTCAAATCTAAAGGACCACGACATGCTGCGCCTATTCAGGCTGCTGACATTCCAATTCGCCCTTTTCAAAAAATGGCAATAGATATTATCGGTCCTTTTAGAATTAAGTCGGCTAGAGGACATCAATTTATTCTTACATGTGTCGATATGTGCACACGTTGGCCAGAGGCAATACCTCTCAAGAGCATCTCAACTGCTGATATTGCAGACGCTCTTTGGCTGATATTTTCTCGCTTGGGTTTTCCCGGAGAAATATTGTCAGACCATGGCACTCAACTGATATCAGACACTATGTCACAGGTAATGTCTATGCTACATATAAAAAGGTCTCTCAGCAGTATCTATCACCCAATGTCTAATGGGTTGGTCGAACGTTTAAATAGGACTCTAAAAACTTTACTGGGTAAAATAACTGAGGATCATCCTCAGGATTGGGACAGGGTCTTACCCGCGGCTCTCTTTGCGTATAGAGAGGTCCCCAATGAACATACGGGGTTTTCCCCTTTTGAACTTGTCTTTGGCGCGCAACCGCGCGGCCCTATGTCTTTACTTCACGATCTAATCACTGCCGATAATATTAGCGATGAGACTCAGTCTTCTTATGAGTACGTCATTGCTCTTAGGAAAAAAATCATTGAGGCATGCAGACTAGCAACTTCGTCTTCCGAATTTGCTAAAGAAAAGGCAAGGCAGTTTGCGAATAAGAATAGATGTCTACGACAACTTTGTCCAGGTGACAAAGCTCTCGTTCTACTTCCTTCAAGGGAGAACAGACTTCTAATTGCATGGAAAGGTCCATATGCAATAGTCTCCAAAATTTCTGATGTCGACTATGTTGTCGATATTGATGGAAAGCATAAAACTTTCCACATAAATATGCTCACGGAATTTCATGAAAGACCAGACTATTTGCAGCCTATTTTCCAGGCAACGGACAATTCTCAAGTACCTCATGGTCAATACTCATCGCTGTCAGTTATACAGGATGAGGAAACTACTTTTTCTGATGTCAATCTTCCTCTTTCTATGGTCCCACTTTATTCTACGGAATCTTGGAAAAACGTGACCGTTTCTCCAAATCTTTCCGCTGAGGAACATCGACAAGTTTCTTCGATGTTGCAAACATTTCAGGATGTTCTTACAGACATCCCGGGACACACACATGTCATTGAACATGACATTGTGCTAACTGATCATAATCCTATCAGAGTCAGACCCTATCCAATACCTATCCATTTCCAGTCTCAAGTCGAGAAAGAATTGGATGAAATGATACGTTTGGAAATCATTGAACCATCCACTTCAGCATACTCTTCGTCTATGGTTATTGTTCGAAAGAAGGATAATAACATTCGCATTTGCGTAGATTATCGCAAATTGAACCAAGTTACGAAGTTCGACGCTGAACCTATGCCTTCATTAGAAGAGCTACTCAATAAACTTTCTAATTCTAGATTCTTTACCAAACTAGATTTGTCTAAAGGTTATTGGCAAGTCCCGCTAACTGAACGTGCCAAACCTTTTACAGCTTTTTCTACACCTAGGGGTTTATTCCAATGGAATTTCATGCCTTTTGGTCTTATGAACGCCCCTGCTACATTCGTACGCATGATGCGGCGAATTCTCGCATATCGTACAGATGTCATAGCATATCTAGATGATATCTGTCTATTCAGTGATTCCTGGGAAGATCACTATTTGGGTTTATACGAATTACTGTCTACTCTTCGCGAGTATAACTTGACTGCAAAACCCTCTAAAGCCTTTATAGGATTTAGTGAGATTTCTTTCCTAGGTCATCGTGTTGGTCATGGTCTTTTAAAGACAGAAGACCACAATGTTTCAAAAATACTTAACATTTCGGTCCCTAAGACAAAGAAACAAGTAAGGAGTCTATTAGGTTTGATCCAATTCTACGGACGATTCATTCCGAATCTGTCCTCCATTATGGCACCGCTTTCTACTTTATTGAAGAAAGGGTCGCCTAATTTGATCCGCTGGTCAAAAGAATGTCAATCCTCATTGGACCAGGTTAAAGACCTATTTTCATCTCCACCTATTCTTAGGTTACCTACTATTGAGAAGACTTTTGTTCTTCGAAGTGACGCCTCGTCAACTGGGATTGGGGCAGCACTAATGCAGGAGTATTCTGATACTCTGCATCCGGTGATGTATATCTCTAGGAAATTAAATGCTGCAGAAAAGAATTACTCGGTTTTAGACCGTGAGTTATTGGCTATGGTATGGTCTATTCTGAAGTTACAAAGATTTCTTCTAGGCGCACATTTCATTGTGGAAACCGACCAGAAAGCGCTTACTGCTATTCAGAGTAAAAACTTGAAGAGCTCGAGGTCCACTCGTTATGCCATAGCTCTTCAACCATTTCATTTCTCGGTTCGAGCTATCCGTGGTTCGGATAATGTAATGGCGGACATTCTGTCCAGATGCCCACACGATTCCACATGATTCTTCTGTCATATATATATATATTTCCTGATATACAGTCCAATGTTATAATGACATGTTAGTAGATATTTTTTTTTTTCTCACTTTTTTGAGGGGGAAATTTATAACATTGTACCATGTAATTATCTAAGAAGGCTTAGTTAGTGATATACGGGCCAAAAGATCACTCGGCCACATTTAAATAAATTATTTTCAGGATTGTATTGAGAGATTTACCAGTTGTCTTTAAGATTTGTGTTATTGATATTTTCGCAGCACATCATTGAAGATGCGAGATTGTGTCCATTGTGGAACTTTGAGTATATCAAGTCCTGTCCTAGATTGGGAGCGGATGATGTCCACATCATCTTCTATTGAATGTTTTATGTCAACGAAGATCAACACATGTATTACTTATTAGTTACTGATGCATTACATAATGTAATAAAATAGTGCGGTATATTAATATATTACACCGCTATTTGCAACACATTGTATGATATCATAATAATATATTTGATTTCATATATTGGTATGAGAATAATTTGACTTTTATTATGATGTTGCCATCATTGTGGTTTGTGTTGGTGGCACCTTCCTGGGATATATACGCGTATACTTAGATAAATTTTTCTCTAAGGACCTGGGATATGATCTCAGTTTTGCTCCAAGTGTTGAGCTATTTTGTTAGGTATATCCGCGCATCATACGTGCGTTAGGAGCCTAGATTTTTTCCGGCTCCAGGATTTAAAAAAAAAATGTTTCATTTTTTTTTTCCCGGGAGGGTGCGGTAATGTTACGCACAAATAATTACTTTTTTCCAAAGTCTTTGTATGTTCGTTTTTCGTATGTATGATCATTATTTGACTGAAATGCATGTTATATATATTTTATGGTCAAAGGGACAGAACCCGAAATATCGATACTACTATTTTTTATGGGTTTACCTCATCTTGTATAGAGACACGTTCGGTCTATAATGTCTTGAACGAAGCGTGACCATATCTCCTTATTTGGTAGTATCAGTCAACTGTTGTAGATGTTTGAAACCTTTCTTAACGCTTCTGTTCATGTCCATAAAAGGCGCGACTGTGTAAGACTTTTATCTCGAATGTTCTTAGAATCGTCTTATTGTGAACAGCGACTCAGAGATTGTCGCTCTGCGCATGTCTCGACTGGGTTGTGGTTTTGTTGTTCCGCCCAGGTCGGGGAGTTGAGAAATGGACTGATTGCGAGCGGACGCGCCTTGCGTCTTGTGATTCTCTGAGGGAAATACATTGTCTTTGTGAGTTAGTTAGCTAACTAGACTATTTCCCGGTATTAGTCAAGCCTGCCTGGAGGCATATGTTCATGGTTGATTTTCCGAAATAAGGTAATTCCTCTTGTATCGAACTTTATGCTATCATCTAGAGGTTCGTCATTTTGTCGCCTTTTTGCTCGCCTGTGTGATTCAAAATGGAGAGGTACTTTGACTAGGATTAAGTCACCGGTATCTTTATACCTGAACTATTATATATATATATGGGTCGCTCTAGACCAACAAGACTATTGTCTGTGTTCCAGGATTCGTTATATCAGAGATCACGTCCAAGTCAGATGGTTAGACTTAGGAAGGTTATAAAGGTCGAGCTGACCTGTAATCCATGTATGCTACTCACGTGCAGACAGTAAACGGACGTATTGTATACATCTGATCTGCTAGCATCAGGAAGGAATAATTATTATTGTCTATGAACATTAAGGATCTGCAGCTGACCACGGTTGCAGAAGTTATATGCATTATTTATCAAGCTTCGCTATGATATTTGTTTTCCATACAACTATTGAGTATTGACTTCTACATGACTGTCAGTTAACATGAGTTTGAATGCTGCATTCGTTGTACCTATGCTGACAATAACATAAGTATCATGACTGTTTTGTGGCGTGCAATAAATGGTATAAACCTAAAGCGAAGTTACCATTTTTATGACTCTACACGTCATGTTGCCTGTGGTGTACCCTGAACTGTCCTACTGCAACACACACACAGCAACAATCTAAACCAGATAAGACACCCACATCTTACATTGTAATACCTGGTGTCGATAGAGGTGGTAATTTGACGGCATCCTAATTCCACCCTTAAAGAAAACTTTCAGTAGAAACATCACTTGTTCTTTTCATGGTTTTCTGTTTGCTTTAGCAAGAAAACTTTCAATAGACACATCACTTGGTCTTTTCATGTTTTATATTTTCATTGACAAGAAAACACGTCACTTGTTTGTTCCGTGGTTAATGTTTGCTTTGTTTTAAAGAAAACTTTCAGTAGGCAGTTTTCAGCAAACACAACATTTGTTCTTTCGTTGGTTTATGTTTACTTAGAAAGAAAAACTGTCAGTAGACACATGAGTAGTTCTATTAGTGTGACTCAATAAACTGAGCCATATTCTTTATTTATATAACTTTTAAAACTAGTACATCATGATTATACAAGAAAGGGAGAATAAAAAGTTATCTTTTGAGATTTGGGACAGGAAAAAGCACCAGATGAGTGTAGACCAACTTAAGAAATGGAGCATTTAAGATTGACATTCTAAATTGAGTCAGACGTATTCTTCAGCATCATTTTCCTTTGTGCTCCTTATGGAGCATGGAGCCACCACTTTAGCTGGTCCTCTTACAGGAAGTCTTCACCAAGCAGTCACATGCTCTTGTAGTGATGGTTTCTGTGGCACATGATGAAGCTGCCAACCCCATACCTAACCTTATATAAGTCACCTTACATGACACGCCTGAGGGTGCAGTAGTCCTATTATTTCTATTTCTCCTCAGAGCTATATGTGACAGAGCTATATGTGACAGAGCTATATGTGACAGAGCTATATGTGGCAAGATATATTCAGCAGCATTTTATTAACCAGCATATCAAAGACAATTTAGAGAATTAACTTGTACGAGAAAGATGTCAATAGTGAAAAATTATGTACTGATCTACCGCTGTCTACCAGGGCCTGAAAGGGGGGCAGAGAATAGTAACCTGCAGTGCATGTCATAAGAGGCGACTAAGGAGGGTTGGGCATGGGACCAGCTAGCCCATCCTATAGAAACTTTAAGCCACATAAACTTCAACTAAAAACTTGGACAGGTCAACTATAGGAAATAAAACTCAGCCATCCAAGACAAAAGAAGGTCCTCTGGTAAGGAGGCGCATGATGCAACACAGAGATGCTGAAAAGGGGTCGTTGTTGCTGACTAACTGTTTTTTTAATGACAATTTTGTGGAAGACAAGAAATGACCTTGAGCTGATGGCACGTGACAGGATGATGTGTATGTGTTTGTTGAAGGCCTGTGCTCCTTGGGAAGTTAAAGGGTATAGGTTGATTGGTTGATTGATATCACTGTGTTCTTTACTGCAGCAGACTGGGATTGATCATGTTTGTAAATTTCATTATTAGAGAGATCACGATAATTTAGAATGAAACCATCATTTTCTTGTGTGATGCACAATATTATCAGTTTTGTCAATTCTTGTTAACAGATTATTTACCTTTGTTAAAACATAAAGTTATTTGTTGCATTGCATTCTGCTTTCTCTTTCCAGGTTCCAACAAAGCCATCTTCATATTTGTCTGGTGTCCTGAAACCACTGACCCAATTTTGTGAGGAACATTCGACAGCATTAAATGAGCAGCAGAGAACAGAGTTTCTCAACCATGTGTTTTCAGCTTTAAGTCAGCAGTAAGCATGGACTTGGTCCGATTTTTCTAATGACAGTATTGTCTCTTGTTCCAATTCATACGTTGCAAACCTAGCAGTAATTATGGACTCAGTCCAATTATCTAATGGCAATACTGTGTCTTGTTCTAGTTCATACCACACAAACCTAACTGCAAGTATTGACTTGGTTCAATTTTCTAATGACAGTACTATTGTGTCTTGTGTGTTCAAGCCCCACTACAAATACATACATATATATTTATGTAAAAATATGAACTCTTGATTCATCACATAATTCCAACTCTTGATTCACCACACAATTCCAACTCTTGATTCACCACACAATTCTAACTCTTGATTCACCACACAATTCCAACTCTTGATTCACCACACAATTCTAACTTTTCATTCACCACACAATTCCAACTCTTGATTCACCACACACTTCTAACTCTTGATTCACCACACACTTTCTAATGCTTGATTCACCACACAATTCTAACTTTTCATTCACCACACAATTCCAACTCTTGATTCACCACACAATTCCAACTCTTGATTCACCACACAATTCCAGCCGCACCTATTGCACAGGCTGTATTATTTTTCATTTTAGCTGCTTGGCTCTCGCTTTCTGTTTTTGTTTGTTTGTCCCTGACGTAGATCTTGTGGCCGCGATGTAGACAATTTTCTTTGTACTAAAGATATAAGTAGTCCCATAGCAGATACTGCTGTAGGGGAGTGAAGTGTTTGAGACTTGACTATACTAGGTCCAGCATCGAAGAGTGGGATGACCAGTTCCCTTCCTTACTGTCTTTTTCTCTGTTAACTCAGGAGCATAGGTACCCATTCACAGCTGGGTAGACTTGAGCATGACTCCACCATGTTCAAATCTGGCACCTTTGTTGTAAGAGGCCAGTGCTGTAACTAGTCTGCCAGTCAGATGCTTTTCTTTTTACCAATAAAACATTACTTTTTTTTTTTCAAACCCATCAAACTTTTGATTCCAAATACATTATAAATGTTGTTATGAGTGTATGTGTTATTAAATTGTGTATGATTTTCATTGTAGGTTTGCAGAGGTTACCTCAGAAGTACTGACATCCACCAAGAAAATGGAGGAAAGCCTGCGTCGATTGAAAAAAGCTAGGGGAGGTGACAAAGAGAAGGAAAAGACAGGAGGAGTTAGTGATTCTGACAAAATTCGCTCACAGATTATCATTGACATTAAAACATTCCTTCAGCAGGTAATGGCTTCACATGTATTTCATATTTTTTATATTGCCTTCACGCTTTTTTTAATTTGCTTACAGACACAGAGTGTGTGCCGTACATGTCTATATTTGTATTCATCATACTCAAAGTATCGATAGTTTTTTAATTGTTAGAAAAAAATTTTTTATGAACTAGCCTTTAGTACAAAATTGTAAAAAAAATTTAAATAATCAGGCATAAATGTAAAAACTATATGTAGTTTTGGGAGTTTGTGAAAAGACGAAGAAAGAATAGTTGTACATTTCTCTCAGGCAAGTCGTAAGAGATGATTACCCATGATGCTGGCAATCCTATCATGTCAAACAACAAGCTACAGAAACTACCACTACAAGAGTATGTGAAAGTTTTGGATCAGACTTCCTGTATAGTGACCAGCTGCCGTGGTGGCTCAGTGCTTCATAAGGAGTAACAGGGGAAATTATGTTGAAACATGTAATCATTTTCTTCTCTCTAGCTATGCTGTCACTCTAGCTATGCTGTCACTCTAGCTATGCTGTCACTCTAGCTATGCTGTCATGCCTGTAAACTCCATTTTGTACACAAATTGTTGCATTGCTGTTTTTTATTTCAGATGGAGGCTATGGGTTTACAGCTGGGCCATGTAGATGGGTACACAAAGATTGCATCCCTAGCTCAAGAAGCTGAGTCAGATATGACCCCATCTTGATAGAACTTATAGTTATAAACTATGTTAATTGTATGTGCTCTGACTGTATGAAGATGTAATAATATTTGTTACACATACCAATGTGAAGGATAGTAGTTTATAAAAGTATAGTTAGACAAAAACTTGATTGGTGGTTATGAGTAACATTCAGTCAGTTTTCTTAGAGTGATTTTGGACAGTCAAATGGTCCACAAAGCATGCAGTAGATTCCTTAGTAAAGAAATTATAGCAAAGTAAGTATAGAGTCTGAACTATACACAAAAACACAGGATGTTTTGGGGTTTAGCCTACTTTAGCCAGTCACAAACAGCAGATAAAGATCAGAAATGTGGATAGGTCAAGAGAAAAAGGAAGTGCACACAGTACAAGAAGGACAAAATGAAACAGGGTAGCAGCAGTAGATGTTATACAGTATGTGTAAATATTATCATATTTTCTGTATTTGATCAGTTTATTGTCAGAGCATTACTCTTAGATCCTCAAGATAAGTAGAACAATTGGCATAGAATTTTACTAGTATCATATTTTGTTTTAGTTATCTTTACAGACAGTAGTAGAGAAGTAATAAGCTTAAACTGTAACAATAATAAGCTGTATCAGTCTTTTTATATGCATGTAATGCCTGGGCTCCTATAGCAAAAATAGGTGAATAAAGAGATTAGAAAAGATGTTTGGAAAGTTATACACGGCCTCAGAATTGCATGAATTCAGTTGCATCCATTTTCTTTCCACAGGTAATTGGCAAGTAAGGGGAAATAAATAAATCCATTTGCTCATGGCTAGCCTAATGTGCGTACAATGCAAAATGATCTCCCTGATTAAATCGTACATTGTGTATGATGTTTAAAAATTACTCTGTAACTTTAATACGGAGATCCCTTTAAAACTGCACGAGAGTCCTAACTGTGTATGTAGTTAGCACAGGAAATATATTTGTAGAGTGGTGATCCTGGCGTACTTAGTATAAATATGTACTCAGTTTTGCTTAATTCATAGAACTAGTATCTAGGGTGTTAAAACATAACCACAAATATATAGAAAACATACCAAATTAATAATGAAAACATTCATATTGCACTACTGTTACACTGGTCTGTTTATAGAATTATTGGAAGAAACAAAATCATACTTACATTATTTTGTTTTTATTTTTAATTTGAGTCTTTGATTATTGTTACAGTGAAGACTGTTGATTGTTTAATATTTATTATGTAAATAGTGTACATTGTTTTATTATGTACATAGTTTCTTATTGCCTGTTCTATTCCTGTTATGGTTTCTTTTCATCTGTACTCTTTCCCATCATGGTTTCTCATCGACTTATCTTTGGGTTACTTGTTCTCATCTATTGTGCTTATTTCTGTCATGCTTTCTCAATGACCGGTGGGTTGGAATGTTAAATCTTATAAGAGATTTATGTTTATCATTTTATATATCTTTTGGGGCCAATCAATAAACACATCAAGAAACATATTGTTTGTTGAAATGTTAAGGTCAGTCTGATAGACTTTGATGTAAAAGTGGCAGAAGTAAAGGAGAGTGCATATAATGATGCCCTCTGACGACCTTACAGATGAGGTTATTTTCTGAATTATAAATAAAGGGTGGGACAAGTGATCACTGTTTTAAAAGGTTGCATGATGTTTCAACAGGTCATCCCAGCATGAGTGAGGCAGTGTGTTTGTGATCAACTTAAGGATCTGAGCCAAGTGTCTCATAAGTGGTGGTGAAGTCAAGTGTCTCATAAGTGGTGGTGAAGTCAAGTGTCTCATAAGTGGTGGTGAAGTCAAGTGTCTCATAAGTGGTGGTGAAGTCAAGTGTCTCATAAGTGGTGGTGAAGTCAAGTGTCTCATATGTGGTGGTGAAGCGAAGGAGCTACCAGTAGATCTTTTTTGTTGCTACAACAAATATATAATTTTTTTGTTGTGCTCCTTATGGAGCATGGAGCCACCACTACAACTGGTTGCCTTACAGGAAGCCTGCACCAAGCATTCACAAGCTCTTGCATCAATGGTTTCTGTGGCAATTTGTTGACATGATGCGGTTGCCAACCTCATATTAGTCACCTTGTTTGACATGCCTGAGGGTTCAGTAGTCCTATACTTCCTTGTCTCTTCAGGGACCACCAAGAACCACAACTCAAGCTGTCAAACTTCCCTTTACAGGTTAATGGCACAAGTAGAGTACACAACAAATTTATTAGAACTTTTTCCTTGAAATTTTCTGTGTGGAAGATTTCTTACAATTTAACACTTATTTAAAACAATCATATCTCTTCAATATGAGTGTTTGGTCGTGCCGAAAACGGATGTGGCTGGCCGAAAGGCGCAGATATCGCAGCTTTGCTGTAAACTGCGACACAATGTAACAAACGTCCTTTTTAGGACGAACGCAGAAGAAGAAGAAGAAGTGTTTGGTGAAGTGGTTAGAGCACTGGCCTCTCATGACAAAGGTGCCGGGTTTGAAACATGGTGGCATCATTCTCCAGCCTACCCAATTGTAAATAGGTACCTGACTGCACAGGAAGGGAACTGGTCACTCCACTTCTGGAAGCTGGAACTAGTGAAGTCTCTAACCTTACATTACCATTATACTCCCCTTCATTACATTACCATTACCACTATACTCCCCTTCATTACCATTATACTCCCCTTCATTACCATTACCACTATACTCCCCTTCAGCAGTATCTGCTGTGTAACTACCCTTTAACTCTGTTAAGGCAGGAAACCTAGACAACGCATGTAACTGTGTTACACCATGAAAATGCTTCACTCACTCCATTTAATGATCTGAGTTGTAATGTATGGTTGTGTGTTTGTTCTGTGTTTGGGTTCTGGTGTCTATTCCTCTCTTGATAAAGGGACACCCAAGAGAAAATTGGAAGGCTACAAGGAAATAAACTTGAAAAAGCTAGGAACTGTAATATGAAGAGACCAACAAGGATAGGGTGAAAAGTATGAATAAACCACCAAGGATAGGGTGGAAAGTATGAATAAACCACCAAGGATAGGGTGCAAAGTATGAAGAGACCACCAAGGATAGGGTGGAAAGTATGAAGAGACCACCAAGGATAGGTTGGAAAATTCAAAGAGACCACCAAGGTTAGAGTGGACAGTATGATGAGACCATTGAGGATAGAGTGGAAAGTATGAAAAAACCACTGAGAATAGAGTTGGTATGGTTTGGTTTGGTTTTAAGGACTATCTTCATTGCACATGGACTACTCCATCAGTGCTCCGATCTCCTGCCTTAGATCACACAAGGAGGATCTCTGCACAGTGCATGAACTCTGTAACACCGCCGAGAATCCCAGTGTGTGTATATGGGAATCACACATCCTGTAACTATTTTCGTTGTGGGTAGGTTTATCATTTTTAAATTTTGCCAGGGCAGCGGCCTGATAGGCTTAATCTTTACGATTTCTAACTGCCGTGGGATTTTTAACATGAGCAACTTGCACACGGGACCTCCTATTTTTTTGCCCTTATCCGAGAAGGTTAGGCATCCGATCTCACTACCCAGGAGACCAGGGGGGAGTATGACATGGACAGCTAAAACAGACTTGTTATTAAAAATAACATGGTCAGCTAAAACAGAATTAAGAATATCATGGACAGCTAACACAGACTCACTAAGAATACCATGGACAGCTAAAACAGACTATTAAGAATACCATGGACAGCTAACACAGACTCACTAAGAATATCATGGACAGCTAAAACAGACTATTAAGACTACCATGGACAGCTAACACAGACACACTAAGAATATCATGGACAGCTAACACAGACTCACTAAGAATACCATGGACAGCTAAAACAGACTATTAAGACTACCATGGACAGCTAACACAGACACACTAAGAATATCATGGACAGCTAACACAGACTCACTAAGAATACCATGGACAGCTAAAACAGACTATTAAGAATACCATGGACAGCTAACACAGACTCACTAAGAATACCATGGACAGCTAACAGACTCACTAAGAATACCATGGACAGCTAAAACAGACTATTAAGAATACCATGGACAGCTAACACAGACTCACTAAGAATACCATGGACAGCTAAAACAGACTATTAAGAATACCATGGACAGCTAACACAGACTCACTAAGAATACCATGGACAGCTAACACAGACTCACTAAAAATACCATGGACAGCTAAAACAGACTATTAAGAATACCATGGACAGCTAACACAGACTCACTAAGAATACCATGAACAGCTAAAACAGACTTATTAAGAATACCATGGACAGCTAAAACAGACTATTAAGAATAACATGGACAGCTAAAATAGACTATTAAGAATATATATAAGTATATAAACCAATAAAACGGTATTGACTCAGTTCTACAAATTAATGGTTCACATGAAACAAGGGACGTTTCGGGTTTTACCCTTCGTCAGCCACAAACAGGTGACAAGGACAAGAATTACATATAGGTACCACAAAAACATACGATGATGAGAAACATACACCAAATGAGCGATACTATTAAGAATACCATGGACAGCTAAAAGAGACTTATTAAGACCACCATGGACAGCTAATAATGATGTAGTATTAAGAATACCATGGACAGCTAAAAGAGACTTATTAAGACCACCATGGACAGCTAATAATGATGTAGTATTAAGAATACCATGGACAGCTAAAAATGACTTAGTATTAAGACTACCATGGACAGCTAAAAATGACTTAGTATTAAGACAACCATGGACAGCTAAAAAAGACTATCAGGATGTCTTGAATAATTGTAGCAGTTTCAGTAACAGAGTATGTCCTGCTGACTGTCAGATATGCAGCATCCGTAGGGATGAGTAAGTTGAATATTGCTATTACTATTTCTTTGCAAGCCCCATGCTGGGGTGTCTAATGAGACACAAAGAATAGGACCACTACCTCATCAGGCATGTTGTACAAGGTGACTAATATAAGGGCTGGCAACCTTATTGTGTATAAATAGCTACAGAAACTACAGCTACAAGATCTTGTCAATGTTCTGTGCATGGTGTAATGGTGGCTCCATAAGGAGTGAAAAGAAATATGATGCTGATGATGATTTCTTTGTGAGGCTCTGTGACTCTTGATGATGATTTCTTTGTGAGGCAATGTCAGCTCTGCGACTCAGCATTCTTTAGATTCCAAGATGGTTGGATTTATAACTGCATACATTTCTCTGGTTAAAATACAATGTGTAAAACTCAAATGATGGATCAGCTTCAATGAAGTAACTTCAATATCAGTTTCGTAACAAGAAATATCAGCAGCAGGTGACATCTTTAGGTTGAGGGGTGATGCTTCAAGTCAGGCACAAGTTCACAGATGGTCATTTTTCTTCACAAAATTTGATCAGCAGCTAAACATCATGTGGTGGCATAGTGGTTCTTTGTTCATAGATTCATTTGTTTATGTTCATCAGTGAAATAAACAATTTTTTAAAGTTTATAATTCATTCTCATTATTGTTGATCAGAATCGATGTCACTGCACTCTGGGCAAAGCCCAAAGGTGCTCAATCTCCCTCAGCAAATGTTCATGGGTATGAATGCTAATCGTTCCTGTTGCGTGTTGGTTGCACACGCTGCATGCATCCTTTCATATTTTCGTCCCTGCTGGTCTTACGTTTGATATAAAATTTCAACAATCTTAGCCTTGATGATTCATCGATTGCAGTGCCATTCTCTAATACACTAATAGGCAATGATTAACGTGCTGCCCTCATATAATCTTAAGATTATACAAGATTTGCTTACTTTCTGTACTTTTGTATGATGGGGAGTGCTGGAGAGTAACAGAAAAGGAAATGTCCAAATTATCCTCTTTCCATACAACCTGCCTATGGAAAATTCTTAGAAATGTTTTGGCCAAATACCATCTCCAACCAATCAGTGTACACAATGGCATCATCCCCAGCATGATCATTTATCAGCTGATCAATGTCCAGCTATGCACTCTCTACCAAGGCTGATGATGACTTGCTGGTAGTTCATCCAGTTCTCACCTGACTTACTCCACTCTTCCCCCTTGAATATATTTTCAACTGTGGTCACCTGTTTAGTAGTTGTGTCTGTCTGCACCATTCATGACATCCCTCTCTTTATTCTTGCTGCTTTGATATCAGCTACGTTTCCATGCAGAGGATACCTTTTGTCAGTGGTTACCCACATATAAGCCTTTGCTTGGGCCATCGCATATCTGAATCTAATGACAGCAATCCTAGCATGTGCTGCATCATCACAATGGGGGGTATCTCGCATACAGCCCAAGACTATACGCATCCCTTCATTTTGAATGCATTCCAGTCATTCACATTGCGTTACTGTCAGCATGAGTATTCCCAGCCCATACTCGATTACTGATATGACAAGCTGATGATACAGGAGAAATAGTAATTGATGCTCCAAGTGCGCTGCGGCCATTGTTTTTAGGGCTGCCAGACCTCCCTTGCACTTCTGTATGATGTGATCAACATTGTGCTTATATGATAGCCATGATCAAATGTTACTCCAAGGTACTTCAGCTTGTCTTGCCTTTCAATTTTCTGCCCATTGAGAGTAATATCTGGAAGGTCTGCTTTCACTGTGGAGTTTTTCAAAGAGCATCACATCACATAGGCCTTGTTGGAACTGACTTTACAGCCAGTTTCCCTGCACCATTTAAACACCTCATGTAGTGTCCTGTGTATGTTATTGACGATTTCCTGTCGGTCAGAGCTGTCCTTTAAATGAGTATGTCATCTGCAAAAGTCAATGTTCGTCCCAGCCCAGTTGCTGAATGGTGGCTACTTTTGCTGTGTAAATATTAAACAGCACCGGCGATAGTGAAGAACCTTGGGGTAGTCGCGGTCAAATGTGCACTAGTTCTGATGTCCATGTTCCTAAGTGAAATGCAACTGATTTCTCAGTTAAGGCAGCCGCTACCAACCTTGTTAGCCAAGGGTTAACACCACAATCCATTAAACAGTTCATTAATGTTTCAAAGTTCACACTGTTATAAGCATCCTCTAGGTCTATTTCTACAGCAGCCATTTCTCTTGTACCCTGGAACCCCTCATACACATCATAAGCCAATGTTCCGCATTACCATATGTTACTTTTATGGGTCTATAGCTTCTCAGGGTATCAGGGAGGATTTGTGCATTTTTGAGGTGGTTCATTATTTTTCTCGCTATGATCTTTTCTAATAATTTACCGCCATTCTCTTTAGATACCATGGAGTTGTCATTTTCTTTAAGTCAGTTAGCACACTGATGCAGTTATAACATTTCTTTCATTAATCCTTGTAATTTCTTCAACAGCAATTTCCTCAGGCGAGTTCTCTTGCGATGTTATTTCACTTTATAGCAACGTAATGACTTGTAGTTCTCAGTTACATCCGAAATTCTCAATACAGTAGAACTCCATTTATCCGAACCCCATGGGACCGAGCATCGTTCGGATAATCAAATGTTCGGATACATATCGAGTACATGTACACATATTTCTAAAAATAATTAACTATCACAAGGAAAATACACTATAAAACATATTTACTTGTACTGTAATAATAATACCCACACTGTATTAGATCACTGTATCACCAAAATCTTTTATTACACTGCAGTGCATGTACTACTTGTATTAATTATTTTTGTTAAGAAAGAGAAATGTTTTCAAAATAACATTACAAACGATTCAAAACCAGGCGCAACTTACGTATACATGTACTTGCACAGATGTAGCCCACTATTTAAAATAATGAGGAATCCTCTTTTGCACCAAACTGGATAGTCTCCTTTTGGCTGCTAAGTCCCGCATTCTCTTCAACAGCAGAAGCTGTGTAGGACAGCTGTCATCTTCTTGCTCGTACCAAGCCATCGCTGTTTCTAGTGCTATAAAGGACTCTTCAGGACTTGGTCGATGTTTTGGTTTTTCTTCATAATCTACAACTACATCATGTACTTCTGAGGAGTCTTCATCATCGGTCACTACATGTATTTGGTTTTCTTCTTGCACAAAAGACAAAATTTCTTCGTCATTCAAAAACTGAAAACCAGAATCATTATCATCTTCTAGCCACATGTGTGCATCATCTTTGTCACAGGCCGAAAATCCGGGCATTGCTTGAAACAGTTCCACAACTTCATTTATACAATCATCATTTGTGTCCACTGCAGTAGTTTCATTTCCTCCTTTTTTCCCAAGCAATCTACTCCAATCCTTGTTGAGATTATCTTTTGACAGGGTGGTCCAAGCATCAGCTAACATATAGCAGCAGTCTTTGAGATTAAGCTTTTTGGAAAATGCCACCACACTTTCTTCATCTTCAGCCAACAATAAACGACGCAGAACTTCCTTCTTGTACATCTTTTTAAGCTTTGCTATAACACCCTGATCCATTGGTTGAATCAGTGCTGTTACATTGGGAGGCAGAAAAATTACTTTAAAATTTGCATCAACTGCATTCAATGTATCCGTCTCTGGATGAGATGGTGCATTGTCCAGTAGAAGAATTACTTTTCCAGTTTTCTTTTCTTGTTCTCTCAACCTCTTCACATTTGGGATGAACTGATTTGTATACCAATCAAGAAATATTTCACTATTCATCCAAGCACTCTTCTGTGCTTTGTAACACAATGGGAGACATGTCACATTCTTTAAACAACGTGGTTTTTTTGGCTTTGCCGATCATTAGCACCGGTAAACGATGACTTCCACTGGCATTCGCGGCTACCAAAATTGTTACTCTCTCTTTGCACTTTTTAAACCCAGGGGCAGCTGCTTCACGCTGAGATGCAAGTGATTTTTGAGGCAATGATTTCCAGTATAAGCCAGTCTCATCGGCATTATACACATCATCTAGTGAATAACCTTCTTCTTCCAAAAAAGCCAAGAATGTTTCTTTAAAATTTTTAGCAGCAGTTGCATCGCTAGATAAAGATTCCCCTTGAATCTCCAATTCTCGATATGCCATGACGAGATTTAAAGTTTCTTAACCATCCCTGGCTAGCCTTAAAGTCAGGAGGACAGTCAAGTTGATTGTTGAACTCAAATGCCTTTTCACACAATAGAGAGCCAGAGATAGTTTCCCCTTTGCTTTTTCTTTGCACAAACCATACATACAAAGCCTCTTCCAATTTTCAAATCTTTCGCATTTCTCATGGTTTTTACGTTTCTTCGACCAAATTTTCACTATACAATTTTCGATGCAAAACTCATAATTTTATCCTTGTTACTTTTGATGTCAGAGACGGTAGCTTTCCCAACATTTGAAAATCCTCGCTGCTATAATCTTATCTCAGTTTCATGTAGATTTATTAGAACAGACTTTGTCATCATCAGTTGCTATAATCTTATCTCAGTTTCATGTAGATTTATTAGAATAGACTTTGTCATCATCAGTTGCTATAATCTTATCTCAGTATCATGTAGATTTATTATAACAGACTTTGTCATTATCAGTTGCTATAATCTTATCTCAGTTTCATGTAGATTTATTAGAACAGACTTTGTCATCATCAGTTGCTATAATCTTATCTCAGTATCATGTAGATTTATTAGAACAGACTTTGTCATTATCAGTTGCTATAATCTTATCTCAGTATCATGTAGATTTATTAGAACAGACTTTGTCTTCATCAGTTGCTATAATCTTATCTTAGTTTCATGTAGATTTATTAGAATAGATTTTGTCTTCATCAGTTGCTATAATCTTATCTCAGTTTCATGTAGATTTATTAGAGCAGACTTTGTCATCATCAGTTGCTATAATCTTATCTCAGTATCATGTAGATTTATTAGAACAGACTTTGTCATCATCAGTTGCTATAATCTTATCTCAGTTTCATGTAGATTTATTAGAACAGACTTTGTCATCATCAGTTGCTATAATCTTATCTCAGTTTCATGTAGATTTATTAGAACAGACTTTGTCTTCATCAGTTGCTATAATCTTATCTCAGTATCATGTAGATTTATTAGAACAGACTTTGTCATTATCAGTTGCTATAATCTTATCTCAGTATCATGTAGATTTATTAGAACAGACTTTGTCATCATCAGTTGCTATAATCTTATCTCAGGATCATGCAGATTTATTAGAACAGACTTTTTCATCATCAGTTGCTATAATCTTATCTCAGTTTCATGTAGTTTTATTAGAACAGACTTTTTCATCATCAGTTGCTTTAATCTTATCTCAGTTTGATGTAGATTTATTAGAATAGACTTTGTCATCATCAGTTGCTATAATCTTATCTCAGTATCATGTAGATTTATTAGAATAGACTTTGTCATCATCGGTTGCTATAATCTTATCTCAGTTTCAGTAGATCTATTAGAACAGACTTTGTCTTCATCAGTTGCTATAATCTTATCTCAGTTTCATGTAGATTTATTAGAGCAGACTTTGTCATCATCAGTTGCTATAATCTTATCTCAGTATCATGTAGATTTATTAGAACAGACTTTGTCATCATCAGTTGCTATAATCTTATCTCAGTTTCATGTAGATTTATTAGAACAGACTTTGTCTTCACCAGTTGCTATAATCTTATCTCAGGATCATGTAGATTTATTAGAACAGACTTTGTCTTCACCAGTTGCTATAATCTTATCTCAGGATCATGTAGATTTATTAGAACAGACTTTGTCTTCACCAGTTGCTATAATCTTATCTCAGTTTCATGTAGATTTATTAGAACAGACTTTGTCTTCACCAGTTGCTATAATCTTATCTCAGTATCATGTAGATTTATTAGAACAGACTTTGTCATTATCAGTTGCTATAATCTTATCTCAGTATCATGTAGATTTATTAGAACAGACTTTGTCATCATCAGTTGCTATAATCTTATCTCAGTATCATGTAGATTTATTAGAACAGACTTTTTCATCATCAGTTGCTATAATCTTATCTCAGTTTCATGTAGTTTTATTAGAACAGACTTTTTCATCATCAGTTGCCTTAATCTTATCTCAGTTTGATGTAGATTTATTAGAATAGACTTTGTCATCATCAGTTGCTATAATCTTATCTCAGTATCATGTAGATTTATTAGAATAGACTTTGTCATCATCGGTTGCTATAATCTTATCTCAGTTTCAGTAGATTTATTAGAACAGACTTTGTCTTCATCAGTTGCTATAATCTTATCTCAGTTTCATGTAGATTTATTAGAGCAGACTTTGTCATCATCAGTTGCTATAATCTTATCTCAGTATCATGTAGATTTATTAGAACAGACTTTGTCACCATCAGTTGCTATAATCTTATCTCAGTTTCATGTAGATTTATTAGAGCAGACTTTGTCTTCATCAGTTGCTATAATCTTATCTTAGTTTCATGTAGATTTATTAGAACAGACTTTGTCTTCACCAGTTGCTATAATCTTATCTCAGGATCATGTAGATTTATTAGAACAGACTTTGTCTTCACCAGTTGCTATAATCTTATCTCGGGATCATGTAGATTTATTAGAACAGACTTTGTCATTATCAGTTGCTATAATCTTATCTCAGTATCATGTAGATTTATTAGAACAGACTTTGTCACCATCAGTTGCTATAATCTTATCTCAGTTTCATGTAGATTTAATCTTTGTCTTCTCAGTTTATCATGTAGTTTCATGTAGATTTATTAGAACAGACTTTGTCTTCACCAGTTGCTATAATCTTATCTCAGTTTCATGTAGATTTATTAGAACAGACTTTGTCTTCACCAGTTGCTATAATCTTATCTCAGGATCATGTAGATTTATTAGAACAGACTTTGTCTTCACCAGTTGCTATAATCTTATCTCGGGATCATGTAGATTTATTAGAACAGACTTTGTCTTCACCAGTTGCTATAATCTTATCTCGGGATCATGTAGATTTATTAGAACAGACTTTGTCTTCACCAGTTGCTATAATCTTATCTCAGGATCATGTAGATTTATTAGAACAGACTTTGTCTTCACCAGTTGCTATAATCTTATCTCAGGATCATGTAGATTTATTAGAACAGACTTTGTCTTCACCAGTTGCTATAATCTTATCTCGGGATCATGTAGATTTATTAGAACAGACTTTGTCTTCACCAGTTGCTATAATCTTATCTCGGGATCATGTAGATTTATTAGAACAGACTTTGTCTTCACCAGTTGCTATAATCTTATCTCAGGATCATGTAGATTTATTAGAACAGACTTTGTCTTCACCAGTTGCTATAATCTTATCTCGGGATCATGTAGATTTATTAGAACAGACTTTGTCTTCACCAGTTGCTATAATCTTATCTCGGGATCATGTAGATTTATTAGAACAGACTTTGTCATTATCAGTTGCTATAATCTTATCTCAGTATCATGTAGATTTATTAGAACAGACTTTGTCACCATCAGTTGCTATAATCTTATCTCAGTTTCATGTAGATTTATTAGAGCAGACTTTGTCTTCATCAGTTGCTATAATCTTATCTTAGTTTCATGTAGATTTATTAGAACAGACTTTGTCTTCACCAGTTGCTATAATCTTATCTCAGGATCATGTAGATTTATTAGAACAGACTTTGTCTTCACCAGTTGCTATAATCTTATCTCGGGATCATGTAGATTTATTAGAACAGACTTTGTCTTCACCAGTTGCTATAATCTTATCTCGGGATCATGTAGATTTATTAGAACAGACTTTGTCTTCACCAGTTGCTATAATCTTATCTCAGGATCATGTAGATTTATTAGAACAGACTTTGTCTTCACCAGTTGCTATAATCTTATCTCAGGATCATGTAGATTTATTAGAATTAGAACAGAACTGTTGTCATGATCCATTTGCTATAATCTTATCTCAATTATCAAGTAGATTTATTAGAACATACATTTCTTCACCAGTTTATCCCCCATCCCCCCAATAAACACCC